>OX422208.1:621542097-622137322 GCA_949130495.1 Sambucus nigra
TCTAAGAGGAATTTGGTTAGACATCCCTTTCAATGTCCTAAAAAACAAATACTTACCTGTTGTATGTTTTATTAGAGGGAAGGTGAACCTTGCCTGTCGAGGTAGATATAATTGCAACTCGTCGACTAAATAGAGGAATAAATAAATATATTCCTCGACAATAAGGAAAAGAAAGAAAAGTCACTCATCCAAGTTTGATGGGGTGTTTCAGTTGTCAGCTTCTAGTAACTGTGTTGGTAGTAACTAGGCGTCATCATCCGTGCATACGAACATCTTCACAGCACATGTCCATTATATGCTCAACAAGAAAATCTCTTGAATTCTTGAGATGATTAGCACTAGAGAGACCCGAAAAAAAAATCAATATATAAGATAAAAATAAGTATAAGTTTTTAATGTACATTTTGATGTTCTGGTAGGACCCACAATAATAAAATATAAATTTTTAATACACTAAATTTTCGAAATAGATTTTTTTCTGGGTCTTCCTAAATTTATTCTTCTTGAGATAAGTCTGAATACGTAAGTTATATAATCTCTTTTATTTTATAATATTACGTACCTATAGACAGCGCGCTAACTGTTACGTGGTGACATTTGGTTTGTTGTGGGGTTATCCAGATGTCTTGAACATCAAATTGTGTTGTTTCAATACGTACGGTTATTAAAAAATTCAGGGCGCTCTTTCTGGAGCTATTTGCAAGCGGTGCATACATGTTTACAAAATAGCTATCTATCACATACTTCTATATATTACTTTCCTAAATCAAAGTAGGATTAAGGTGAAGGTGACCCTCACAACTGTTCACATAGATGTCTGTCATATTATTGACTGAACAAACTAGAATTGGAGAGTCACGTAAATAGTCCACTTTAAGGAACTGTTATCATATTTGTATAGAAAAGAATCTTTCAACTATAAAATTTGTTGGAGTTTTGTAATCGAAAGAACGAAATATATTAATTAATTTTGCAAGGCACATTCTTGGAACGCTTTCTTTTAGACAAAATTTCTTTCAATTCGGTTGAGACAGAACCGCGAGTACGCTATGAGTTTTATAGAATATGCCTTCAGGATACAATGCAGTGTATGAAAAATTGTTTGATTCAAACTATGTACTGTTTGATCAAATCGAGAACACTCTGAATTTATAACTTGATAATGCCAAAATATAGAGGGCGGATATAGGAGAAATTAGCAATTTTCGATGTCCAAAACAGAGGCATGAAACTCTTCTTATAGCCATTTCTGTGACTCTTCTTCAAGAGTCACTGCTCTTCATGTAGCAACTCAGCAACCGTTGGATCGTGCCTATTTAGAACAACTTCGATCTAACGGTTCAGATTAGGGGTCCCATCGTAAGCGAATGGACATTCCCTACACGAAACGCTACGAGTTCATCTAACGGTTTAGATCATGTTGTTTCGAATTTTAAACCCTCTGATCGAATCGTTTAATCACAACCGTTGATCTGTTTTACCTCGTCAAAACTTTAGGCTCCCACGCTCTAAGCGACGATGCGCATGTGCCAAGTGCGCATCAAAGCGCGTAATGTGCCCTAAGTCGCTCAATCGCACTTTCGCCCGTCGCGTGTCGCGATTGGTGGTGCTGAAGCACCACCGCAATGCGTAGGATCATAGCTTCTTATTTGACTTGTCAACTAAGAATCTTAGTTGTCCTTTAGTTGATATACCACTACTTTTTGTAGTATTCTTCCAATGTGGGACAATATAGGATTTTGAGCACTCCCATATCTTTCACACTCATTTGCTCATGTTTCTACCTTCTAAAATAAAACCCAAAATATGTTTAAATTAAAACACCAATATTATAATAAAATATTAACAACTAAAGATTAAAATAAAACATCAATTAATATAATAAAAATATTATATTATATTGAAATTTATCTAACATTCCCCCGCCAATTTCAATATACACAAGAGAGCAAAACAAAGAGACAATAAATAACTTTTGGTACTATCGCTAAAATCTAGTACATAAATGAGAAGTTTCTTTCGGACTTGAACTTCCATATAGTGAAAATAATTCAAAGCTTCATCAAGGTGTTGTGGTGAACGTATCTTGAACCAAGGACCTTTTGAGACTAGCCGGAACTATCACACATACCGATTTCTGAATTTATAAGTGTTATTTTAGCATGCACTTTTATGGCCTTGTGCTAATCCTGATTTCACGAGCGCTTTAGGATCGATCTTGATTCCATAGAAAGCGGCCATACTTTCGACACTCGTATAGGTAAATCAACTTTAGTGATTCTGCAAGTCACACTTATATGATTTATTAAAAAGTAACCTTCATCCTCTAACATGTAGAAAACCAACACTAGGCACATAGGAATGGAACTTTTGTATAAAATTCCTAGTGTTCCATAACTATAATTTAACTTGTTAGTACCACATTGAACTCTATCTATATTTTCAAGATATGAGTTGGGTTCCCATTAAATATAGTTGTGTTTATTTAATAGACCTTACTCCCATTCCTTTTGAGGTGATATATATCATCTCCCTAACAAGACCTTTAGTTAGAGGATCTGCTAAATTCTTGTTCGTTTTAATATAGTCGATTGTAATTAATCCTTCCTTGAGTAATTTTCTTATAATTTGATGCCTTAGACTAATGTGTCTAGATTTTTCGTTGTAAGTTTTGTTCGAAACTTTATAAATTGTGGCTTGATTATCACAACTTATCATAATAGAAGGAGATGGCTTTTTCCTTAAAGGAATATCATACAACACATTTCTAAGCCATTCTGCTTCTTTACATGCATCTGTTAGGCCTATAAATTCAGATTGCATTGTTGAATCTGACACACATGTTTGTTTCTTGGATCCCCAAGAGATAACTGCTCCTCCTAGCGTTAAAATCTAACCAGTAGTTGACTTGAATTTTGATTCAAGATTATTCCAACTTGAATCACTATATCCTTCTAAAACAGATGGATGTCCTACATAACGTAAGCCATAATCCAAAGTCCTCTTCAGGTATCTAAGTACCCTAGAAATTTCATTTCAGTGCTCTTGTCCTGGATTACTTGTAAATCTACACAATGCACTCACTGCATAAGCAATGTCTGGTCTAGTGCAATGCATGACATACATTAGACTCCCAATAATACTAGCATATTTAAGTTGGTCCATAGCACGCCCACTATTTTTCATTAATTTGATACTACGATCCACAGGTGTAGCAGTTGGCTTAAGTTCAAAATGATTATATCTCTTAAGAACTTTTTATATATAATGAGATTGAGATAATGCTAAAGAATTATCCTTTCTAACAATTTTGATTCCTAAAATCACATGAGCTTCTCCTAAATCTTTCATATCAAATTTTGATGAAAGAAACCTTTTGGTTTCTTCAACATATTTGAGATTAGACCCAAATATTAACATGTCATCCACATATAAGCAAATAATAACACCAACACCATTTTCAAATTTACTGTTTATACATTTGTCGACATCATTAATTTATATCCATGGGATATAATAATATTATTAAACTTCTCATGCCATTGCATAGGAGCTTGTTTAAGGCCATAAAGAGATTTAACCAGTTTACACACTTTCTTTTCTTGACTAGGCAAAACAAACCCTTCGGGTGGTTCCATATAAATCTCTTCTTCTAAATCACCATTTAAAAATGCAGTTTTAACATCCGTTTGATGAATAACTAAATTATGAATAGAAGCAAGAGATATTAGTATCCTAATGGAAGTAATTCGAGCAACAAGAGCATATGTATCAAAGTAATCAATTCCATATTTTTGCTTATAGCCTTTAGCAACTAGTCTTGCCTTAAATTTATTTATAGAACCATCCGAATTTAATTTTCTTTTAAATATCCATTTGCACCAAATAGGTTTAGTCCCGGGGGGAAGATCGGAAATAACCCAAGTTTGATTTGACAAAATTGTATTCATTTCATCATTTATTGCTTCTTTCCAAAAGACAGCATCCCTAGATGTTACTGCTTCATGAAATGTTATCGGTTCATCTTCTACATTAAGAATAAATTTAATTTTGTTCTTAGTCTCATTTAAATCCCCTTCAACTAAATAAATAACAAAGTAAGGCCCAACTGTTTTTTCAGTTCTTTGTCTTTTACTCATTCGTGGTTCAACGTCATTAGTTGTTTCCGAAGAATATATAGGTTGTGAATTTTCTTCTAAAGTTGAGGAGTCAACAGTTAGATTATTATTTTCTAAACCTTGATTCAAAGTACTAAACTTTGTTAGATGTTCAAATAATTGTACATCTACCGACTCAATGATTTCTTGAGTTTCAAGGTTTAAAAATCTATAAGTCGTACTGTTACTAGAGTATCCAATAAAAACACATTTGTAAGTCCTATTTCCTAGTTTAGGTCTTTTAGGTTCGGGTTTTCTTACATAAGCAAGACATCCCCAAACATTAAGACGTCTAAGATTAGGCTTACGATTAAATCATAATTCGTATGGTGTAATATCCTTGTTTTTCAATGGAACTCTATTTAAAATATAACATATAGATAAAACCGCTTCTCCCCACATCGACAAAGGTAACTGATTAACATTGCATTTATCATTTCAACTAAAGTCCTATTTTTCCTTTTCGCCGTTCCATTTTGTTATGGCGTATATGGCGCCGTAACTTGATGGATTATCCCATGAGTATTACAAAATTGTATAAACTGACTCGGGTAATATTCACCACCCCTATCGGATCGTAGGACTTTATTTTTCCAATTTTATTGAGTTTCAACTTCTGCTTTAAAAATTAGAAATTTCTCGAAAACTTCATCTTTACTTTTAAGTAAATATGTATATGCATACTTAGAGTAATCATCAATGAAAGTTAAGAAATATTTATTTCCACTACGAGTCATATTACTCTTCATATCACATACATCACTATGAATAAGATCAAGCATTTCGGATGTCCTCTCAACAGATTTGAACGACTTTCTAGTTATCTTCGATTGAGCACAAATTTCACATTTCGAAAAGTTATCAAATTTAGAATCCAAGATTAGTCATATTTTTTATACTTTTATAATTCACATGACCTAATCTACTATGCCATAAAGAAATAGACTCAACCATATAAGCAGAACTAATATCATTGATTACATTAATTTTGATTATGCTGTTACAAGAGTACCCTTTGCCAATAAATTGGCCATTCTTAGACAAGACAAACTTATCAGACTTATACACTAGTTTGAAACCTCTCTTATTGATAAGGTCCCCAGACACAAGAATTTTACACATATCAGGTACATGAAGTACATCAATTAAAGTAAGTGTCTTTCCAGAAGTTAGCTTCAATTCCACTGTGCCTTTTCCAACTACATTGGTGCGAAGATTATTTGCCATCTTCACTTCTTTTCCATCAATTTCTTGATATGTTTTGAATGAAGAGCGATCTTTGCATATTGACGCGACTTAATATTTGTCTCAAAAGTGCGTACAATCTAGGCTCAAGTGCAAGCCTGTCGCTCAAGCAATAAACCTGGTAAGTCGGGATCGTATCCACAGGGATCGAGATTGCCAAATAGTAATAAGAAAAATTATTAAATCTTGAAATGATTTCGTAAAAGAAACGAAAAGATGATTAAAAATTGGGAAAATTTATATTAAAAAATTACTTAAGAAAAACAAACTGAAAAGTGCAAAAGAAATTAGATCTGACAAATGGGAGAAAATAAGGTAGGGTACAATCCCTCAATCCTTAACAAATTACCGTATAGAATACTAGAATTGTAAATTAAAATTATTGACTAGATCCGGTCTTTATACATTCTAAGCATTACATATATGAGGGATCTAGCCCGCATCATATGAAATCAAAGATAGATATAAAGCGGTGAATGAATCCAGTCTTTATATATTCTAAGCATTACGTATATGAGGTTCAAGCCCGCACCATACGAAATCAAAGGTAAATATAAAGCGGTGCTTTCACGATTCAATCAATATTTTAATTTAACCTCTATTTTCTACATAAATAATTTTCCTTGGATTGAGTTCATGTACCCCAACCCTTGGGAATTTAGCTACTCATGATTTGGTTCAAGAATAAATTCACACACAAAATTATGGATCTACAAGACATGGGAAATAATTTGCAAATAATAAAAATAGAGAATGGAAAGATATTACTTGAATTCAGCAACAAAAATGGAATTGGAATCCAGATTTTCTTACAAACTAGAGTTCATGAAAACTCTTGAAGGAATAGAAAATTTGCTCTCAAAATCTAACCCTAAAATTCAATCTAGCACTTCTAACCTACTCCTAACCTAGCCCCTCTCTAGCAACTCCCTCTCTCTAGAATTCCATTCTCCTTTGAAAATGAGGTAGGACTTGGTCTTTTATAGCACCAAGTTGCACGAATTTGGCCTCAAATTTCGCTTGTGGAACAAGTTTTCCAAGAGTTTCACTGCATTAAATGCATAATTAATTACAGAAATCCGCACATCCAGACTCTTCATTATCGCGCAATTTCAAAATATCGTAACTTCTTCACCGTAGCTCGGATTGAGGTGCCGTTTTTTCCAGTATTCTTGTAATTTAGAACTCTTCAACTTTCTAGTTGGCCCCACCTTCGGACTAAGGCTGTAAAATTACGAAAATGCCCTTCAACTCTCCATTTCTTGGTTTCTTTCACTGTTTTGAGCTCTCCTTCGCACTAACTTGCGTGAAATACCTGTAAAACATATGAGAAATACACAAAACACCGAATACTTGCCAAAAAAGGTTAGTAGCATAAATAAGAGACAAATTCAAGCTATTTACACTGCACTGGATCATAAAAATACCGAAATTAAGGGGATAAATGTGAAGAATATGTGCCTAATCACACACCATAACTTAGAACTTTGCGCGCCCCGAGCAATGTAAATGAATCTAACCAAAAATCCACTCTTGAAAATTCCTTTATTAAAATAAAATTCCACTTTCGCAGGTACGCGATTGCATTTAGCGTATGCAACAAGCCTTTAAACCCCTAGGTTACCCTAGTAGGACGAGTTTTGTCTCGTGAGGGTTTGCAGTGAATTTACCCACAAAATTCTTTATTGACTCAAATAAATATCAAAATACTTAAAAATTGTACAATTTAAACTTTTCGAAAAATAATCACCATAAATTCATAGTCAAATGTCTCAAACCATAGTGTGTGTGTGCAAAGCCAAAAATTAAACCTCAAATTTCCACTGATTGAGCATTACGTTACTTTCTGAAAATTCGTTTTGATTCAAATTCTTACGGATGCACTCACCAACGAATCACTCGGATTGTGGTTATTTTCTCTCGGTATGCATGATATAAAGAGTAAATATAATGGACACAAATTCATGTATACAAAATTGAAAAGAAGGAAATTTATGGTGAAAAGATCTCATCATCGGATTACAGTTATTAGGAAACGGGTACATCACCTCTAATTCACACCATTTAATCTCTCATTTTATCTTTTCATGTCTTAGCTCTCCACGCGGTAACCAATTTCGCAATTTGGACTCGGTTAGGAATTTTCTTGGGGTTAAGGTGTAAAGGGAAAAAAATGGAAATGGATGAAATGTTCGGAATTGGAAAATGTCCTTATGATGTCCATTTGTGCTTTTTCGAGCATTTTCTCATTTTTCTCTTTCTTTTTCTCTTTTTCTCTTTTCATTTTTTTCTTTTTTATTTATTTATTTTTTCACTATATTTTTTTTTCTTGCCCATTTTTATTGCACAATTTGGACTTAATTGATGAATTTTCTCAAATTTCACAATTCCGGGCTATTTGGGTTTTTCGGGTTATCAAACGAAAGGAAAAATTTTATTTGGCTCAAAGTGGGTTGCAAAGGGATAATTTTTCACATCTTTTTATGGCCAATATTTTTGGGTAACAAATGAGGGCCTACTTCATTGTCCAAATTGCTAATCACATTACCATATGCATCTCGAGATTAGTTAAGTTTAGAGATATATTTAACACGAATTTCGAGACAATAATTTCACACATTTCCCATAACCGATCAAAACAAAGGATTGAGATCATCAACGACTTATTAAAACGCTGAAAAGAACTTTGAGTTAATCATAAACTCGGATTGATTTAAAAACTCATAAAAAATTGAAAGGCTCGAAATCTCACCCGGTTTTATTAATCTCCACACTTATTCGTAAAGTCGTCAATTTTCTTTCAATTTCCATCTTCGGTCAATTTTGGCTTAGTGCATTTTGATTGTTAACAATTTGAGACTTTAAATAGAATAAAGGTGATATTTTTGAAAAAATTTAAATTCCAATTTTTATTTATTTTGAACAAAAATATTTTTGGCTTTTTCTAAATTTTTCAATTTTTTTTTTTATTTTCTAAAAAAAAACACACTTGGAAAGAACATGTGATCGAATCAATGAATCTAAACAATAAATGGGAAGAATATCCCACACCCCCTAACTTAAATGTTGAATTGTCCTTAATGCAAATCAAGAACACAACATAAAGAGAGGAAAAGAAAGATATTACCCAAATGGAGCGATCCCCGATGAGTGCGAGTCCATTGAATCTACAAAACATGTTAGAACCAAGCATAGCAAAAAGAATAACAAAAACTCTAACTAATTACTCTAAATTATAAAAAAATAAAAATAAAAAGCTAATTATGTACAACCTACGATTTTAACTTCTAATAACTCATACAGTAGAAGTCGAAAAATTTGAGGGTCCACCCAAAATACAATTTGACTTTGAGGGATTAATGGTGTACCCTCATTAGGATGCATGCCTCCCGAAAAGTAAGAATTCCGTTTGAAAAACGGAAGGCATGTGGAAAGTTTAAAAAATGAACCATCACCAATTACAAAATTTAGGGGGATAATGAAGGATTTTGGTGCATAAGAGGACAAGTCCCATTGGGATCCAAGAAATATAGAATCATGTTCCAAAGATTTTTCAAGTAGTATGGGGAGAGGGGCACACAAAAAGGAACAATCCATATTAGAAAACAATTTAAGCGTAGAGTGCTTGTCCTCATAAATCGGAAAATGATCCTCTTGTTGCGTAGCACGTGTGTTGGTCTCTAAGTCGGACGATATTTGAGTCGTATCTTCAAGTACCTCCGAAGACTCAAATGGTATGGGTGGAGGTTTAGGAAGGATAAATTCATCAATTCTATTATCCCACTCGCTTTCGTCTAAATGACGAAATGAGGCCCAAAAAGATTGGACTTCATCATTTAGGCTCGCATCCACCGGTCCGAACTCGCGCTCAAACTCTGCTAGGCTCAACTCCTCTAGCTCTCTCTCTTGCTTGGTGTCCTCAAAATTTTTTTCCTCAAAATTTTCAATTGGATCTGGTGGAGTGACACGTCTAAGTGTGTGCCCCGTAAGATGAATCATCTCAAAATAACATTCCCATACAAGAAGCGGATCAACATCCTTAAGACATTCATCCAATTCTTGTGATGGATTTAATGGTTCGATAATAGTGGGGACATAAGGAGACAAATGATCCTCAACCTCAGTAGATTTTGCAATATTTATAATAGGTTGAGATTCAAAAGAACTTGGATCAATTTCAATGATTTCATTCTCAAAAGTATTAGGTGAAGCGCAAGTCTCGACCTTTTCTAAGTTGTCCAAATAATCATTCAACTCCTTGCAAGTTGCTATAATTTTCGACTCGAGAACAGCACAGTCATCAGATTGCTTTTTTAGATCAAGTAAGAGTTCTTCCAAAGTAGGCTTTCTTGGTTCTAGCACCTCGAATTCCTCATTTGGTTGAAAACTTACTTCATCTTCAAAACTATCGGGAAAAAAATCCTCATTGGGTTCAAATAATGCATCTAACTCTTGCTCCCAAAAACGATTTTGTTCGCGATATTCTTTTTCAAGTCTTTCTTCTTCAAGCAATTGATTTTGATAAATTTGGAGTTTCTCAGCACTAGGCTTGTATTTAATATAATCATCTTTAGTGATATTGATCCAATGGTCATAAGTCTTGAGTGCCTCCTCTTCCTCACTATTAGCATAACAATTAAAGCCACCAAAAGAGTTAAAACAAGACATTTCAAATTGGGCAATTCAAGAACGTGACACCCATTTTTTTTTTCAATTTTTGTTATTTTTTTTTTCGAAATCACTTGTAGATAAAAATAACTTTCTTAAAAATTTAACAATTTCCATCCCCGGCGACGGCGCCAAAAACTTGACGCGACTTAATATTTGTCTCAAAAGTGCGTACAATCTAGGCTCAAGTGCAAGCCTGTCGCTCAAGTAATAAACCCGGTAAGTCGGGATCGTATCCACAGGGATCGAGATTGCCAAATAGTAATAAGAAAAATTATTAAATCTTGAAATGATTTCGTAAAAGAAACGAAAAGATGATTAAAAATTGGGAAAATTTATATTAAAAAATTACTTAAGAAAAACAAACTGAAAAGTGCAAAAGAAATTAGATCTGACAAATGGGAGAAAATAAGGTAGGGTACAATCCCTCAATTAGGGGTGGAAAAAAAAAAGACTGATCCGAATGGACCGATTGGACCGAACCGAAAATTAAGGCTATTTTGAAACCGGTCCGAAAATCGGTTCACAAAAACTAAAAACCGATTAAACCGGTCCGGTCCGCGGTCCACTAAAAAAAAGATCGATTTGGACCGGACCGAACCGATTCCCATATATATATATAATAAAAATAATGTTATTGTGTTTCTTATGTATAGTTTTTGAATTAATATATATAACTTATGAATTTAATTTGGAACATTTTATATGTGTATAGACATTTTTTAAATTTGGGTTAAGAAAACCCATGTAAATATCACTTGGAGTTTCGAGTATTATTTTTTTGTATATATATTTGTGAGAAAAATAGATAAAAACATTCATAAAATGTACATATATATAAAATAGGGCCAGGACCAAATTTTACCCCGGACCGGACCGAAAAAAGCCTGGACCGAATTAGTAGGTTAACCGAATTAATCGGTCCGATCTCGGTCCAAAAAAATTGAGGATCGAATATTCGGTCCGGTCCAAAAAATAGGCAAAACCCGGACCGGACCGGACCGTGCCCACCCCTACCCTCAATCCTTAACAAATTACCGTATAGAATACTAGAATTGTAAATTAAAATTATTGACTAGATCCGGTCTTTATACATTCTAAGCATTACATATATGAGGGATCTAGCCCGCATCATATGAAATCAAAGATAGATATAAAGCGGTGAATGAATCCAGTCTTTATATATTCTAAGCATTACGTATATGAGGTTCAAGCCCGCACCATACGAAATCAAAGGTAAATATAAAGCCGTGCTTTCACGATTCAATCAATATTTTAATTTAACCTCTATTTTCTACATATATAATTTGCCTTGGATTGAGTTCATGTACCCCAACCCTTGGGAATTTAGCTACTCATGATTTGGTTCAAGAATAAATTCACACACAAAATTATGGATCTACAAGACATGGGAAATAATTTGCAAATAATAAAAATAGAGAATGGAAAGATATTACTTGAATTCAGCAACAAAAATGGAATTGGAATCCCGAATTTCTTACAAACTAGGGTTCATGAAAACTCTTGAAGGAATAGAAACTTTGCTCTCAAAATCTAACCCTAAAATTCAATCTAGCACTTCTAACCTACTCCTAACCTAGCCTCTCTCTAGCAACTCCCTCTCTCTAGAATTCCACTCTCCTTTGAAAATGAGGTAGGGGTTGGTCTTTTATAGCACCAAGTTGCACGAATTTGGCATCAAATTTCGCTTGTGGAACAAGTTTTCCAAGAGTTGCACTGCATTAAATGCATAATTAATTACAGAAATCCGCACATCCAGACTCTTCATTATCGCGCAATTTTAAAATATCGTAACTTCTTCACCGTAGCTCGGATTGAGGTGCCATTTTTTCCAGTATTCTTGTAATTTAGAACTATTCAACTTTCTAGATGGCCCCACCTTCAGACTAAGGCTGTAAAATTACGAAAATGCCCTTCAACTCTCCATTTCTTGGTTTCTTTCACTATTTTGAGCTCTCCTTCGCACTAACTTGCGTGAAATACCTGTAAAACATACGAGAAATACACAAAACATGAAATACTTGCCAAAAAAGGTTAGTAGCATAAATAAGAGACAAATCCAAGCTATTTACACTGCATTGGATCATAAAAATACCGAAATTAAGGGGATAAATGTGAAGAATATGTGCCTAATCACATATGTGGACCGTTGCGCCTGTATGTAGCCATTATCCACTTTCATTATCAATTGAATTTGATTTGCATACAGTAGAAATAAGATCTTCAACATTGTTGGTTTCCTTTGACCCTTATTTTTCCTTAAATGCCTTCTTTTTAAGACGACATTCTCGAGAATAATGGCCCGATTTGTCACAGAAGAAACATTTTCCCTTCTTTTTCTTATTTTCACCTTGGTTCTTGAATTTTGAATCATTTTTTGCTTTAAATTTTGAGTCTTTGGTAATCTTGGATTTTTGATCCTCAACCATATTAGCTTTTTAACGACCCTCACCTTCTTCATCCTTTTTTTTTTCTCGAATACGAGTATCATCTTCAATACGAAGGTGACGAAGAAGGGATTCCACAGTATAAGTCTTTTCATCATGATTAATTTTCTTCTTAAAGCCATTCCAAGAGGATGGAAGTTTTGAAATAATCACTCCTACTTGAAATTCATCTTGAAGATTAATTCCGGCCTCTTTAAGGTCACTAATAATTTGTTGGATTTCATGTGCTTGTGTAACAACAGATTTATCATTACTCATTCTAAAATTCATATAGTTTGAAATCAGAAACTTACGGTTGCTCGCTTTCTCGTTTTGATACTTTGTCTCCAAAGCCTTCCATAATTCCTTTGCCGTCGGAATCATTCGATGAGCGCTATAAATAGTTTGAGACAAAGCATTGAGGATGTGTCCTCGACACATAAATTCGTCTTTTTTCCTCTTCACACGTTTTTGCTTTATTTCTTCAGTGTCCTCGGGTGTGGGCTCGGGAATTTGTTCAAGGTTATCATCTAGAATGTATGCAAGTTTTAGTGATGTGAGGAAGAACATAACTTTCTCTTGCCAACGGGTGAAATTTCCTCCATCAAAACGGTCGAGTCGGATTAAGTCTTGAGTCATGACTTGGATAGATTGTGCCACAGTTCCTTCCATTTGAGTGGAGTAATAAGAATAAATTTTTGCCTAAAATTGTTGGAGTTTTGTAATGGAAAGAACGAAATATATTAATTAATTTCTGCAAGGCACGTTCTTGGAATGCTTTCTTTTAGGAAAAATTTGTCCCAATCCGATAGAGACAGAACCGTGAGTATACTATGGGTTTTATAGAATATGCCTTCAGGATACAATGCAGTGTATGAACAGTTGTTTGATTCAAACTATGTACTATTTGATCAAATCGAGAACACTGTGAATTTGTAACTTGATAATGCCAAAATATAGAGGATGGAGAGAGGAGAAATTAGCAATTTTCGGTGTAAAAAACAGAGGCCTGAAACTCTTTTTATAGCCATTTCTGTGACTGTTCTTCAACAATCACTGCTCTTCATGTAGCAACCGTTGGATCGTGCCTATTTAGAACAACTTTTATCTAACGGTTCAGATTAGGCATCCCATCGTAAGCGAATGGACATCCCCAACACGAAACGCTACGAGTTCATCTAACGGTTTAAATCATGTTGTTTCGGATTTTAAACCCTATGATCGAATCGTTTAACCACAACCGTTGATATGTTTTATCTCATCAAAAATTTAGGCTCCCATGCTCCAATTGACGATGCGCACGTGCGAAGTGCGCGTTAAAGCGCGCAATGCGCCATACGTCACCCAATCGCACTTTCGCGCACCGCGTGTCGCGCTTACGTGTGTCGTGTGTCGCGATTGGTGGTTCTTAAGCACCACTGCAATGCGTAGGATCATAGCCTCTTATTTGACTTGTCAACGAAGAATCTTAGTTGTCCTTTAGTTGATATACCACTACTTTTTGTAGTATTCTTCCAATGCGGGACAATATGGAATTTTGATCACTCCCATATCTTTCACACCCATTTGCTCATGTTTCTACCTTTTAAAATAAAACCCAAACTATGTTTAAATTAAAACACTAATAATATAATAAAATATTAACAACTAAAGATTAAAATAAAACATCAATTAATATAATAAAAATATTATATTATATTGAAATTTATCCAACAAAATTCCCCTTCTAAGATAAGTTTTACATGAGCCAATAAAAGGGATTGAGGTAAATGAAAGCATAGCAAGGAAATCAAATTCACATAAACACATCATATGACTTCGGAGACTACTATGGTGAGAGGTAATTTTAGGCACTCTCTCCATTCTTTTTGTTTCCTATACGAGTGTGCGTACGGAGATACAACCTAAGCATTACACTATTTGCGATATAATTAACAAACCCAAGAGAATATATCAGGTAGCACGTGATTAATAAAAGATAACGATGTATAATTTTTCAGGAACTTTGTATGTGAGTGAGGATATATATATATATATATATATATACAGAAAGTTGTAAGGACTCATTATGGTGCAGATCCTTGTACATACCATTTTTTTAAAATAGTACAAAAATGATTTTTTTGATGAAACTTCATGGATATTATCTCCATGGTTAGAATATCATCTTCAATTTTTTTTCATTGAAAAATTCAATAAAAAACCCGTTGAGATGACGTGATATGTAAAAAATGATATAAATATGCATTTTCAACCGTTGAAATGTTGGGTCGGTGCCAACCACTTTATTAATTAATTTTTTTAATGAAACTCCATGGATATGATCTTCTCACTATCGAGATCATATCCATGAAGTTTCATAAAAAAATTCAATCAAAAAGTGGGTTAGATGATCGTCAACATTTCAAAGGTCGAAAATGCATATTTATACCATTTTTTTACATATCACTTCATCTCAACGGTTTTTTATTGAATTTTTTGGTTAAAAAAATTGGATATGATCTTCCCACCATGGAGATCATATCAATGAAGTTTCATCAAAAAATTTATTTTTTTACTATTTTAAAAAAATGTTATGTATCGAAGTCTGTACTATAAGGAGTCCTTATAGGAGAGGGTCTCTCTCTCTCTCTCTCTCTGTATATATATATATATATATAGTACCTAGCGTACGATAGATAAATATCTATATGAAGATGAAATTGATCATCACATTTCAAGCTGGTGGGAGCCTACCTGTTTTGAGAGATTTAAAGTGAACGTAATTCCATAGACTATATTGTAGGTGGTATTTTCTAACATGTGATAATATTCAATACCAACAGGCCAAGAAAGAATAATAACAACAGTAAATAATGAGATCACACACACAACACAAGATGTACGTGATTCAGCTACATGCTTACATCTATAAAGTACTAAGGCTTGTTCTTTATTGCTCGAGAACTCAGGGAGACAGAGTTATAGTACTGCTCGACTCACAATGACACATGACCCTCTCATGTGGGATAGTTTTATATTTATAAGGCAATTTAAGAGAGTTCTAAGCCCCATCAATAACTCTACCTAAGAGTTTAGACTTATTATTTATCATAATTAGTCGTTACAAGTGATTGAGTTGAAGGATTCTATTCTAGCTTCAAGTCTTCATTCATTATTAGCAAATGTGTCCTGATCTCATGCTATGCATGTTCCAGCACGATTCTTAATCCCACAATAGCCCCCAAAATCTCGGGGATCACTAAAGTCGATGGGCTTTGCACCCATCGACCGTTTGAATTGGACAACTCTTCTCACTCTGTAGGAATAGTGGGATTCTTCCTTTGGTCGAAGAGAAATCTTGTAAATGACTTAAAATCTTGAGAGGTTTTGCCTATTGAGTGCCCCAGGGGGGTGTTTGTAAAGTTGACATATTTACTTAATTGTAGGCGAACATAGTCACCACTTCAGTAGCCTTGAGACGTGGGTAATTATTACCTTTTTAGATCAGAAAAGTCATTTGTCACCACAAAACAATTGTTCCCTATCTTTCCTTTTCATTTCAAGAATTGTCCATTTTAAAAAAGGACTTTCATTTCTCCCTTTTCACTATAAGCACATATGACTAAGTTTCTTTCATTTTTATGAATTTCTCAATTTTTTTCTTTAATTTTTCCTCTGAGATTCCACAACACTCTAAAAATGTTATACGTTATTGACGAAAGTAGTATAGAAAAGTTCAAACTTATGGAAAGCCCATGGGAACTTTGTAAATATCTTGAAGTCCATTGTCTACCTTTAATCTTCATAGCTGAGTTTGGGGTAACCATTCCCCCTAGCTGGCTATTTCTTGTGTTCTATTAATACTTAAATGTTATTCCATCCCATGTTGCTCCAAATACTTGAAGGATCGCTAATGCGGAAACCATTAACTAGTTGTATGGGACCAATCTTGATATCAATGACATTAGATTTTCTAATTAATGGGCTTTGACTCACGAAAATATTTACTATCTGAAGATGAGGGTGGCAAATTTGGCTCTTATCATGTACCCACTAGCTAATTCCAATAAACACTATTAGGTTCATTGAGTCATAGTGAATAATTGTCAATACATCCCCCTTCTTGAGGGAAAGTATATGAAGTGCCAAGATTCACTTAGGAAAGACACGACATAGGTTTGGTCACAGTTAAATTCATGTGATATGATTTCCTTTTCATTTGATTGATTTGCGAATTCTTCTTCCCTTATTTTGTGAGTTAATGGCAATATGAAGCCTTCTAGCAACAAAAATGAAAATTTTGTTGACCTTCAGAAAGTTTGGTCTCTTCAGTACATGATTTAAATCAGTGAGCACCCTAGGCAGGTCACCTTTCTTCTTGTCTATAAGAGTTTGGACACCACCTTTATTGCGAGTCTAGTTGAACAGACTCTATTAATCCCCATCGATTTAGATGACCCAGACGCTTCCACCTGTAAAGGCTTAGAGGAGGAATCGAATGAGGGGGATACATTTTCTTCTTTTGAGTCCATGGACGTTTCATCTGTCCCAAATGTTGAATCTTCTCCTAGCACCATGGCCTCTAAGAGAAAAGTTATGAATTCGATTGATGTCAACCTAGATCGATAATCTCTTCCTGGTCCCCCGACGAGCAAGAAAAACTAATTAGGGTGTCCTTCTAACCTCTTAAACATTATGAATTCCCATACTAGGGGAATGCATCCCCCTCCAATAAGATGAAGAAGGATAATGATCATCCTCCCCCATTGGTTATTATGAGGAAAAACGTATTAACAGGGGAAAGGTTGTTGCCCATTCTATTATTGCTCACCCTTACCTTGATCAAAGCCTTTCATTTTGAAAAGGCAAATGCATTCGCCATATCTCATGATGGGTTGGTCGAGCATGCTAAAAAAATTTCTCTTTTAAGTTGCCCTTTCATTTGCATTTATGCTCGTGTCTTTTCTTGTTTGAAATTTACTGACCTCTTTCTCTTTTCTTTCTTACAATTTATGGTTGACTACGATCAATTGTTAGAGAAGGATGTTGTGTTGAAGAAGTCCTCTCAGGATATGGAAATGGCCTTTAATGAGATAAAAAAGGACCTAATGTCTACCAGGTTAGTTGGTTTAGCTACAGTGGCTAAAAAGGAGAAGCTCGACCAAATGGTCAAGAGTTTGGAATTTAAGAAGGTTGTGACACCTCGCCCAATTAAATAAAGGGTGATCAGTCCTGTACCAATTTAAAAGAGAATGTTCAGTGGGTTCATTCTTAGCATCACTATCGAAAAACTTTTTAACATTTTATTAACCTAATATAAAATTAAGCTAGGTGTCAAAATATTTCCAATTTATTTAAACCAAGTAATCCATTTTCATTCAATCTTAAAATATAAACCATTCACCACACATAGGAATATGATAAATACTGAACATGAATAAAATACTGAAATAAATAAGACTGGGTAAAACCTCCCAGTTCAAAACTCCAAACCATAATATAAACTGAATACAATATCTCTCATGAAGGACTAGAAGTGGGCGACACATGCCCTAGATAAGAAGTCTAGACGAAATTGAATGGAAAAGATAGATGCGTCTACTGCAAGGACCTACAGCTTCCACAACAGCTGCAGCACGTAAAAAAACCCAAATCTCTAAATCTTGTACCCTTGTGGCTGAGCACTTGATATATATATATATATATATATATATATATATATATATATATATATATATATATATATATATATATATATATATATATATATATATATATATATATATATATATATATATATATATATAGCAAAAGAGAGAAGAGATACAAGAAATGGGTCAGAGCCCGAGGTTTAAAAATGATTTAGCAAGTATTTAAAACTGGTTCTTAAAACAAGTCATATACGCATGTTAGTTATTGAACTCTCACATGAGTTTCTCACCTCTCATCTATTGTGCATGCCTAACGTACATCTAATCTCCTCCTAGTTATACCACCCAGTCTAACTAGTCAGAAATCATACTAATACTAACTATGCTCACTAGTAGTATTCTCGTATCACCCATACAATACGCTATTCAAATAGTTTATCTCACATACAAAGTTTCATTATTCACCATTTGAATGGTTAATCTTTTATCTACTAAGATTATTTTATTTCTCATTTCCATTTTATCTACTGGTCTCACAAAGTAGAAAGTTACCCAAGTACACTCATACATATATATAGTCTCATCATCCCTATATATGTACACTAATCCTGCACCCTTAGGTTAAGACCACTTGGTGCAATGTAATGATTATTATTATTACCAAGTCTACTAATTTCACACAGTAGAAATATTCACAAGTATATATATATATATATATATATAGTCACATAATCCCTATACACATGTATATATATACACTAATCCTGCACCCTCGGACTAAGACCCATTAGTGCACCTATCAAGAAAATCCTGGGTCCCCGGGTTAGCACCCATTAATGCACCTATTAATAATAATCCAGCACCCCCGGGTTATCACCCATTAGTGCTCCTAACAATAATTATCATTGTACTCCCGGCTTATCACCCATTAGTACACTTAACAATAGAATTTATGCACCCCCGAGTTATCTTTCATTAGTGCTCTTAACTATAAGATTCTTGCACCCCCGGTTTATCACCCATTAGTGCTCATAGCATTAATATCACATAATAGGTATACACACATCCTATTATAATTTATAGGTATTTTTCGAAGATACATATATTCTTCTCATACGTATTTTACTCTCAACACTATGTATGGTATAAATATTTAGATTACTATCTCTCTAGTAACCTCTAATGTAGATTCTCGATACCGAATAATTAAAGTATTAATTCGCACATACTTTCTAGAAATTTTGTCCCTTTTAAATTTACTATCTGGCAGTTTCTCTTGCTCCAATAAACCGGTAAACTCAAAACTGGACTCTAAGAAAATTTCCAAAGATTCACCCTATTGCTTGAACTAGAAGGCATGTCGTTCGAACGAATGCCACGTGTCTCTTGAGCAACTTCACGCGAGATGAAATCTCGCTTGAATGACTTCGCGCGAGATTGCACGAGATGTCACTGTTCGTCTTCTTTCCCAGAATTCATTCTGCGTTTTCCCACCATTTATGAACCTAAAAACCTCTAGGATTGAACACCCAACGCCTCATCATCAATACCTATCAACACCTAACTGGTTATAAATCATTCCTAACATCCTATGATCATTAATTCGTCATAATTCATCATAATTATATAAAATCCCCAAATTAATTCATATGAACCCTAGTTTTCAAATTTTCAATTAAAGAACCTAATCCTTCCAGATTCGCTCATCAAAATATAATTCAATTCCGTGATTAATCCTCTACATACATGCAGAAATTTCATCCACTAATTAACCCACTCCTTAATCATAATTTAAATCTCCAATTGTCACTCAACTAACATGTAAATAGTGATTAATTTCACCTACTCTAACATGAGTATGATTATTGCTAAAGGAAAGAAAGTAATAAACACTTGACTTAAATCGAAGGTCTGGATCCTTTGGTGATTTTGGTATAGACGCGTTCCTCTCTTCTCGTTCTACGCATTGGTGGTCACAGTTGTGCAAGGCGAGGATAATTTGGCCTTCCCTCTTAGAATTTGGTTTTCCCTCTCACCCTCTATGGACGTTATTTCCTTTCTGTGTCTCACAACCCTAAGGGAATTTTCTTGGCTGATAAAATAACTCCCAAATTTCGTCCATTAATAAACCCAAAAATACAATTTATCATAATGCCCTCTCGGGACGCCGGTTAGGCCTAAAATTGTCCCGGGACCCAAAATAAACATCTGTGTATACTATTTTGACTATCTTGACCCTCCCGAACTCAACGACGCACTCGAAATGACCGTACGAGTTAATAAAAATAATTTCTCTTTATATGCCATTCAATTAGTCCCGACACGACTCACATGCGCGTCATACTTAAATTACCAAACTGCTATATATTTCACTCTCGACAATTTATTATATTTCATAATTATATATTACGTATCACACACTAATATTCAATAATTTTCCACAATAAGTATTAACCCTTGGCACGTTATTTAATAATTATTTTAATTTGGACTAATAACAAATTAATTTCTCGCATTTTAATTTAATTAATCCAACAACAATAATTAATTACATATTTATTCCCAAAATAATAATTAATAACATAATTATTTAAATCATAAAAAATACGGGGGTGTTACAAAGGGCAACCTTGAAAAGAAGATTAATGAGTCCTCCAACTTGGCCGGTGCGACTCAGAAGTCCAAGGAGGATGCTAGAAAGGTTAAGTTTGGGGATAAGAATTCTAAGATCAAAATTGAGAAGGAAACTTCTAGAGTCGCTCATGCTAAGTCTAATGCCTATACTAGTGTCTCGGAAAAGGCCTTTTGCCAAAGCCTAAGAGCAGATCGAATACATGAGGAAAGGTTTTTTTCAAGAGTGGTTAACATAAGGCCCTTATCAAGGAAGGTGTCCCCGAGGAATCTAATCTGTTTCAGGAGCACAAAGCGGGTTATCCTCCTCTAGGTGATGGGGAAGATTATGATGATTAGGAGGATGAGTTGGTTGATGAGCAGTCTAGTGGTCTTGAGTCTATTACTATTGGGGTTGTTCGAGTTAATGTCAGTGCTTAACAAGATGCCGAAACGACTAAGGAATGTATCTTCGATGATATCAGAGTTCTCAAGAAGGTCGGTGGTTATCAAGATATTGAAAAAGAGAAAGAAAACCATAGGGCAAAACAAGATGCCAAGAAGGCGAAGGATAGACACAAAGCCAATAAGTTGGAAGTTATTATGTATATTCATACCTCTGAGAAAGGGAAGTTTGGGGAGAATACTCTTTAGAGTTTCAGAAAATTTTACTTATTTCCTTTAAAATTATGCTACTTTAATTCAGGGTAACCAAACATCGGCACAATAATGCTACTTTAATTCGGACGAGGAGAGAGAAGAACGCAAGAAAACAACCACCACTTATAACATTGGCACCCTTGATTCTAGAGATGAGACAAAGATCAAGAAAGGGGAAGCCATGGAAAAGTTAGAATCCATCGTCCTCAATGAGCACGAGCTAAAAAAATTGTTCAGGTTGGCAAAGCCTTAAAACCATAGATAAAAGATGAGCTGATCAAGTTGTTGAGGAGATGAAAAAGAATTTTTGCTGGCGTCATGCAGACATGCCAGGCATTGACCCTCAGATAATGTGTCACAAGCTCAACGTGGTCAGAGGTGCAAATCTAGTTAAATTGAGGAGGAAGATTTACTCTTGGGAGAAATATGATGTTATAAGGGACGAGGTTAAAAATCTTCAAGAGGTTGAGTTCATTAGAGAGGTCATATATCCTGAATGGATATCCAATGAAGTGATTGTTCCCAAGGACAATGGAAAGTGGAGGATGTGTGTAGACTTTATCGACTTGAACAAATATTTCCCCAATGAAAACTTCCCTCTCCCTCGAATTGATCATATGGTAGATGTTATGGCAGGTCACAAGTTGATGAACTTCATGTATGCCTACTCTAGGTACAACCAAAATTTTATGGTCCTAGTCGACTTAGAGAAAATAGCCTTCATCACAAACAAGGGAACATATTGTTACAAGGTTATGCCATTCGACCCGAAGAAAGCTGGGGACACGTATCAACGTTTGGTAAATAAGATGTTCGGATATCAGATTGGAGAGTCCATGGAGGTTTATGTTGATGACATGCTGACGAAGAGTTTAAAGTCTGACACTAATGCGGAAAATCTTAAAAGAACCTTCGATACAATGGACAAGTACAGAATGAAGCTCAACCCGGCTAAATACGTTTTTAGTGTTGGAGCTGGAATGTTCTTGGGTTTTATTGTCAATCAAAGAGGTATAGAGGATAATCAAGAAAAGATAAAAGTTTTGTTAGGAATGAAGACCCCCAAGACCATCATGGATATTCAGAGGCTTACTAGACGAGTGGCTTCCCTAAACAGGTTTGTCTTCAGAGCCACATATAGGTGTCTTCCATTTTTCAGATTCTTATAACTTTTTTTGAGTGGAGTGAGGAGTGTGACAAGGCTTTTAGAGAGTTGAAGTCCTACCTCGGCTCCCCCTTACTTTTGTCTCGACCAATACAGGGTGAAAAATTGTATGTATACCTAGCCATTTCAGAGTCGATTATTAGCGCTGCTATTGTGACAAAAGAGGATGGGGTACAGAAGCTAATGCATTTCAATAACAAATCACTCCGGGGATCTGAGCAGTGGTATCCTAGGATGGAGAAGTTAGCTTATTCTCTAAGCCATGCTTATAGAAAGATGAAACCGTACTTCCATGCTCACTCAATGGTCTTCATCACTGACTCACCACTCACACAGGTCATCCACAAACCTGAGAAATCATGGAGACTAATGTCTTGGGCAATTGAGCTAGGAGAGTTTGATATTGTCTACCAGTCGAGGGGGGAAATCAAAGGACAAGCATTCGATAAGGCATACAATTTGCATGGAAAACCTCTTAGCCCATCCTTGGATGAGGCCTAGATAATCACAGCAAGAGGGAAAGTGTTTGAAAATGAATAGGGGAGATATCTCTTCAAATAAGGATCCCTTTCAGACGGAAACTTCTCGGAGGCCGATGCTGTATGGAACCTTTTTGTCGATAGGTCCTGTTATGAGAATGGAAGTGGTACTAGATTGATAATGTAAGCGTCAGATGACACAAATATTGAGTATTCTTTGAAGTTTATCTTCAAGGCCTCCAATAACGAGTCTGAATATGAATTTCTCATAGAAGGTCTCTCCTTGGCTCTTAGTGTCGGTCAACTCTTAGTGCATAGTGATTCAAGACTGGTGTTAAATCAGATCTTAAAAGTATATGAGGACAAGGATGAGAGAATGGCTAAATATCTGGGAAGAGTCAGATAGATATTAAAAAGTTTTAAAGAGGTAAAACTGAAGAGGATACCTCATCTAGAAAACGATCGAGTCGATGCACTTTCGAGACAAGCATAAGTAATAAGAACTGACATCAGAACAATAGTGCTAGTTAAAATCTTACTTCGACCGACCATTGAAGAAGAAGATAGTGCATCTGAATCTTGTGTGAATGTGAATAGGGGAGCCTCATGGATGGATCATCCCATTGGATACATTTAAGAAGGGGAGTTTCCATCATCAAAAGTCGGGAGAAGAAAATTGAGGTACAAAGATGAAAAGTTCTCTATCGTATGAGACATTTTGTATTAAAAAGGGCTTTTTTCTTGCTTTACTCAGATGTGTTCATCCATCTGAGGTACCATATATCCTTCAATATGTTCACAAAGGTTATTGCTCTTGTCATATTGGGGGAAGGTCATTGGATAAGGGGATTGTTACTCAGGGGTATTAGTGGCCGACACTAGCCAAAGATGTTGCAGTGTATGTTAAAGGATGCAATAAGTGTAAAAGGTTTGCTACCATCCCTCACCAACCTCATCAGCCTTTGACCTCCATCACATACCCTTGGCCGTTTGCTTTATGGGGGATCGATTTAGTAGGACCTTTACGTAGGGTAGTGAACAACTATCGGTACCTGATTGTACCAATAAACTATTTTGTTAAATGGGTAGAGGCTTAGCTAATGATCATTATTACAGAACATAAGACCTTCCACTTCATCTAGAAAACATCATCTGCAGGCATGGTCTCCCAAATACCTTAATCTCAGATAATGGGACTCAATTTAAGAATGTATCTTTGAAGAAATATTGCAAAAGATTGGGATCAAATAATTCTTCTCCACCCCTGGACGACCCTAGGAAAATGGGCAAATCGAGGTTACAAATCGAAAAATTCTTTATGGGATAAAAAAGAAGCTAAAAAAGGCAAAGGGAAGATGGATTGAGCAAGTGTACACTATAATATGGGCTTACAGAACGATAGTCAAAACTCCTACGGGGGAAACCCCATTCATATTGGCTTATGGTTCAGAGGTTGTCATCTCTACAGAGATTTGTCTTCCCACTCATAGAATTCAGATGTATGACCCTTAAAGAAATGCGACCGAAAGAAGACTTGATATTGATCTGATCGAGGAATGAAGAGAAGATGCTGAGGTGAGGCAAGTAGCCTACCGGTAAAGGGGTGTATGATTTTATAATTAGAATATGAAAGAGAGTCCAATAGTTGTGGAAGACCTAGTTCTCAAAAAGACATGGCAAAAACCCAACAAGCTCCATTGAAATTGGCATGGCCTTTATAGGGTGATCGATGAAGTTGTACCAGGAACTTATCGGCTAGAGAACCTTCATGAGACCCTTTATCAAACACCTGGAATGCTGATCATCTAAAGAAGGATTACCATTGAGCTTATAAATATTTACCTCCACCCTTTTGTAATACATTTATCAGACTCAAGAGAATGAATATAAATGAGAATATCAACTGTTCCCTCGTATTGTTGTTTGTCTATTCGAATATTTGTTGTGTTAGTTTATCCTAAGCTCATAAACATCATTAATCTGTTGAGTTATGAGATGAAACATCATTAATTTGGTAATCTCAGACCCTAAACATCATTAATTTGGTGAGTTATGAGATGAAAAACCATTTTATTGGTGATCTCAGACCCTAAACATCATTGATTTGGTGAATTATGAGACTAAACACCATTTAATTGGTGATCTCATACCCTAAACATCATTAATTTAGTGAGTTATGAGACGAAACATCAATAATTTGGTGATATCAGACCCTAAACATCATTAATTTAGTGAGTTATGAGATGAAACAACATTTAATTGGTGATCTCAGACCCTAAACATCATTAATTTGGTGAATCATGACACTAAACACCATTTAATTTGTACTCTCAGACCCGAAACATCATTAATTTGGTGAATTATGAGACTAAACACCATTTAATTTTTGATCTCAGAGCCTAAACATCATTAATTTAGTGAGTTATGAGATGAAACACCTTTTAATTGGTGATCTCAGACCCTAAACATCATTAACTTGGAGAATTATGAGACTAAACAACGTTCAATTGGTGATCTCAAACCCTAAACTCATGGTTGTCTCTATTGCTGTGATTAGGCACAAATTCTTCACATTTATCCTCTTAATTTCGGTATTTTTATGATCCCGTGCAGTGTAAATATCTTGGATTTGTCTCTTATTTATGCTACTAACCTTTTTTGGCAAGTATTTCTTGTTTTGTGTATTTCTCATGTGTTTTACAGGTATTTCATGTAAGTTAGTGCGAAGGAGAACTCAAAACAGTGAAAGAAACCAAGAAATGGAGAGTTCAAGGGCATTTTAGTAATTTTTCAGCCTTAGTCCGAAGGTGGGACCAACTATAAAGTTGAAGATCTCTAAATTACAAGAATACTGGAAAAAACATCACCTCAATCCGAGCTACGGTGAAGAAGTTACGATGTTTTGAAGTTGCGCGATAATGAAGAGTCTGAATGTGCGGATTTCTGTCATTAATTATGCAGATTTTATGGTGATTGGTTGGCAAAAACTTGTTCCCCAAGAGAAATTTGATGTTAAATTCGTGCAACTTGGTGCTATAAAGGACCAAGCCCTACCTCATTTTTAGAGAGAGGGAGTTGAATTCTAGAGAGAGGGAGTGGAATTCTAGAGAGAGGGAGTCAAATTCTAGAGGGTAGGAGTAGGATTAGAGAGAGAAAGTTAGATTGTAGTTTTCTTTGGTAGAAGTTTTCATAAACCCTAGTTGTAAGTTTGAAGAAGAAGTTTTGCTGGATTCAAATTCATCTCTTTCTCCTCTTGCTAAATACAAGTATCAATTTCTATTCTCTATTTTATTTTTCCATTCAATTCTCAATTGTTTTGCAAATTGTTAACAATGTTTGTTAGAGTTTTCTTTTGTTTTCATCATGTTTAGCTAATTTTTAAGGGCTGGGATGCATGAACCCATCCCGATGTAATTTATCTACGTAGGAAATAGAATTTAAATTTAAATTTGAAAGAATCGTGTAAGATAAGTTCACAATCATCCTAGATCTTTTAATCTCTCTTGCCCTAGGTACTTGGGATATTTAAGAATATGACGTGCGTGTAATTATTTAGCACCGCTTTATATTTATCTTTGATTTCATATGATGCGGGCTTGAACCTCATATATGTAATGCTTAGGATCTATAAAGACTGGATTCATTCAAATTTATAATTTACAATTCTAGTATTCTAATGGGTTAATAACTAGGGATTGGGGGATTGTATTCCAACCTATTTCCTCATTCATTTTAATTATTTTTATAAATTTGTTCCAACTTATTTCCCCTTGTCAACCATCATCATCTTTTTCACTTTTATTTTAGAAATAATAAATCAATTAAATTCTATAAAACATTCCTTGTGGATTCGATACCCAAACTTACTACTATACTCCATAAAAGTGTAGTTAAAAGTTTAGGTTTTTTTTGTATTGAGGTTGGAAGCCGATAACAACGACTAGCGTATTACACGAACGCTCGGTTTTCCACTCGATCATGCTGCTTTATCTTTGTGGTGAACAAGTGGAACATCGTAGAGGAACAAAATATCATGATGGAAAAGCAATAGAACCAATGTATAATGATGTTCCATTTCATTCATGACAGACGAGGTTATGAAAGTTTACATAAAAAAAACAAAAATATTACTACCACAGTTCATAGAAGGAAGAGTTACAATTATCTTCACAGAATAAAAACAATGAAGAAAGAGGCCCTCAGGGCTAAATTTTTCCTTCGGATGGAGCCGACCCATCACCAGTCGGGGTTTTCTTGTCAAGTGCAGCATCGGTGACTTCGACCCCATCCTCAGGGTTGGCAATATCTTCAGTCTCAATGATATCTAAAGGGATCATCTCCACGAGAGCAACTCTATCATCCTCCACCTCCTTCAGAGCTTTGGAAAGATGAGGGTCAACAAAGCCAAGACCAATGAAGTCATGCGGAGATAAGATTACAGACTCTCTGTGATTGAGGACATCCCATCATCCAATGACTTTGATGACCCTCTCGAGATATTCAAAGAATAAATCTACAGACTCGTCAGAAGTTTTATAGTTGGCAATGATCTTCTCCTCAGCCTCGACCGATGGAGTTTCAACGGCCTCATCTATCTTAGTCTGAATACTCTCATCGTTGGACTTTATAGACTTGTTATGCTCCTTCTTCAGATGTCTAATTTGGTTAAATTTCCCTTCAAGTTCTTCTCGATATTCTCAAGGTCGGCACTCAGCCCAACCTCCACTTTCTTGGCATCCTTACCTTTTTAGATCAAGGGCATCCTTTTTAAGGTCCAGTCAGCCAAGTGGTGAAGAGACAACACTCCCTGCAGGAAAGGATTCGCCAAATATTAGTAGTGATGATTCAAAGAATGCAAAGAAAACACTTCAAGAAAAAAGTTTAATCACTAAAGTACCTGAATTGTCTTGTGAATGGAAAACTCTTCCAGCAAGGGAACGTCCACAGATTAAAGAAAATATTTGTCTTCCTCAGTCATTATCTCGCTGATAGCATCAACAACCTACATACTGTGGCTAATCACACTATCACCAATCTTTAGCTGAGACAGATGAGTAGCTAAAGCATCATCGGTGGAGATGGGGCTGCCACGGTTTGTATTTTGAGCTTTTGGTGGCCTAGATGAAGCAGGGTTTATAGGAGCTTTCCTTTTATTGGTAGCAACATCAGCCTTGGATGGTCCGACACCCATTTTCATTTAAACTGACTAAGGGATAGTATTGCCTCCTTGTCTATCGATGAGCTTGGAAAGATTGGGGGTTGACATCTCCCAAAGGTCATCTGAGATACCGTCTGGTCGATTAACAAAAGGAGAAGTCTTGGAGTTAGCAACTTAGATAAATAAAATTATGAGACATGATAGTAAAATTTTGAAACATACGAATCTCTTCCAAAGGACCACCCCCTAAACCTGTCTGAGAAAGGTAATAGGGGGTCATCAGATTCTCATACTTGACGAGACGACCATTCTCGTCTTGGGTACAAAGGTATTTGATGGCTTTGGTGTTGTTAGGACTTAACCCAGGGCAGTCTTAGCCAACAAAGAGGCTTTGGACCATCTCAGAGGCGTCCTCATTTCAGAGTCACCACATGCCTAGTTTGGACCAAATTACCAGGCACCTGGCACAAACAAGTATCGGGGTTTCCAATTGTGGTTTGAAGTACGAGTGACTAGGAGAATCTTCTTTTCATATTTTTTTGCTATAAAGTGGTAGGAGCCTGGATGTTTCTTAGTAGATTAAGGAGTATAACAACCTATGAAGACTCTAACTGGAAAGTCGGTATGATGAACAACCATCTAGAGGCCGATAACTCCTATCATGACCCTCCACGTATTGGGAGATAGCTGGTATGGGGAAATATTTATGTATGAAAAGATGGCTTGGATGGCGTGATGAATGGGTAGGCAAAAACCTAACTTTAACATATGCTCATAGACGTAGATCTCACCCTCCCGACAAAAAAAATCCATATCATTTTTCATAGGCTTCCTTAAGGAGATTGAAGAAGGAATGCCATAAAATGTCTGAAGACTAAAAGGTCGTACTCAGAAATAGAGCTTTTATGCTCGACAGTTATAGAGGTGTCGATTTCACTCTCCTCACTATTGTCTTCTATACCAACCTCGGCCTGATCATCAAGGGGTATACCACTAGGAAACCTCTTTGCAAACTTAGACCTTGTGGCAGCTGATAGAGGAATGACATCAATGGGGGGAGGAAAGGCAATGCTAGGCCCTAAAATTTCTACAGAGGCAGAGCGTTGTGAGGGACCAACGTCCTTAGAAGATGAGGCACGAGAACAATCTTCCTCTTCCACATACCCTCCATTTTGTTTGGGGTAAAGTCCATAGCCTCTTAAAAAGAGTCAACACTCTCGGCCGTCTCAGATGTGGACATGGGGTCTATAGCAGATGACTCCGATATAGAGTCACAGACCTCAATAGTCTCAGGATGTAAGACAACTAAAGGAGGTGGAAAGATGGGTCCAAGAGGAAAATCCTCGGCCTCACGTTCCTCGACTTGGGTTAACTCTATTTGTTAGATTTTTTCAAAACACTTCTCTCTTAAGGTTAGAAACTTGCCGACAAGTTTAAACAGATGCTCTAACATCTGCGTTACGAGACTACACTTCTAATGAAAGGCAAATAGGAAAATAGGTAAATAAATCCTAACACCCAAGTAAAAGGATCAATGCCTAGAATTCAAAAGGATTTTTATAAAGAACATCAAGAATAGTGGTGAAGCAGCACACTGGATATGGTGATCGGAGTGTCACCAGAGAACCCAAGAATGGGAAATTTCAACCTAAATTAACCTCAGAATAGCCAAAGGTGGCCTAAGGTTCACCAAACAACCACTGGCCTAACCTTAAAACCACCAAACGGTGGTGGAAAGGATCATCGAAAAGAGTAAAAAATGCTGGAAAAACCAAATAAAAGACTGACAAACCAACAATGGAGAAATCAAGGGTAAAGAACAATACCTGAGTGAGGCCACATGCAGAGAATGAAAGAAGAAGCCCAGGAGGCAACCAAGATTCACAGGTGGCAAACATGGAAAGAGAAAAAAGCTATTGAGGTATTCATTTTTTAGAAGGAGAGTAAAAGAGGGAAAGCAAAGTGAAGGAGTGAAATTTTTTGGGAGATTTTAAATATCAAAGAAATGATTGTGCAGGAAGTCTAAGGCACCTCATCATTTCTCCTCGAAACCCTAAATATGAAACTACATCATGCATTGCCTTATGGAAAATGCTAACTAGTTCCAAGAATGACATGTGTCCCAATGACAATACCCATGCCACAAAACACTTGGAATTATCCATTCATTAGTTTAGCATATGTATCCCTCAGCCACCTACTCACATAGAAGGCTAAGGTCTAGGGGTGATTGATATAACCAAAGTTCACCCTAGTACTTTGAGCAACAACGTTGTCTTATATTATGTTTGAGTCGTCAGAAGAGCCCACTAGTCAGTAATAAGGTCATCCCTGATGAGGTCAGCCTCATCATCACCAACCTCGGCTGAGCAGCAGCCGATATTAGCAACAACTTTATGGGTTTAATTTTATTATGTCTCACACTCTGTGAAGGACGATAGCTTTATGGGTTCAGTTACCTAACCTCAGCTCGTACATCCAGCCGTGGTTATACTTTCCGTTGGAGGATCAGTGGTCCTGTTGGATTCATCAACCTCGTACCCAGCTAGGACGAGGTTTTGATGGTTGATGTCACCAGTTCGAGCATATATAAGTACAAAGAAGCCTGGAACAGGTGGACAAAACCATTATAATAGGATTATTCCCTCACATGAGGGAATATTTGGTCATTATGATCTGCATGTGGCACAGCTAGGTGTCCACACGAGATTGGCTAGATCATCCTACACATGCTCATTGCATGCTTGGGGGAACACTACACCCCCTAGCACTATATATACCATTTATCTTCTTCCTTAAAGGGGATGGCTTATTACAAACCCTAGAGTAATCTCTGTCAAAATATACAGTAGAGAGAGAGAGTGTGAATATTGTATCACAAGGCCATTAGTGCCCTTCTTTTATATCAAAGATAACTCACCCGCATAGTGGAAGTAGGCTTAAATAGGCTGAACCACTTATATTGATGTCTTTATCCTCTTCTCCTCATCTCATTCTACATTTATATTGCTTATGTGCTGCCATTTTTATTCCTCTTTGAGATCTCCAACACCTTGATTTGGTGGGGCTATTTTCAAGAATCATCACTTACCGTCCATAAAGAATGAATTCCCTTTACTTTCTGTGGTCGCTTCTTATTCGCGACCTGTCCTAAGACGAGATCATATATGAATATTGACTTCTTGTTGATGACATGTTTATTTAATGAAGTTATACATGAAGTTCATATCATGTTAATCCCTCTTATTTGCAATATGTCGTGTGACAAGACAGTACATAAAGTTTACTATTATTCATGAACATTTCTAGGGGTATGCACATATCCCATACCCACAAAATAAAGAAATAAAGGAAGATATGTTAGAATCACAATGAAACTTTTATTTTCTATTATAAAAAATAATCAAGCCAGTAAGGTCTTATGTACTTTCTTATGTGCTTTGCATTCATTTTTGAATTGCTTTCCTTCTAAGTTCTCAATTCGGTAAGTTCTTGGCCTGGTAGCACTAGAAATATGATAGGGTCCATGCCAATTTGGGAATGATTTGTTTCCTTTTTAGATTTCCTATTTCAGCACATAGTCTCCCTCATTCAGACTCTTTACCTTTACTCTTCGATTGTAGAATCATCTTGTTCTTTACATATAAGATGCTAGTCTTAATGCATCATTTTCCATCACTTTTTCCACGAGATTAAGATGTCTCCTTATTAGGTCACTTCGCGTTGAGTTAAAATCCAGAACTTTATGGAGACGAAGGACGATTTCAGTTGGAACTGCCACTTATGTACAAAGTCTGGCATGTAAGGAGTTTGACCTATTGAAGTCCTAGGGGTCATTCTACAAGCCCAGAGGACACTCTACAGGTCATTAATCCAGTTCCACTTTGCGTCGTCTGATCTTTTCTTCGTTCCATTCATTAGAGTTTTGTTAGTTACCTCAGTTTGGCTATTACACTTTGGATGGCCTGGTGCAGAGCATAACCTACGTATCTTCGAGATGGTGCAGTAATACTCAAACTTTTGATTATCAAATTTAGCGTCTTGGTCCATTATAAAGGCGTAAGGCATCCAATATCGTCTAATGATGTCATTCCAGATGAACTGGAAGACCTTCTCATATGAAATTTCTATAAAGGGCTTAGCCTCCACCCACTCGGTGAAATAATCCACGGGAAGGAAAAAATATTTTAACCTTCCCCTCATTTTTGGTAAATGCCCAACTAGATCTATCCCCCAGATTGCAAAAGGCTAAGGTGAAGTGGTTAGTATTAGTTAGGCTGTAAGAGTTTGATGTATTTTTGCATACCTCTTGTATTTGTCACATATGCTGGCATAATCTACTCAATCTGTCTATATTGTGGGTTAGTATTATCATTGAGTAGACACACACTTTACTAGTGACCTTCCTGCTAAATGTGCCCTCAACACCCTTCATGTACTTCTTTGATAAGGTTACCTGATCAAGGGTGAAAATTAGCGCGTGTCAAGACGCTAATCGTTGTTTTCGTTTCACCTCCTCAATACAAAAACCAAAACTTATGACTACACTAAAAAAGGGAGTATAGCGGCCAAGTCCGGGTATAAAAAATCCTCAGAGACAAGTTACTAGAATTTAAATGGTTTAATACTTCTGAATAAAAGTGTAAAAGGTATTTTTTCTAACTAAAAAGAAATAAAAGATAAACTAGGTATGAGTGTATTTAAACTAAAATTAACAAAGGAATAAAAACTATATGCTATGTCGAATATCCCTCGCCCCAAGTTAATTAGTATAAAATGGTTACATGGGTCAAAGAGTTATTAAGATTGTGTCTCATTTCGACAGTTAATTAAACCAAGAGTTGTCACACCCCTAAATTCACATAAAAGTCTAATAAGATTTTGGCGTCAACAAATACCCAGAAAATTACGCACGCAAGGTCGTAAATATGGAGCATACATGATATACCCCGTTAAATCTCCTAGCCGTAATAACTAGGACAACACACTCGAAATAAACCTATAAACCCCATCACCAAAGCAAAGCAACATGTCAATCCTAGGTGAGTTCAATCCGACACAACCTAATTTAGCCTAGCCGCTACACATAATTAAAGCATTAATTAAATTACCTAATTAATTAAAACAACTAATTAAATTAACACTAAAATTATCTAGGCAAGGAAATAATAAATAAAGAATGAAAAAGTAACAAAGCTTGAATAAAAGGGAAGGCAATGAATAGCACACTTACATTAATGGAGGAATTACACAAAGTGGTAGGAGAGGGGAAACACTCCACAAAAATCCCCAAATGAGCTCTCAAACCCTAACCTAGAAACTAACTAAAATGAAGATATTATATATCTTACAAATAAACACCAAGTATGGTATTTATACTAAGTTGCAAAAAGAAATAAAAGAAAAGGAAAAAGAAATAGAAAAGGGGGATAAGTTACGTTTTAAAGGATAAAAGGAAAAGGAAAAAGAAAATAAAAAATAGAAAAAAATGCTATAGATATTTCGGACAAAAACAGAGCACCGATCGATCAGGGGTGGTGACCGGTCGATCGCGCAAAAGAAGGGGGCACACTGGTTGCGACCCACGACAAAAATGAATTTCCCGGTCGACCGACGACGATAGGCTGGTCGACTGGCAATGGGGCCATTTTGATTAAGGGTGAAAAGTAGCGCATGTCAAACGCCGATCTTTCTTTTCTGTTCATCGCCTTAATACAAAAAACCTAAACTAATGACTACACTAAAAAAGGGAGTATAGAGGCTAAGTCCGGGTATCAAAAATCCACAGAGACGAGTTGTTAGAATTTAATTGGTTTAATAATTCTAAATAAAAGTGTAAAAGGTAATTTATTAACTAAAAAGAAATAAAAGATAAACTAGGCATGAGTGTATTTAAACTAAATTAATAAAGAGAATAAAAACTATATGTTGCGTCGATTATCCCTCACCCCGAGTTATTAGTATAAAATGTTTACATGGGACTGCGAATTATTATGATTGCATCTCGTTTAGTCAATTAATTAAATTAAGAGGTATCATACCACTAAATTCGCATAAAAGACTAATAAGATTTTGGCGTCAACAAATACTCGGAAATTACGCACGCAAGGTCATAAATACGGCGCATACATGATATACACTGTTAAATTTCCTAGGTGTAAAAACTAGGACAACACACGCGAAATAAATACGTAAATCCCCATCACCAAAGCGAAGCAACAAATCAACCCTATGTGAGTTCCATTAATCGCACCCTAATTTAAATTAGTCTTTATGCATGATTAAAAGCATTAAATAAATTAACTAATTAATTAAAGCACAACTAGTTAATTTTACAACTAAAATTATCTAGGCATGAAAATTAATTAAGCATGGAAAATAAAGTGAATACAACTTAAAGGAGACAATGAATAATAACACTTACATTAATGGTGGAAAACCAACACAAAATGAGGATAAGGGTGTGTCCACAAATAAACCCCAATATTATCTCTAACCTAGGTTTAATATAAGAAAAGGAAAAAAAACTAAGATATTATGAGCTATCTTAAAAAAATAACTAAAGTTGCTATTTATAGTAAGTTGGAAATAAGAAATAAAGAAAAAGAAATAAGAAAAGAAAAAAAAGGAAAAGTTACAAATAAGGAAACAAAAAATAAAGGAAAAAAAAAATGGGCAACAGGTATCTCGGCTAAAAACAGAACACCGGTCGACCGGGGTCCCAAAGCCGGTCGACCGTATGAACTGGAAAGGAACACACTATCAAGGCGCAAAGAAAAATCAAGAAAATCCGATCGACCGCCGGAGCATGGCCGGTCGACCGGTGCTGCAAATTCAAACCCCACATCGCAAGCCTCCATCTGCTGCAAAACTGTTTTGGGGACATAGATGGAATTAATGGACTTGTTATTAAAGAAGAAAAGGGACATGGATGTAATTAATAAAATTGGTAATGGATCTCTTATAATTCTTTCCGATTAAATCTCAGGGTTTCCTTCGTTCGGACTCCGATTTGAGCATCATTCGTGGCCACGCGAATTTTGGTCCGAGGGCTACAACTTTCGTGAAGACTTCGGGAAAAAATCCCGAAATATAAAATTACTAAAATGCTCCTGAACGTGCAAATTGTGACGAAACTTTATCGTAATGCGCCCAAACTTCATACTAAGCACTTTAATACCTATAAAAGCTCAATTATACCTCAAATAACATTTTAGTATATAAAATGCAGGTGGTATGATTAACGAGCATAATTATAGCCATTAAACTACCCGAGGGGGCTAAAAAGCCTAAGTTCGAGGATAATTAAATGCATAATTCGATGCAAATGACACCCCCTAACTTAGACATTGCTAGTCCCTAGTAATGAAATTCAACGCAAGAAGAACTATAAGAAAATCACAACATGTATAAATGCATCGAAATATTAATGACACTTTCGTAGGGAACACGATTGCATTTAGCATATGCAATAAGCCGTTAAACCCCTAGGTTACCCTAGTGGACGAGTGTCGTCTCGTGAGGGTTTTTAGGGATGAAACTGACATACATCATATGGTTTCCTCAAAATATGCCCAAACCAACATGCGATAAGCCCAACAATAGAGAACATGATTTCATACACATTAGTAGCAGAGTGAATGAATTCACACAAAAGTTCGTATTATTAACATTATAGAATGAACTTCGTTAAATTGAAACCTTAAAATGTGGGAGGGGAGCAAGCACATGCAAAGTGTGATTTGGAAAAAACTTATATAAACTGGATACTAAATTAAAGAAAGCATATATTCAATCCTCACGGGCATTACACTCATAAAGTGAATTCACTTAAAATAGGGAGTTAACACACGGAACATGCGGGCATAAAGAGTAAATATAAATGGACACTAGGCCGCGCACATGTCACAAATGAAGAACGCTATATAAAAAATGAAAAATTGTAATCTCAATGAAAGATAACGCTCATTAAAGGAGGCAAAATGAATTTTCACAGATTATCAAAAGATTTTGACTTTTAAATTAAATGAACCCTAGGATCACATAGGACTGTATAGGGTTGTAATGTATGCTAGACTAGGGTAAGAAACGAAGGATATGTATGTACAGATTCAAAGTGTTCGGAATGAAAAATTAGAATAATGGGAAGAATGCGGGCAATATAAGAAATTGGACAAAAAACTTCCAAAATGCATTAGATATACAAATGGGGAGAGTAATCAAAGCTTATTGAACACTATACACAACATATACAAATTTCTCTTTCTTTTCTTTTCTTTTTTTCACACATTTTCTTTTCTTTTCTTTTGCTCTTTGCTTTCTCTTTTTCACCCTTTTTCACTTCTTTCTTTTCTTTACTTTTCACACTCTCACATGTCTAAATTGCAACCACAACACAACATCATTCAATCCCATGTATCATTCCAAACAAAGGCACGGAAGGTAATATATATGGCTTATAACTCCACTGTGGAGTTAGTTATGGGATTTTGGGCAATGAGATTAAAGGCTAATATTTAGGCTCAAAGGGGGTGACGGGGGAAAACATTGGTGAGGTAAAGGCTAATATGGGTGATATAACAAAGATGGCCTATGATCATTTCCTAAAGTTTATGCAATTCTCGAGTCAAAACAATTTATGAAAATCATGCTCAAGTAATACATTTCAAGATATAAACGCAATTAATGAACGATCAATGAGAGAATAGAGAGATTACTGGCGAATTCAACATTTTCAAAGGGGAAAGAATAGTGTTTACACACACAAACCAAGAAAGGTACAAAGATTACTCGGTGTAAGTATATACAATGAAACAAAATATTATCGAGTTATAAAAATCTTACACCAAATCAATACAACAATAAAACTGAATTTGCTCATGGGATTAAAGTTTAATTAATGAAGTTATTCATAATATCAATAATTAGGACTAAAGTCTATTAACTTCTAAAGTCGAGAACATGCATAATTGGGTTGTCTTTTGGATCGAGAAATTATTGAAATTTATCATCGGAAACAACGACAAACTGCCTAAGAAAGAATAAAAAAAAGAAAATATTTTTGAAATTTGGAATTTTTCTAAGAAAAGCATACTACGTAACTAACATGTGAGCAAAAAACATGGACTAAAATAAAGAAATGGATAGAATATCCCATACCCCCTAACTTAAAACCTGACATTATCCTCAATGTGAATTAAGAACCAAGTTAAAGAGAGGAAACGAGCGATATTACCCAAAATTGGAGCGATACCCATATGAACAAGTCAAAAGAATCTACAAAACAAGTTAGTACCGAGCATAAAAAAACAAATAACAAAAAGTTAACTAATCACACTAGACTAAATTAAAAAGGAAAGAAAAGATAAAAAGAAAGAAGGAATAAAAATCTAACTATATAAAACCTATTATTTAGGCTTCACACTAACTATACACTAGAAGTCTAAATAGTAGAGGGTCCACCGCAAAAACGATTTGACTTTGGAAGATAACCGGTGTACCCTCACTTTCAAGCATCCCTTCCGAAAAATATGAATTTCGTTTGAACAACGAAAGGCACGTGTAAGGCGTAAGAAATGAACCATCAACAATTAAAAGTTTTGGAGGGACAATGGGGAATTTGGATTGAACGTGTGACAAAAACATGTGGGGACCGAGAAAAATATAATATCCTCCCAAAGATTTTAAAATTGGAATGGGAGGGGGCGTACACGAAGGCAAAGATGAGATCATGGAAGTCGACTCGAGCAAGTACTCCTCATCGACGAAAAAGTTTAACACATTAAAGTTTAATATCGATTCATCGGGAACTTGTGACGGTGTGATAACAAAAAATGAAAATGGGGAGGAAAGAAATTCAAACTCACGAGATGAATCATCATCGCATGAAGATTGAGTTTCGAAGGAAATAAGATCATTTTTATGAAATGTTCTTCTTTGGGGTCCAAAGAAGAAATCATTTCATTGCAAATAGATATTACGTCATTTTCCTCCTCACTTTCAATATATATTACACAATGGGCAAAGTCAACAATGATTTGTTCCAAAGTAGGCACAAAGTCCTCATTTGGTTCAAAACATTGCTCGACTTCAAAAGTCTCGAAAGAAAAATCGTCATCGGATTCAAGTAACAAATCCAATTCATGTTCCCGCAAATGATTTTCTTCCCGATAACGATTTGCAATTTTCTCATTTTCAAGCATACGCAAGCCCTCTCCAAAAGTCATAGGCCGAGGCGCGGATTATTGAAATGCGAACTTTGAAAATTAACTTTGGACTTAAACTTAAAGTCATTATTATAGGAAGTTTGAAAACTATTGCAATTCGTTTCAAAATACCTATTATAAGGAGGTAAAGGCCCAAACTCATTATCATCCTCCTCAAAATATACGCACTCCAAAGCTTGACTTTTGTAATACTCGCCCAAAGTCATTTTAGATGTTGCAATTTTCTGGGATTCTAAGTATTGACCAAAAGTCAAAGGTTTGCGAGAATTTTGAGAATTATCATAATGATTATCGAAAGAATAGGAATAAGACATTCTTACCCCAAAAATGGCTCGAAGTGGCAAATTCCTCAAAGTATATGCACGTGGGAAATTCAAGCGTTTCTTGGCCCTCAAATGTAGAAGTCCTATAAAAATGTTAGGCAAATAATACAAATAGAAAGAAAATACTATGTACTAAATCAAATAAATTGTAAAACAAACTAGACCCCGGCAACGACGCCATTTTGATCAAGGGTGAAAAGTGGCATTGCGTCAAAATGTCGATCGTTGTTTTCTGTTCACCGCCTCAATACAAAAACCTAAATTACAACTGCACTTGCGATACAAGTGTAACATTAAGTTGGTTATCGAAAATCCACAGAGACGATTTTCTAGAATTTAATTGGTTTAATATTCCTCAATAAAAGTGTAAAAGATGATTATACACAAAAAAAGGAAAAGATGCATAAAAAGAAATATTAATCTAGGCGAGTGTATTTAAACTAGAGTAACAAAGCGAGTAAAAGCTATAGGTTGCGTCGAATATCCCTCACCCGAGTTAATTAGTATAAAATGGTTACATGGGTTGACGAGTTATTATAATTTCATCTCGTTTCGACAGTTAATTAAATCAAGAGTTGTCACATCCTTAAATTCGTATAAAAGTCTAATAAGATTTTGGCGTAAACAAATACCCCAAAAATTACGGACGCAAGTTCGTAAGTACGGAGCATACATGATATACCCCGTCAAATCTCCTAGGCATAATAACTAGGACAACACAGTCTAAATAAACCCGTAAACAGCATCACAAGAAACCAAATCAACCCTAGGTGAGTTCAATCCAATACTACCTAAACTAAATTAGCCACTAAGCATGATAAACAACAATAATTAAAGCACCTAACTAAATTACACTACAATTTATCTATGCAAGAAATAAATGAAAAGCATGGAAATCTAGGTTACAAAGCTTAAGAACAATAATGTAACTTACATTAATGGAGAAGAAGAAGGAATAGTAAACTTACAAACCCAAAATATGAAGGAAAATCTAGGAGAGAGAAGCTCTCAAAAACCTAATCTAAACTATCTAAAATGAAAAATACATCTCAAATAAAAGCCTACAACATTCTATTAATACCTCCAAATAAACCCTTAACAAAACCAAGTAAAAAAACCCAAAATAAGTAATTTTTTGTCCATATCTGATGGGTCCGATCGACCTCACTTTTGGGGTTGGTCGACCTCGCTTTTTACAGCCCCCTTTTCCTCTCTGAACCAATTTTGATGCATTGCATAGAAATGGCCATAACTCCCTCATACGGAATCGAAATGATGCATGCCCGGTCGACCGGTGCTACAAATTTGAACCCCGCATCGCAACCCTCCATCTGCTGCAAAAATCATTTTGGGTACATAGATGGAATGAATGGATTTGTTATTAAAGAAGAAAAGGGACGTGGATGTAATTAATAAAATTGTTAATGAATCTCTTATAATTCTTTCCGATTAAAGGTCCGTGTTTCCTTCGTTCGGACTCTGATTAGAGCACCGTTCACGGCCACGCGAAGCTTGGCTCGAGGGCTACAACTTTCGTGAAGACTTTAGGAAAAAATCCCGAAATATAAAATTACTAAAATGCCCCTGAATGTGAAAATTGTGAGGAAACTTTATCGAAACGCGCCCAAACTTCATAATAAGCACTTCAAATACCTATAATAGCTTAATTATACATCAAATAATATTTTAGCATATAAAACGGAGGTTATCTGATTTATCTCCATAATGTTGGCTGTCTCTTCGTCAGTGGTGCGATGCATGATAATTTACATAGGGATAATTATTCATAATTTTATTCCGGTAGCTGATGCTAAATGGTCCAGTGCATCTGCTTGAGCATTTTCTTTCCTAGGGATTCTAAGCATCTTGACTCTTGGGATTTTTGTCAACCACTATTTTATCTGGGCCAAGTACTTGATCATGGATTATTCTCTTACTTCATATACCCTAAATAATTGAGTGACCACTAACTGCGAATCATCGTGCACTAATCTGATCGACACCCAGTGACGAAGGCAATCCCAAACTTGCTATAAGTTCCTCGTATTCGGCCTCATTATTGAAAGGTTCAAATTAAAATCGAAGGGAATATTCCATGTCTATCTTGTTCGACCTAATGATCAGGCCTACTCTAATCCCCATGGTGATGGATGAGATATCTACGACAAGTTTCGATATAGGGCGATCTTATTCAAATTCTCCACTATCGATTCTCTATGTCTGAATAACTTATTTACGTGGTCTTAGTCGCAAGCAAGATCTTCTCACCTGATTGACGATTCAGGAACAGCCTTATCCTGATTTTATAATAGCATGGTTAAGCTCATTCCCAAAGGAGTCTTATTGTCATGCCTGATAAGAGAGGTCTCTTTCGAAGAAGTCAGCTCAATTTCATCAGTGCTTGAGCTCTTTTTCATAGAAGTTCACTTTACTATTATTATTGGTCTGTATCCCAAAGGATTTTTCTCTATTAGTTTCTCTACATACGTGAATTTCACAATGAAATCTGCCACATCTTTGCCTTTGATGACGGTCCTAGGTTCTTACAGAATATCATATTCTCCAAGTTCTACAACCGAAGCCATAAGTCTATTAGATTTTTTAGGTTTACGAAGGACTTGCCGTAGAGAGAGGTTTATGTAGACAAAAGTCGTATGATCTTAAAAGTCAGTCTTTATTCTCCTAAAAGCTTCAATTAGTGTAAGGGCTAGTTTCTCTAGATGGGGATGTCAAATTTTGCCCTTCAAGATGATTTGATAGTGTAGTATAGAGGTCTCTGTACACCTTCTTCGTGTTGTACTAGATTCGAACTAACTGCATATTCTGATATAACTAAATAGAGATAGAATTTCTCCCTAAAAATTAGCATTGACAATAAACATGGAGACCTTAAGTACCTCTTTAACTCCACGAATGTTGTTTTACATTTTCCATTCCACTCGAAAGTTTTTCTTAACACTTTAAAGAATTTAATAAATTTATTAGTGGCTCTAGAAATGAACATGTTAAGTGCTTCCATGTCTCCCGTCAGTCTTCGTACTTCCTTCTTGGTTATTGGGGACTGCGTATTGATTAATGCCTGGATTTTCTAGAGATCAGCTTCCACTCCTCTCTAGTTGATGATGAAGCCTAGGAACATCCATTTCTTCATCTCAAAGATAAATTTTGTCCGATTAAGCTTCATTTGATGTTTCCCTAGCTGATCAAAAGTGTATTACACATCATTGATGTCATCGGATTCTTTTTTTCTCTTTGTGAGCATATTGTCAGCATACACTTTCATGTTTTTTCGATTTCTCATCAAACACTTTGTTTAGCAACCTGTGATAGGTCGCCCCATCATTTTTGAGTCCGAAACGCATGAAGTTATATCAGTAAATACATCTACTAGTGATAAATGTTATTTTTTCTTATTCCTTTAGCTTTATTTTAATTTTATTATACCCAAAATAAGTAGCCATGAAGATGAGTAGCTCGTGACCTGAGGTAGCTTAAACTAGATAGTCAATTCTGGGCAGTGAGTGATGATCTTTAGGGCATTATTTGTTGAAGTCTATGAAATCAACATATATACGCCACTTATTAATTTTCTTCTGGACCATCACCCTATTAGAGTGCTACTCCAGATTTATGACATCCTCAAAGAAGTTGGCCTTCTTTAATTTCTAGACTTGCACTTGCACTTCCATATTCTTTTTTTGGTCAAAGACTCACTGCTTTAGTTTGACCTATTTTCCACATTTAATTATACTAAACTCGAGGAATATAAAATTTGGATCAATTCCAGGCATGTCTTTATGACTCTAGGAAAACACACTCTATTTAAGAAAATTGATCATTTTTTTCTTAAGTTCGGGCTCTAGAGACAAGATAATCTGAATAGTCCTCTCTATGTGCTTATCAGCTAGAATGGACTCGATCTCTTACCTACTCTTTGACTAATTTCTCCTCATATCTTGGGTCTATTATTTCGATCTGGTAGGTCGTAGTCAGTTTCTTCTACTCTTTCTTGTTCGATAGAGGTATAGTAGCATTCTTTGGTTTCCACTTGGTTCCTCTTAGCCACACCAACTCCGTAATGAGTAGGGAACTTTAAGCACTGGTGAAATATATAAGTTACAACCTCAAACTTATTCAACCCTACTCTTTTGATAAATATTTTATACGTCAAGAGAATTTTTTATCTAGGATGATGAATCACACATTTTATGTTCGTCAACTTGTCCAGACGCCTATTATAGCCTCTAGTTTGACCATGTCTTAGGAATACACTTTTTCTCTTGAGAAATTGATTAATGGCCGATGGTAAGGTGTTAGCTTGTTTCTATAGGTATCAAGATTCTAAAGAAATTGTAGATCATCACATCCGTTTATCTACCCTTATCGATGGAGATCCTAGCCACCTTTATTTCGTGGACCATCATGGTAATGACTAGAGGTCCTTCATTAGGGTACAAAACACCAAATAAATCATCTTTTGAAAAAACAAAAATAAGGAAATATTTATTTACCTTGCTCGAGTGAGTATCTACGCTACATGTCAGGTTGATCTGTCTGATGTGTTTTCAAGCCTTTGCCTCATTCAGGTAGGCCTTCCTTTCATAAAGATCTTCTCCTCCTCCAGCATCCCCATATGTAATAAAATGGCATACAAAAGAGATCATTTTGACCTCATGGCAAGCTCTTTAGGATTCTTTGGCATATTCGGATCATCACTGCATGACTTTTTCTTCTTGTATGTTTTCCTGTCGGGAGATTATGAACGTCTTTTTCCCTTATGGTTTTCATTTAGATCTGCTTGGATATATTTATCCATTCACTTGGATAGCTTCCCTCTCCTAATTAATCTCTCAATTTCATTTGTGAGAGCAATGCAGTTGTCTATGTTGTGGTCGTGGTCCTTGTCAAACTTACACTACTAGCTTTTATCTCAACGAATTGCTGCGGCCTTCAACTTCTCGGGACACCTCAAGTATTTATTTCCTCTGATCTCCTTAAGTATGTGAATTGTCAAAGGGGTTTACTCGTTATACTTATTTGGCTTCTCAATCTTCTTATCCATCTAATTCTTCTTTTTCCTTATTCTCATGAGAGACAGTCTTTGGGTGATCTGATTCTTTAGCCTCCATGGCTGCCTCGAAATTCAACATTTTTCCTTCCTTATCAAAGAGTTTCATATTTTTTATAGGTGGATATTTAGCCAGTTCCAAAAATAGCTTTTTCAGCTATTCCCCGCTCATTAGCGCGGTTAGGATGGTTTTCTCATTATAATCCACCACCTCTAGATTCTCGTTGTTAAAGCGAGAAATAAAGTCACGTGTGATCTCATTGGCCTTTTGCCACACATTGAGCAAATGGGAAACTTTCTTGCCTAACTTGGCTTCAAAGCATAAATCATTGAGAAAGAGATCAGCCAGCTATTGGAAACTGAAGATCTACCCCTCGTGGCAAGCTATTATACCAAATTTGGGTTGACCCACTGATCATTCTAGAGAATGCTCAACCACATATTTTATTCTAAATCGAGTAGATATTAGCAGGGCTTGGTACTACTATACATGTAGTGTGGGACCAATTTTATTATCGTATATTGTCATAATAACTATCATTATAAATTTTGCGGGTGTCGAATAACACACTATCACTGGTAAAGTGGGATCCCTTCAAAAAGTCGCTATGTAGGGGGTCTTGGATCTACCAATTTATCCCAACTATTCCTTTAGTCATTGGATGGATCCCTTCTAAAGTTGATCTTCCTGATTGGCCTTAACTACAACAGACCTAACAATTAAGCCTTGACTTTCAAATGATCTATCTTCTTGGAAAGTCTAGTCACGTTAGGATAATCTTCTTATGCTTGTTCTGGATTTGGTCAAGCATTGTGATACCCTGGTAACTGACCGGGATGATTCTTCCTAAAGCGTATTATTCTCTCTGGGAGCTATTTATTATTGGCCCCTTGTTTTTCATGGGCCAAAAATAATCAAAAGAAGAACCTCTACTTAGCACTTCTAGAACACTAGGACTTTCCTCAGAGACAGATTGCTCATCATCATACCCAGATGATCTAAAGGAGGAAGTAACTCTGAGGCAGTATGACTTGTCCTCTCGTGGTCTAGAATGCCTGGATGCATCCTTCCATCACGTCACCCCAGGTTTAACCTCCTTGGGTTTTCTAGGTCTCGCATTCTGTGAATATTCTTCCTAACTCTATAAGGGGGTGGATCTAACATTTCTCCTCTCCATTGTGAGATTTTTACTCCGACCGAAGTGATAAGATCCACTCTAAACATGTTCTTTCCATCCTGAAACATCCTTGTCAACTGCTTCATGCTTTCCTTCATTGCCTCCTAGATTTTTTCCAAGATCATCCCAATAGGTGTGGAGGGTGGAAGTTCTTCCGTTGCACGGATACTTTATGTGTTATCGGACATTTACCCAAATTTGCGAGCGTATTATTTAAAAAAGGGAAAGTCTTTAGGGAGAAGGATGGTAGAAACAACAATGTCTTATCGAGTCCCCACAGAAGACGCCAATCTGTTATCATCTAAAATTGGTTTATGAATTAATTATCTTAGCTAAAAAATTCTAATAATAAATAATAACAAATAAATAGATTATCTATTGGGTTGCAAGATTGAGAGATAAAGTGAGATGAGACACAAAGAAGGAAGGCAAAGATTTATGTGGTTCAGCCCGATATGGTGCCTACATCCACAAGTGAAGTGTTGGTACTTCATTTATTACTGGGCAACCACCATGAAAGTTGAGAATACAAGTTTTGGTGCGGTCTCTCTCTAGGGTTTGCCTATAGTTGTTGGTGGAATAATTTTGGATCCCGTATTCTATGGGATTTAATGCCATTTATAGGTAGTTATTAGAGAAACAATACAATAGGTCATGTGGAGTTTATTTATAAATCAAGAAGTTATACCTTTTATATTCAAGGGAACACACAATGATGAGTTTATTATAGCACGTTAAAGGTGGAATAGTGAGTAATTTCCTTATGTGCACAAATAAGATAAACGTGATTGCTAATATTCCTCCATGTGTGCAAATTGGCCTGAGGGTTATATAGACGGGGTTAATTAGCAGATTTAATTAATACTATATAATAATGGTGAGGCAGTGAATGGAATGGTAGGGATGAGCCATGTATATCTGAGCTGACCTCATTGCATGTGGTCGATCAGGTTGAATATGAAATTGACTCATGTTCTTGTCTTTATCGAGGATATATGTCATTTATGAAGAGGCCCTTGCGGTGCTCTATATTTATGGTATAGCAAGGTTGTTTCCTCAAAATCAATCCTAGGTTTTATCGATCGAAAAACATGTGTCACAAATCATTCCTTGTATCGAGTGATTTCATTATTATCATTTTTTTTTCTTATAAAAAATCATTTGTAACCTAGGTGAACATATTCAAGTTTTTTTTTACTATCTGTCGAAATACACCAAGACTATTTAGAGAAACAAGTTCTGCTTGGATGGAAATTTCCCATTTTGTTAAATTTCTTCTTTGTCAACATTCATTTATAGTACATAAATCTTAATCAATATCATCATTTTCCTTCGATATTTTTATTGATGCGACATATTTAAACATGTCGTTGATGCCTATTTCTTTAAGGTACCACCTTCTTCCAAGTATATATAAACATAGATATCTCATTAATGTTATTAGTCACCTTTGCCTCTATAGGGGTTTACGTAATCACTTAAAACCCTCATGTCTTTTTAGAGATAATAACCTCATCAGGTTTTTTTTAGAAAGTGGATCCTTTGTCCTTAACCTATTATAAAGTGTTATGAATAATGGTTTTCATTTGACATATTTTAGGGAGAAAAATATTTGAAACCAATAAGAATGCCATGCTTTTATCATGAAACGAATTCATTTGTTACTGAAATCAATGTTTGTACCGATGGAATTAATTTTGGAGGGCACATTTACAATGGACAAATGAGACCAAGTCACACTCATGTTGCATCATTGAATGAGAAGTCACTATAAGAAGTATATAGGGATGGTCTAATCATCAAAAACAAAATTTTAATATTTTAAATTAAATATATAAACTTAAAAATAGTTAAGCCAAATATAAGTTTACACCAATTTTAAACTAATTTGTTATGATAAAATGAATTATATTTTTTTTATCTTTATCCTAAAGCACGCAACTAGGTGATAACAGATACAATAAGATCAATGATACAACATGACGATGTTCTTGGAAAACTCACAATGGGAAAAACTTAGGACGTCCTAGCCACACAAATTCACTAGGATGCGGAATTAGAAAAGAGAGACAGTAGACTTACAACATAGACTTAAAGTACTCGCAAGCCTTGAAGCTCTTCAGTCTTCAACCTCTCATCCATAGTGAACATAATAGTCTACTTATGCAGTGCCATAATCTGTGAGTCCATAAATGCATCGGTATCTACCGAACAATCTCAAAAACCATCTATGGATATGAACACGAACGCACCATTTCTTGACCGTAACACCACACCACGAAGTTCACCGTGTGCAAACAAAAAACTAGATATGGAATCCTCTACAAAAAATGATTCCCAATCAATATGAAGAGAATAAACTACTTGGTGCCCATAAAAAAGATCTCAAGCATATAGATCAATGAAAGTTCAATCGTAAACTCTTTGGGTGAAGCTAGGGTTTTGGAGATTTTAGATATGTATTGGAAAATATTTTTTTGCCAAAAGTCACTCTAAGAATAAATGACCCAACCCCTTTACATAGAAAATACATTTTTCGAGGTGGCACTTTTTTTTAAGAAATATTGTTCGAACAAAAGAAAGATCTCATTCAAACAAAAAAGCTAACTTGTTCAAACTAAGATAAAACTCCTTCAAACAAATAGTCAATCTTGTTCCAAGGTGCTTCGAACGATATTATTTCTCTAAACAAAAATTGTCGTTTGATATTGTCTTGAAGTTGATTTGAACAAATTGCTGAACTCATTTGAAAGAAAACCCATAAAATCATTTAAACGAATTTAAAGCAAACAAGTTTTTCTTTTTGAAAAACAACTTTAAACAATTATATAAAAGAAAATGCCCAAGAAATTCCAATGATAAAAATGTAAATGGGTTCCCTGAGAGAGCCTGAGAAACACGAAGACTAAATGTGGAATGAACACGAAAATATATGAAATATCTAAAGCATTGTCACTACATCTTCAATCAAGCATGTCATAGGCTTAAAAGGACAACATACAAAGAGTAATCTATGACTCAAAATGTTTTGTCCGTAATTAAGCCAATACATAAAAAAATGAATAAATTAGAAATTTGTCCTTACGAATCTCCCCCTTTGACTAATTAGGGACAAAACAAAAAACAAAAATCTATGGGTCGTCAAGCTCTTTAAAATACTCAGTCCTAACCCTATAAGGAAAAAGTATAGATACTTGAACGACAAATACTTTGAGTAGCTTAGCTTGCTTATAAACTTTGCCACTTGTTTCAAATCTGCACATTTAAACACACTTTCGAATACAAAGAGAATATATAAACAAATATAAGTCTACATATGAATAAAATCCCCCTATGTTTAACAATTAGTGCCTAGTTAAGAATTCTCCCCTTAAGATAAAGATCTCCTCCTTAAGCTAAAGAAATAAATACCATTTCTCCTCATTTTTGTTTAACAATTGACAAAGTAAGAATGGATAATAACCATTTCTCTCATAAATACGTATCTCCACCCCCCCCCCCCCCCCCAAAAAAAAAGTGAGAACATATAATGAAATTAAAACGTAACATGTGATGAAATTGATATTGAGGAAGAAATAATAATATCATGCAATGGTGTAAAGTGCAACAAAACAAAACATGATAACACTAGCACAAATATTATAAATAATGACGAATTAATACAAATATTGATGAAAATATGATACCTACTTTAATACCAAATGAAGCATGAGATGCCAATATAAACAAGCAACAAAATATACATATATGATCATATAGCATGCCAATTTAATCCAAAAATAAAGCACATGGTAAATAGGGATTAAATGAAAACTTAAACACTAAAAAAAACCCATACCATGTATATAATTATGAAAAAAATACAAAAGAAACACATGCACATATATATAGGTATAAACCATCAAAAAGTGAGATAAAACACATAAGATTTCAACACTAGCATAGTATTAATATGTCTAAACATGTGAGATGGAGTGAATGGACATGAACAAGATATAAATAAATTATGATCCAATCACTATAAAATGTCCGAGGATTTTTGTTTAATCAAAAAATTTTTTCAAACTATGTTTTACCATCACGTGAGAGATAAAGTGAACTCAATGAACAAACAAGCACAATGCATACAAACCTATGATTTTGATGAGTCTTCATATCAATATGCCATGACATAATAATCATAACTAGGATTAATTATGCAAACCCGTTGATCTTCAACTATAAAACCCTCAAAATCTAAACAAATAACATATTTTCTCACTCTAGTCTTTTGAATATATAATTTTTCAAAATCTAACAAAGAAAATAGTTGTCCTTTAATATTTTTATTTTCCTCTCATTTTTTTAGTCTCTTCCCAATGGTAGCTTTTCCGCAAAGGATATTTTCTCTTTTCGTAGGACTTTCTCATGCACCCTCATATATTTAAAATAAACACTCAAGGGCAACAATTCTTACATGAACAAATCCCCCATATTCAAAACAATATGTAAATGACAATATTGATGGATAATATCTCACTTAGCTAAAATATAACATGTAAGATTAAAATTCAATAGAGGTTATGCATGTATGTGTGTAGGCATATACAAGGTGAATCCATTAAGAAAATAAAACTCGAACAACTCCATTCAATCACGATTAAGAATAATGTAAGCATTAAAAATAATAATCAAATGTCTTATCCACATGGAATACATAGAATGGAATATATTCAAACACATCAATATTCCACATAAAATTTGTAAAACTAAACTACACATAAAATAAAACTTATTTCGAGTTTTAAAGATTTTTCAAAATGATAACAATTTAAAAAAAACAAGAACTCAAAAGACAAAAAAATATTTTTGTATTTAAAAAACAATAATTAGAAAATCAATATACAAAATACACAAAACACATAAAACTAACAAACATGTATATCATGATGTACAAAAGCAAGTGTATGAAAACATGGGAACACAATCATCTATAAGATATAACATGAGAAGTATCACATGAAAGCATTGGAGAGACAACAAGTATAACATGTAAAATATCAAAATAATATTTCCTAATCCATATAGATGTGACGTGATGCTCCAAGGTAATAGGACCTTAGTGATTCTAAACTTATAATTTCTAGGACCGTTTTTAAGATCAAAGCAAAAATGCCAAAGGTGAGCTTTCCTACTGCAATACGATGAAGCATGTGACTTAAAGGTTAATCTTTTTTAATGTTACTAGCAATGGTTGACTCCCTCAAAATCATGGTGTTAGATTTAGAGAAAAAAAGTATTTTGAGTATCAAAGTCAATTCAACTCTTGTCATCTTTGATTTGGAAGATGCCTAACATTTTATTAAAATTTTTAGATCTAGAATCCAAATCAAATTTGAAACTATTCAATCTTCTCAATATCTCTTATAAGTCAACAATCTTAAACTTGAGAAAATGGCTAGACTCTTCAAACGCATGGAGCTCCTTCTTTAAAACGCCCTTTAAACCACAAAGGCCATCTCTCTCCCTCAATGTACTCAAGTTTCTCTTTAAGCGTCCTCTCACATTATTTAATATCATCAATAACAAAAATCTCATCATTACCTATGGAAAGTTATTTAACCTAGCTTCCAAGTTCAAGTTTTTCTTTTTAAATTTAAACGATTCAGCAAACAACTCGCGAAAGGACACTCAGAGTTCACTCTCCTCATCCTCTTATTCATCGTCATCTTCTTCTCAATTCCATTCACCATCACTCCATTGAGAATAAAAAATATTGAAATCAAAAGTGTCATGCTCAGAATTATATTCATGGGATGATTTTTCATTTGGGCTCTTATGACTAGCCATGAACGCAGTGCTAAGCTCAATGGAGGAATTATATCCCTGTTTTGAATCACTATCAGTAAGGGTGGAATTTTTCACCTTCAGTTTCTTGACCAGTTTCCTTAGTTTTGTTGCACACTCAATTTTCTAATAACCATAACCCTCACACCCAAAGCATCTATTCGACACATCCCTTTTAAAATTATTATTTCAATTTTTAAGGAATTAATTGGCCTTATTACAATTATTTTTATCAATCTTCTTTATGTCTTTCGATTGTTTTTAAAACGTAATAAATTTTATGAAATTCTTTACAAACATGGCCATATCATCGAAATCAATGTCAGATTCATCATTCAAAACACATGTTTCCTCCTTCTAAGTCAATGCCCCATCTTTCTCCCTATTTTTAGAGGAAAACAAGATGAGCTCATAAGTTTCAAAATCACCTACAAGATTTTCATGTTTCATAGAGTCTAAAGTACCCAAGGAATTCAAAATACTCACTTTTAAATTAAAACTTTCAGGAGTTTACCTTAAGATTTTCTTGATTACTCGATTTTGAGTTATTCTCTCTCCCAAGTTAAAAGGTGAGTTCACAATATCAGAAAATATGGCATAGAACTCATCGATGGTTTCACTCTCCTCCATCTTAATGTTTTCTAATTGATTGGTGATGATTTGTATCTTGGAAGACTTAACAACATTAGTACCTTCATGTGAAAACCCGGTATCCGAAATAAGGGGTGGCCAGCCCGATACTCCAAAAATACAGAAATCATTGATGGAATCATTCTCAGCATCATGACAACATAAAGAGTATTCGAGATAACCACTCAATAATTCAGAAAACGGGTTGTCGAAAATTTTGGTTTTGTAATTTAAAGAAAGCAATCTTTATGGGGTCCATCCAACTTTGACTCTTATCTGATGAGCAATCTTCTTATCTGCGCGAAGTGCACCATTCTTCAAATGCTACTTTATGGGGTCCATCCAACTAGGTGTTGTCTCAATCTGAAGAACATGTCCCATGCTTGGAATTTTGTCGATCTAGTTAATACTTGATTGGGCGAGGAAATCAATCTGAATTGTCCTCTTCATGTCAGAGTTGATGGCTGAGCTTAAGGCTGCCAGGGCATCAACGTGGTTGCTCTGTCCTATGGTAAATCGCTGGGCGCTGACTTGTTCAAAGTTGGACATTAATTCTTTCACAGTGGTGATATAGGTTTCCATCCTCTCATCCCTAGCGTTGAAACCGCCACTTATCTAGTTGGAGACTACCTGTGAGTCACCAAATACTTCGAGTCGCTTTGCCCCGAATGTTCCCGCCTTTTATAGTCCTGTGATCAGAGATTCATATTCTTCCTCGATGTTGTAGGATTCAAATCCAAGCCTGATTCCTTGCTCAATTATTACATCCTCAGGGGTAATCAGCACGATGCCTACTCCTGCCCCTTGGAATTAGAGGCTCCATCAATGAATAATCTCTAGCTTTCAGATGCTAGAGGAACTTCACTCTGATGAATAGTTTAGTGTTGGTCATAAGGATGATCTCCTATAAACTCCGCGATGAAGTCGACAAGGACCTGTCCGTTGATTGCATTACTTGACTAGAACTCGATATTGAATCGCCCGAGCTTGATGGACCACTTTGATAGTCTGCCTGAGAGGTATGCTTTTCTTAGTACTTCTCTAAGAGGGTGGGATGTAAGTACGATGATCAAGTGGGCTTCGAAGTAATGTTTCAATTTCCTCAAAGCCACCACTAGCGCAAAGGCAAGCTTTTCCAGTGGTAGGTATCGTTGTTCGGTGTCTAAGAGAGTCTTATTGTGTAATAGACTCGGTGCTTATCCCCCGTTCTATCGATACCATTGCAAAACTCACAGCTTGACTAGAAACTATGGGGTATAGGTATAGAGAGTCATTCTCTTGAGGGATTACGAGCAAGGGAGGTGTGCTGAGGTAAGCTTTGAGCCCCTTTAATGCCTTCTAGCAATTCTCGTTTCACTCCACATATTTGCTTTTCTTTAATAATTGGAAGAACAACTGTCACCTTTAGGATGACTTTGAGATGAACTGATTTAGGGCTGCGAGCATCCCCATGAGCTTCTGCACGTCTTTCATCATACGGGGGGCTTCACCCTATTGATGGCATAAATTTGGTTTGAGTTGGCTTCAATACCTCTTTTTCTAACCAATTACCCAAAAAAATTTCCTGACTGGACACCGAAGGAACACTTACTTATGTTGAGCTTCATTCGGTATTTTCTGAGGATTTTGAAGGTTCTTGATAGGTCAGAAAGGTGGTCTCCTTTAATCTTTTTCTTGACGAGCATATCGTCTATTTAGATCTCCATAGTGATTCCCATTTGGTCTTTAAACATCTTGGTGACCAATTATTGGTAAGTTGCTCTTGGATTTTTGATCCCAAATGGCATGCCCTTGTAGCCATATAACCCAACTATGGTAATGAATGCTATTTTGTCTTGATCTGGCCCGTATAAAGGGATTTGGTGATACCCGGAGTATGCATCCAGGAAGGTCATCCTTTCATGAGCCACGGTGGCATCCACTAAATGGTTAATCTTTAAGAGAGGGAAACTGTCTTTAGGGCAAGCCCTGTTAAGGTTGGTGAAGTCAATGCAGACTCTTCACTTTCCATTGCTCTTCGGGACTATTAATGGGTTGGATAGCCACTTAGGGAATTAAAATTACACTATGGATCCTATATCGAGCAACTTTTCCACTTCCTTCTCCACAGCCTTATCCTTCTCAGGGGCAGTTCGCCATGCCTTTTATGCTATTAGCTTAAAATTGATATTAACGTGCAGCCGATGATGGACCACACTAGGATCAATCCCAGCCAACTCGTAGGGTTCCCATGCAAAAATATCTAAGTTACTCCGCAAAAGTATTATCAGTTCATTCTTCTCTCGATCAGTGAGAGAGGATCCAATAAAAAACATCCTATCTTTTTTATCGCCACTGGCTGCGACTACCTCCAGGTTCTTAATGACCCTCTTAGTGGGGAGGAGCCTAGTCTCCTCCACTCCAGGTCTTCCTTATCTTAGCTGCTATTTGGAAGGGATAAAACCTTCATGTTCTTCAACCTTCTCCTTGGCTTTCTTAACTTTCTTCTCTGGTTTGGTGCGGATGGCTGCTATAAATCACCTCCTCGCCATCGCTTGACCCCCATAGATCTCCACTACTCCTCGATCAGTCACACATTTGAGCTTATGATGGTAAGTAGAATGGACGACCTTCATCGTGTGCAACCATCCTCTATCAAGGATGGCTTGGTATGGTGAATCAATATCAACCACGAGAAACTTGATAATTTTGGAGTTGTTTCCCAACCTTAATGGTAGGACAATATTCCTCAAAGGAATTGTTACTTTCCCAGCAAAACCAACTAGAGGAACGGTGGCTTCCTTTAGGTCGGTGACAATTAACTTCAATTTCCTAAATAGGTTAAGGCACATTACGTCGAATGAGATAGCTTGGTCAATGAGAAACCTATAGACGTCATAGTTAGCTATCCTGTGTGTAATGATCAACACATCATGATGTGGGGTTCTTACTCCCACCAGTTCCCCATCTGTGAAAATAATATGCTTGTTGTAATCGATGTCTTATGCTTGCTGATGCTTCCCATCTTGTGTTTTGGATGGATCGATCTAAAAAGTTAGCATTACTGTCGTAAGATTTTTTACTTCCATTCGAGTTGTATTTCCCTATATCTTCTTTAGATCAGATGCCCTATAAATTACAGTGAACTCATGGCCGATGTCCTCTTCGATCACGTTATCGGGTCTTTGATATCTGTTGGCAACTACCTTCTCTGCCTTTCTCTACGAATTCGTTCAAGTGCTTAGCCTAGGCTAGGTCCTTAAGGTGAGACTTGAGATCCTTGAAATGCTCGGTTTTCTGCCCGCCTTTCTTGTATAATTCACATCTCAGTGCGCTACTCCTCTTGAAGGGGTCCCCACCCATCTTCTTGGGCCACTTGATGAACGGTTCTTCCTTAATATTTGACATAATTTTGTATATTGGTTCTTTGAAAACTGTATTTACTGCCTAAAATGCTTTTGAGGCATCACCCTTATTCCCATTCTTAGGGTCGGTCCTGCCTCCATTCTTACTTCCATTCTTTTTATTCTTAGTTTTTTCGCTTCTCTTACCGGCAAACTTAGCGCTACCATTTTCCTCGTACACTGAGATGGGTCACATCTTCAACTTTGGCATATTTTTCAATACGAGCCATTAAGTCGTCAATGGCCGTGGCCTCCTTCTTAGTGAGGAACTGGTGCAAGAGGCATGAGCTGGGAAAGCCAATCTTAAATGATGCCACGATGACCTTCTCCGAGTAGTCCTCAACCTCGTTGAATAGCCCCCAATATCTCTTCGCTTAGTCTCTTAGGTTCTCCTTGGGCATTTTCTTCATTATCAACAAAGCATCCATCCTCTTCGGATGGGAGCTGCTGGTAATGAAGTGAGCTGTGAAGAGCTCTACCTTGGACGCAAAGTTTTTAATGGATCTAAGAGAGAGTTTCTCGAACCACTTTGGGGCCATGTCATCCAAGCTCGACGAAAAAATCTGGCACATCAATGCGTGCTTGTGGTTCCAGAGGCCCATGGCCTGCCTATATTTCCTGACATGGTCAATAGGATTAGTCTTTCCATCACAGATTTTGAACCTAGGCATGGCAAACTTCTTGGCGACTTCTTCCTCCTCTATTTCCTTTGAAAAATGGGATTTTGTCTGGATTCTGAGAGCTCGCCTATCTATCTCTCTGGTCGACCTTCACCCCGATGTGCTGGGTGTTGGTCCATTTCTCTTCGGACCAAATCTCGTATGTCATCGTTTCCTCATTCAGGGGTCTTTTAACGACGAGATGATTATTATTGGTCGAACAAGTCATTATCTTACTTATGTCCCTCAATTCTTTGAGACCCACATCTCGGGCTCCTTCCCCGGATACAAGATATACTCGCTAGAGGGATAGGAGTGAGATAATTACGTTGCCTTGGGTTGCGATGGAGTTCTCTCTCCATCTACTCAAATCTTCTTTTGAGGCGAACGTTCTTGACTTCCTAATTGCGAGTGTCTTCATGGACTGTGGACTCATAGGCGTCGATCAGCCTTGAAACTTGCGTGGACATGGATGGTCCCTGACTTTCTTCCGAAGCATGTCGTTCTGGGCGAGGCCTAGGATTTGAGCATCAAACTTTAGATCTAACCTTACGAAGGGAAGGTCTCTCTTGAATATTTGCTTCTCGAGGGGCATTTCTGTTGTGACCAGGCATTCTAGGTAATTGGTGGTGAAGGCATTCTTAAAGGTAAACAATCGCTTCCCATAGACGACGCCAATTGTGGTGACAATATATCTGACAATATATCTTGACACAAAATATAAGGAAATGCGATCACAAGAAAATATTATAAACATAATATATAGACAATGACACACAATAAAAAATATACGTGGTTCGAAAAAATGGCCTACGTCCACAGTGGTGCTCTCTGATTTGTATTTCTCTTTACTCTAAGGGAGTGTTTAAAATTGCATCCATTTTACCCCGGGCTGAGGGTTTATATTATACATGTAATATTTTGGAGAGTGGGGGTGTTGGACTTCTTCACGTTAGCCCATAATCCCTAGAGTATCTCTTGAGAGATTTCAGGGGTTGAATGGGTCAAAATTGAATCAGTTATGCATGAGACCTTTACACTTTGGGTTGGACTTCCCTTAATTTTACTCATCGGGCTTAATCGGGTTACTCATCTAGATCGAAATAGTTAAACTAGGTACCCATAATGTCCATTCCATGAAGCGTTGGGGAATTTATTATGTGGATGCTTAGGTTGTTAATGTTTGTAATACGATTTAGTCGTATCATTTTTCATGGCAATACTTAGGAGTTAGTGCCATGACTTGTTTATAAGCTTGTGTTAATATGTGACCCTTGCGGATAATATCAAAAATAAATTGATACCTGATAGATTTTACACTTAGGAGACTTAGAACACGATGATATTTATCATGGTTTTAGAGATAGCACTCAGAATGGAGTCTTAGGCTTGATTATAGCTCCTAGGTGTGCTATTCGTATGGGTTAGTATGACTCTGGTGAGGAGAATCGTTAGGTATTGGGAATGGATAATGCTTGGAAAAAAATCGAGGTGTCATAGTAACCAACTTGATAGTTATGATCTGGGGTCACATAGGAAGTTGCTTAGGATCGTAGTAATGGTCCATATTATGTGAGTGTTATGTTTCACTAGATGAGAAGGACCTCTAGCTTTGGAAGTTAGCAATCACATGTTAAGATTATGGAGACTTGAGTATGTTAGGTCAGTGATCGACATTAAGAAATGAAAAATCTAACTTCTCTTTGATAGGACGGATAAAAAGTAACCTTAGTCTTAAGGAGGGAAGCCTAGCGTTTTAGCTTCTGAAGTGAATTGGTTCACAAGCCATTGTCTTTGAAAATGGGTAGCCATGATTAGTGATTCTATCCAGGGCATGTGGATAGGCTAATACTTTATCATAAGTATAGGTCAATGAAAATTTTATACTTTAAGTGTACATTATGGTTCGTACTTCGCGTGGTATGGTTCTCTGCCCGAATTCAATTATTTCATCTTGGCGTGGAAGCCGCCTGATCCATTGCATCTTATTGTGCCTTATTTGATCCCACTGATGGGATGATGTTGTTTTAGTTATGAGTATGTATTCTACTGTAGCGTTGCATAGGCTCATTAGTGATGCGGGATAGGACGGGTTGAGGTTGATGCGTCACGGTATATGAGTACGCTCTTCTTCGGAAGCACCTTTATTTTACACGAGTTAGTGCGCCACTAAAGAGGCTTTTTCTCTATGATTTATATTAATACTTGTGGGGGTACTATACCTATGCTTGTAAAAAAAAAGTTTGCAAGTGTACTTGATAGCTTTAAGCTAATAGACTCTTAAGCTAGCAGGTATAGTTAGTTGTATATCACAGAATTGAAGTCATGACTCTAAGATATGAGTATTATGGAACATTAAATTCTAGTGTTACACTCTCTATGAAACTTATAGATTGAGAATGTAGCCTCTCATATGTATTTGGGTTGTCATACCTCGAATGACTCTACCTTAACATGTAGTTTAATAGGAGTTATCAGTAGGATGGACCGTTGGGATTAAATGGATGTCTCGAAATCATTAATGTGAATAGTTATTGATGTTGAGGATGTATTTTCCTAGGCTAGGCGAGATCCAAATTGTTTGACGAAACATAAGATTTTAAATACCGATGTTCAGAATAATACATCATAAAGAGTTCTTGGGGGTGTTAGCATGGTATTACTAACTATCAACTACTTTTACATGGCCACATTAGGCATGTTTAGGAGTAAGTAATAATACCTTAGTAACCACGGTGGTTGTATCTAATTAATGGTACGAAAATTTATGGGTTAGACTATACTGTTAAAGACATCCAAGTCTGGAGTTAAATTATTAGATGGATGACTTGTTAGCTTGATGATCATAAATTTCGAGGATGTTATTTCCTAATAAGGGAAGAATATAATATACCGCCCTAGAAAATAGATACTTAATGTTATTTGAAGTATTTAGTTCGAAGGAAAACTCGAGGAATAAATAGATAAGGAGATTACGCCAAATGGCATGAAAAGTGATGCACTATGAAAAGTAATTAAGGAGAAGAGTTCTATCGCTTCATGGTTCGCACGGATGTGTATTTAAGTTCTAATAGTCCTAGTAATTATGTTGGTTAGGTTTGACACGAGAATACCAAGGAATGGACATGAAACTTTCTTAGTAAATAATGCAATAATTTGGACGGTACGCGACACACAAGATAAGAAACTTTGCACGAATTTTATAGGATGCATCGCGGTCCCAAATATTGGTATGATCACTTTTATAGGGTCCAAAAATAATACGTACAAAAATACCATGGGGTCAAAAGTCAAAAAATAAATAAAGATTATTTATTTTGTCAAAATATGAACGTGATAAAAAAAATATGAAAATATAATTCTGAACAACTTTCCCTTCTTCTACGTCTTCGAAAAAAATCATTAAGACCCATTTTGGGCGGATTTTTGTTAGCACGCGACACTGTGAAACCTGACTTTGCACGCATTATTTAGGACATCACGGAATGTCTTATCAATATGTTTTTTGACTCATAAAAATATAAATGAAATATTATTATGAAGAGAAAAATCGGAAAAAAAATACTTTTGTACGGAGGTCCCGGTTCATGCGCGCCTTGTACAGGACAATCCGGGAGGGTAAATGACTATTGTAAATATGATTTTTTTAGCCAAAAAATTGCAAGGAATATGAATCTCTAGTTAAAGGTTTAAAAAAACGGGCAAGATAGAGAAAGTGACAAAAATCAACATTGTGTGGGCGGTATTTGGGGAATTTAACCCCTTAGGGTTTCAAGTAGTATATAAGCGAGAGTTAGCCCATTTGGGTATTTTCTAATCAAATTTCTTCTCTCTCTCTCTCTCTCTCTCTCTAGCTTGAGAGCTAACACCACCCCAACCACCATACACCTCTACTTCGCGTTAAATGATGACTAGATTATTTTGTATTATTTACACCCAAATCTAAGCGTTGTTGTCCCCAGTTTATTGTAAATAAAGATCTTTTAGAGCCTTTTGTGATATTTAAAAGAAAAATATAAATTTCAGAATAAATGGGGTTAATAATACAATTTTGAGAACTTCACGGTCACATGTTATATTCATTTCTAATCTCTTGTGCAAGTTTATTTTTGAGTATTGACAAGTTTAAAAATAAAGCGGTGAACTCTGGACGCAAATTGAGCATGAAAATGTCACTTACGCACCTATAGGGGCAATATTGTATATTCAAATGACTGATTTCGAACTCGGACCAAACACGAAAATTGAAGGCCTTAAATTAAGGGACGCTCGGGTTCAAACAATGTGTCAATTGGAGTTGAAATGAAGAAATTATAGCCAAATGCTCTCCAATGTTAGTAGATCCCCCCTCTAAGCTCTCCAATGGTGGTGGTGGTGTAAGAGGAGAAACACCCACCTCCAAAGGTAGCCACCCCCCCCCCCCCCCCCCCCCCCCCAAAAAAAAAAAGGGCTTGCCAAAAGCTCCATTTTAAACTCCAAGCAAGACCCACTTCATCTCCATTAAAAATCCCAAACATAACTCCAAGATTCGTAGCTCCATTATAACAATGGTGGAAATGGTTGTGTTTGGTTCAAATGTGGAGAAATGCACCCTTAAAGTGGTGAATTATGGGTGGTTTATTGTTGTCAAATTTTAAATGTAAAAATTACCTCAAGTTCACGGGCTATTAAAATATAGTGGGTGTAAGTACGGGTCGAACCCACAGAGATTTCGTCAATTTTTATAAAGTAATGATTGTCCAACTAGACATATAAGTGTATAAATGTGATTGAGTTTCTAAAATAAAAATAAAAGCGAATAAAGGAACAAGTAAGAGTTTATATCAAATGTTGAAGAAACTAGGACGTTGGTTCCATTTGTCAATTCTAATTAAAATTACACATTAATTTAATTCTGTAATTCGGAATAAAAACACAAAATATACCGACTCTCGTCATTTACATTACGGAGAATAAAACATTACATGCGTTCAAAATATTTAAATGTGTCTTAAATTAAACATCATTAATCCGTATTCCCTCGAAAATATCACGTTCTAAATTTTTAATGTGTATTTAAGCATGAGGTATCAAAACATATAAGTGCAAGCATAACCCATCAAAAATGACAACTTAAAATTTTTAAAACATGAATTTATAATTAATTCTTGAGGTTTAAAATTACACTTCCGTGTAATTTTAAGCGAATACCGAATTTGTTTATTTCAAATTAAAACACGTCGGAATATGTACGAATTAAATTGACATGCGTAATTTAATTAGTCATAACAAATATCACCTAAATCCTAGTAATTAAACTACTCACACATCATATTTGTCACACAAATATTACAAGATGAAATAATAATTTTCATTAATAATAATCAACTTACAAAATTTTAGGTCCAAGACTTGAATTCCAATACACAATATTCCTCCAAAGTCTGTTTAAAAAATACTCTCTACACAGATTTTTTTTATCTCTCAAAATGTGTTTATACTACACCGTGTACAAACCCTTCTTTCAAAATCAAAATTGGCCCATAATTTATAACCCCACAAATCTGATACACACATAAATATAGGAAAAAATGGGGTATTAGTGGTTTAGTGGGTATCAAAGGGGTGAGGTAGTGGGTGTGGTGTGTGACAGAACCGATTCTCGGGTTGGGTCCGGATTTCGATGTGGGGTAGAGTGGATCCAGGGTGGAGGTTTTTCGGGATTATAGGTAGTAATATGGATGATGGTGTGTTAGTGGGTGTGGTTTTATTGGACATGTGGGTGCTAATGGAGGTTTTGGTAGTGGGTTGGAGAAATAAGGAGGTTGGTTTTGTGGTTGGTTCGTGGGTTTTAGTTTAGGTGGTTTGAGGATGATGATGAATTGTGGTGTGGGGTTAGTTTAGGTGCGAGTATGTGTAGGGGTTTAGGGGTGACGGTGAGTGTAGGTTTGGGTGTGACTAAGGTGTATGGGGATAGTGTGTGAGTGTGTAGGATAATGTGTGTGTGAGTTTTTTGGGTGTACGTGAGTGTAGGGTAATTAGTATGTGTGTGTGTCTATTTTTTACCTAATTAATAAAAATAAAAATAACATTTACCTAATGTTTATAACTAATAAAATAATTACAATCTATTAAAAAAATAAATTCTAATCCAAAAATAAAAATAAAAATAAAAAGACATAAAATAAAATAATATTAATAAACCTAATCTAATACGAAAATTACTAAACTAATAATAAAACGAAAAATAAAATAAAAACAAAACTCAGGCCTATATTATTTACTGACGCGGACTTAGTACTATATAAAATGACACACATACTCACACGCACTACTATATTGATATAAAATGGTAAAACACTAAAGAAAATAAAAAAGTAAAATTGACTCGAAAAAAATATAAAATAATAAAAATAACCCCACACCAAATGAAATATAAAAATTACTGACAATATGTACACGACTCAAATAAAAATATATAATACAAAATAAACACACACACACACACAAGGTGTAGGTATGGGTTGGGCTCGATTTAAGGGTTGGATTGGGTTAGGGGAATGAGTTTGACTTCGGGGTTGACTTTTGACTTTCTTTCCAGTCTGAACTTTGCATGGCCATAATTTCTTCCTTTCAACTCCAATTGACACGCCATTTGAACCCAAGTGTATCTTGATTCAAAGCCATCAAATTTCGTGTTTGGTCTTAGTTCGAAATTAGTCATTTGAATTTATAATATTGCCCCTGAAAGTGCGTAAGTGACCTTTGCATGCTCAATTTGCATCCGGAGTTCTCCTCTTTCTTTTTAAACCAGTCAATACTCAAAAAAAAAAAACTTGCACAAGATATTAGCAATGAATATAAGATGTGAGCATGAAGTTCTCAAAATTGCATTAACCCCATTTATTCCGAAATTTGTATTTTTCTTTAAAATAGCAAAAATGGCGCTAAAAGCTCTTTATTTACAACAAATTGGGAATAACAACGCTTAGATTTGCTTGTAAATAATACAAAATAATGCACTCATCAAATACCCCCAACCTAAACTTTGCTAGTCCTCTAGCAAAAATTAAAATTTAACTCACTTTCATAGGTATCACGGTTGCACTTAGCATGTGAAACAAGTCGTTAAACCCCTAGGTTACCCTAGTGGACGACTTTTGTCTCTTGAGGGTTTGCAGTGAATATACCCACAAAATTCAAAAACTTGGCTTTGTTTATAAAAGTCACAATTGTAATATGAAAAAGGCTTGAATGTAAATTTCATAAATATAGTAAAAATTCACTTTTCGATCTCATCTTATTGTGCTTGTGTATATAGCCAATATAACCTTCCAATTCAGAAGATTTGATCGTTAGTTTTGTAAAACGAAAGTTTGTTTCAAATTCTCACGAGATGCGCTCACAAACGAACACTCATAGACACGTACTTTCTCTCGATATATGTGAATAAAAGAATAAATTTAATCAGGAGCTTGACATTTATATGATCTCGTGAATGGAAAATCTATTATTTTGAAAACTTGAATCACTCTATATATCTCATTCATTCTCTCCACATTAAAACTAACTTCACTCGAGATCAATTAGGAATTTCTTTTGGTTGTATTGTAGGCTTGGTTTTGGTTATAAAGAACAAGTTTTTGGGGCTTTAAAATTTTCTGAGAATACAAAGGTTATCCGAATTATGAAATTTTCAGCCACTTTTGTCAACCTCCATTTTTCTTTTCTTTTTTGATTCGCATACTCCCTTTTCTTTCTTTTGTTATATTCCCATTCTTTCAATCTTCTTCAATCATCCTCCCTTTTTTTCTTTTTCTTCGATCATTCCCCTTTTTTTTATTCTAGCAGACATTCTTGTTTTGGCCTTTTACCATATTTTTACCCTAATATTCTCAGAAAAATGGGTATGGATTTTAGGGCTTTCAATAAAAGGCTCATTTTCATTTTATCACAAATGGGTGTGCAACGGAATAAAGTAAAAAAGGTCGATTTGAGCTTTATTTTGGGCCTTTCAAAACAATGGCCTAATATCATTTCTCATTTTCCATTTAGCCAATTTTGTGTCTCAAGTCAACTTACTAAGGCAATTAGCGTATACGATTCACATTTTGACTTTCAGTTTTCAGTAATCGAACAAAACAAAGATTTTGAGATCATTGACGAATTAGGCACTGAAGGAAAGTTTAAGTTATTTTAACTCACATTGATTTAAATCTCTTGAAAATAATGAATGGTACAAAATCTCACTGGGTTAAAATCTCCACATTTATTCGTTAAGCATATTAACTTTTGCCTTTTTCTATCATATTATATGGATAAGTGTGAAAAAATTTATAAGTTAAGAGAATTGTTAATTAATTCTGTATTAAGAAATCATTTCAAACATCATGCATACTTCTTCCCCCGCATAATGTAAACAATTTGGTGTTCAAGTTAGGAATAACTCATTTACTTCCCTTCTTTCGAGGCACATAAAAAGAGGACCCATACTTCCATGTGCGTGAGTTTGAAGAAATTTATTGAACGGTAAGGTGACAACAACTCATCGATGATATTGTTAAACTAAAACTGTTTCCATTTTCTTTGAAGGACAAAGCTAAGAGTTGGCTACTCTCACTTAAATTCCATCACTACATGGAATCAGTTGAGTGTTGAATTTTTGTAAAAGTTTTTCCCTAACCAAAAAACGTCGACAATACGTCATGCCATCAATACTTTCAATCAAAAAGAGTGAGAGACTTTATGGATGTACTTGGAATGATTCATGGACTTTCTCCTTCAATGTCCTCACCACGGAATCGAATTAGGTCATCAAATCCAGCTTTTGTATGAGGGTTTTGATTACACTACTCGATCTATGCTTCAACTTATGTATAATGATGATTTTAAAGAAAAGAGTGAGGCTGACGCATGGTCATTTTTAGAATCTGTTGCTCAAAAGTCCCAGTGATGGGCACCCCATCGTGATTCGAGGACCACCACAATTAATGAGGGTAATGATCACCTAGAAGAACAAGGTTTTGGACTAGATGCAAAAGTGGCCACCATGTCTCGACATTTTGAAGCCTTAGAAATGAGTAAAGAGAGTAACTTAGACACACATGCCATTGTGAAACATGTAGGGTCACCTATGTGTTTGCTTTGCGATAGTTTCGACCACCTCATCGAAAGTTGCCCCACCCTTTCGGCCAATAAATCCCGAGCAAGAAAATGCCCTCTATCAAAACAAGCCCAAGTACGACCCATTTTCCAACTCGTACAATCTAGGTTGGAAGGATCATCCCAACTTTTCATGGTCTAAAGGTCAATACCAGGTAGTGGAGGTCGATCTTCAAGTAACCCACCCCCAGGTTTCCAAAAGAGTACCCCCGCACCGTCATTTCCTTCACCCCGAAAGATTTAATCTTTAGAATAAACGATGAATTTAGTTGCCTAAAGTACCCTGAAATTCCAACAGACCAAGGAAAGTGTCCTCCAATCTACACAACAAAACTTGCATGCCAACACCCAATCTATTGCCAAATTAGAGGTACAAGTGAGTCAACTAGACAATGCTCGGAGCGAGAGAAATAAAGGAATGTTCCCAAGCCAAGCCGAGCCTAATCCTAAGGGTAACATGCCTAGGGGTCAGTATGTTTTCCAAAACAACACTAGCACACCCACTACCAAAGTGCATGCCAAGGATATAATCACGCTTAAGTCGCGTAAAGAAGTTGAGAATAATGTCTCATGACCCACCATGAGTGAATTAGAGAAAGATAAGGAAAAGAAGGACCCACCCGTGGATCCGACTTCTTCCTCGCCCTTATCTTTTGAACCATCTGTTGAGACCTACGTCCCGAAAGCTCCATTTCCACACGATTTAGTTCCACAAAAGAAAAAAGAACAAGTGGACAAAATGTTGGAAGTATTTAAGCACGTAAAAATTAATATCTCGTTGCTTGATGACATACAACAAGTTCCATCCTACGCTAAATTTTTGAAGGACCTCTGTACCTTCAAGAGAAGCACAATAGTTTTGAAGAAATATTTTCTTGCTGAGCAAGCAAGCTCGATCATATCATATAGGACCCTCGTTAAGTATAAAGATCCTGGGACTCCAACGATATCCATCAAGATCGTTGAACACACCATTGAGAAAGTCCTTTTGGATTTAGGATCCAGCGTAAATCTTCTACAATATACTGTGTATGAGAAATTAGTCTTGGGAGATTTAAGGTCGACTAAGATTGCTTTATCCTTATCCAATCGATCCGTTAAAATTCCAAGAGGTGTTGTTAAGGATGTCCTGATTAAGGTGGGAGAGTTTGTCTTTCTAGTTTATTTTATGGTCTTGGATACCCAGCATGTGCATAATACTAATGCACAAATTCGTGTCATTTTGGGTCGTCCATTCCTGGCCACTTTTGATGCAGTTATTAGGTCTCGTAGTGGATAATTGAATTTATCATTTACAAACATGACCATGGATCTCAATGTATTTAATTTAGTCAAACAACCACCTGATGATGATGGACCTCTTGAAGTTGACATGATTGATAGTATCGCCAAGGAAACATTCGAATAGACTTATAATGATGACCATTTAGCGCCATGTCTTACCCATTTTGGGTTTGAATTTGACATTGAAATCTCCATTGTTGAAGTCAACGCTCTCCTCATGTCACACCACAACCCAGTTACTTATAATTAAGTTTGAAAGTCAAGGTGAGTCAAATCATAATTACCTTAACCAAACCACCTTCACGAGTATTCTTCTTTTTCGTTAACAACATGAAGTCATAAAGCCAAAACTTTTCACACATTTTAAAATGGTTATGATTATTGAAAATTTCTTCAAAGATAAGTAAAATTAAATTACCCCTTTTTTATTTGACCAAAATTACGGTTTTATGCATCCCTTCCCAACCCCACCGAACTCCTAGATTTGACAGTGAGATCACAGTACCTGAAAAACATAAACATATGAACCATGAGTAAAATAGCTCAGCCAAAGCATCACTACTACACTATTGCATAAAATGAAATGCAATAAATCGTATCTATATAACAATATAAAACATCTCACCATATATTAGTTGTTAATAAGTAATAACATATCTTGGCTATTGATAAGCCATAACATCTCATGGCTATAATAAGCCGTAACATCTCCTGGCAATAATAAGCCATAACATCTCTTGGCTATAATAAGCCATAACATCTATTGGCTGCTGATAAGCCATAACATCTCTTTGCTAAAATAAGCCATAACATCTTTTGGCTATAATAAGCCATAACATCTCTAGGCTATAATAAGCCATAACATCTCTTGGCTTTAATAAGCCATAACATCTCTTGGCTATAATAAGCCATAACATCTCTTGGCAATAATAAGCCATAACATCTCATGGCTGCTGATAAGACATAACATCTCTTGGCTATAATAAGCCATAACATCTCCTGTCTACAATAAGCCATAACATCTCTTAATAGGACATACATATCATATCCATATCCAACTCAGTAAGTATCACATATCATATATACAATCGACTCAGTAGGTTCCACATATCATATATATATTCAACTCAATAAACATATCCATATTGAAATCAGTAACCACACACATCATATCCATATCCAACTCACTGACTACACATATCATATCCATATCCAACCCACTGACTACACATATCATATCCATATCCAACTCAGTAAGTATCACATATCATATCTATAGTCAACTCAGCAGGTGCCACATATCATATATATATTCAACTCAATAACCATATCCATATTCAAGTCAGTAACCACACACATCATATCCATATTCAACTCAGTGACTACGCACATCATATCCAAATCCAACTCACTGACTACACATATCATATCCATATCCAACTCAGTATGTATCACATATCAAATCTATAGTCAACTCAGTAGGTGCCACATATCATATATATATTCAACTCAATAACCATATCCATATTCAAGTCAGTAACCACACACATCATATCCATATTCAACTCAGTGACTACGGACATCATATCCATATCCAACTCAATGACTACACATATCATATCCATATCCAACTCAGTAACTACACATATCATATCCAGATCCAACGCAGTGACTACACATATCATATCCATATCCAACTCAGTGACTACACATATCATATCCATATCCAACTCAGTAAGTATCACATATCATATCTATAGTCAACTCAGTAGGTGCCCCATATCATATATGTATTCAACTCAATAACCATATCCATATTCAAGTCAGTAACCACACACATCATATCCATATTCAACTCAGTGACTACGCACATCATATCCATATCCAACTTAGTGACTACACATATCATATCCATATCCAACTCAGTAACTACAGATATCATATCCATATCCAACTCAGTGACTACACATATCATATCCTTATCCAACTCAGTGACTACACATATCATATCCATATCCAACTCAGTAAACATATCCATATTCGACTCAACAACCATACCTATCATATCCATATTCAATTGAGTAAGTACAACATATCATGTGTGTACTCAACTCGTAAGTATAACATATCATATTGATAATCAACTCGGTAAACACAATATATCCAATTCATAAACTTGTATAAATACATCTTACCAGTGAGTACACTCACCTTGTCCACTTCATGTGTTTTTCCCTTGCCTTTGTCTGGCACTTATTCAACCGGTTCTTCTCCCCTTGTGGACACTTCCATAATTTCCCACGAATTTTCTCCCATTTTTCCTCACCTTTCTCTTCTTAAACTTCCCGTTTCTCTCTCCTTAGGCTAAAACTCCTCCATGGATGAAGTATACTGAAGGAGGAGATTATTTCAAGCCTCTAAAGTCGGCATAAGTCAACTCCCCCTTGACCCAATCAAAATATGACATGTGTCGCCATATAAGATAAAATATCCCTTAAAGCCAAATGACTACTTTACCCCCTGTTCGTAATTTTAGCATAACTCCTCCCCCGGACCTTTGTGTAATACACCATTTGTTGTGTTACAAACTTAACTCATATATCTACAATTTTCTAGTTTTCACCTCAAGTCAATTATTATATTCTAGTGGCCAAAACTAGTCCTGAACTCGAACATTCCTACTGAAGACTTCACAAATTTGTGTTTGTGATTAATTCAACATTTCATAAGTTATGATAGTAAGATTAGACTAAACACAATAACTTAACATTATATATTCTAAGAACACATTATCATCATCCCATACGATACTCATGATTTAAAAATGGTTTATCACAATCATATTCGGGTTATCACAACCTTCCCCCCTTAGAAAATTTTGTCCCTGAAATTTAGGGGTAATTTCACTTACCAACCATTAGGGAATACTTTTTCCTCCTTTTTAACCAATCTTCTCTCATATCATCTTCATTTTATTTATACTCTAACAATTTACTATCTCATCATTTAACGGAATATGGGTTCCCATACCTCACTCTCCCACCAAAATGGGTACACACCAAACCGTGGATTAATAAGTGACACTACTCAAGTTTGCATATTCCAGAATAAGAGGGGATTATTTCCAATACTTCACAATTTTCATATACCGCATTTTGTCTTGAAAAAGTTTCCTTCAATGATATGTTTGTCCATACCATAAATAAAACAATGCAATGATTCAAATTAAAATATCTCCATTCGTTGTCATCCCCAAATAAATCTTAACATCTCATTTCCTTTCCTGCAAGATCCTTCTATTTAACATCCCATACAACAATATATATATGTATAACTAACAAATATAAGTCAATAAAGTCAATTTACTTATGACTCAATATAATTTCTACTTTCGCTGCAAAATCTAGGCGCTCCTCACCATAGAACCTCTACAACCTAGGATCTGATACCAAAGTTGTCACACCACAACCCAGTTAATTATAATTAAGTTTGAAAGTCAAGGTGAGTCAAATCATAATTACCTTAACCAAACCACCTTCACGAGTATTCTTTTTCGTTAACAGCATGAAGTCATAAAGACAAAACTTTTCACATATTTTAAAACGGTGATGCTTATTGAAACTTGCTTCAAAGATAAGTAAAATTAAATTACCCTTTTTTCAATTTACCAAAATTACGGTTTTATGCATCCCTTTCTAACCCCACCGAACTCCTAGATTTGGCAGTGAGATCACAGTACCTGAAAAACATAAACACAGGAACCATGAGCAAAATAGCTCAGCGAATGCATCACTACAACACTATTGCATAAAATGAAATGCAATAAATCGTATCTATATAACAATATAAAACATCTTACTATATGTTGGTTGTTAATAAGTAATAACATATCTTGGCTGTTGATAAGCCATAACATTCCTTGGCTATAATAAGCCATAACATCTCCTGGCTATAATAAGCCATAACATCTCTTGGCTATAATAAGCCATAACATCTCCTCGCTATAATAAGCCATAACATCTTGTGGGTACTGATAACCCATAACATCTCTTGGCTATAATAAGCCAAAACATCTCCTGGCTATATAAGCCATAACATCTCTTGGCTATAATAATCCATAACATCTCTTGGCTATAATAAGCCATAATATCTCCTGGCTATAATAAGCCATAACATCTCTTGGCTGCTGATAAGCCATAACATCTCTTGGCTATAATAAGCCATAACATCTCCTGGCTATAATAAGCCATAACATCTCTTGGCTATAATAAACCATAACATCTCCTGGCTATAATAATCCATAACATCTCTTGGCTGTTGATAAGACATACCATCTCTTGGCTATAATAAGCCATAACATCTCCTGTCTATAATAAGCCATAACATCACTTCATAACACATACATATCATATCCATATCCAACTATGTAAGCATCACATGTCATATATATAGTCAGCTCAGTAGGTGCCACATATCATATATATATTCCACTCAAAAACCCTATCCATATTGAAATCAGTAACCACACACATCATATTCATATCCAACTCAGTAACTACACATATCATATCCATATCTAACTCAGTGTAATACCCCGTATTTTCATGATATTTAATTATGGGATTAATTGAATTAAATGTGTATTATTTTTGGAATTAATTCGGATAAAAATACTAGCGAGATGCGAGTTGGTATTTGATTTTAATGTGTATATATGACTATATATGAATATTGAACTATGAAACTTGTCGTGAGATTGAAATACGGAAATTTGGAATTTTGTTGAGACGCGTGTGACAGTCGCGTCAGGAATATTATCATTTAATTAAAAAGTGAATTTTAGTTCTATTAACCGTATGGTCATTTTGAGTGCGCCAACGCGTCCGGAAGGGTCGAAATAGTCAGAAAACACTAGCCGGAGGTTTAGTTTGGGTCCCGGGGCATTTTTAGGCCATACCGGCAACATAAAAGGGTAGTTTGGTAAGTTTAGAATTTGGGAAATTAATACCAACGAAAATAAGGAAATAAAAATCTGATTTGGCAATTACCCACTAAACCCACTAACTACACTTTATGACCAAATGGGCTACGGGGGTTATTAGAATTAGTTCCAAAAAGTTTCCTAAGGCAAACCCTAGCCACCATTGTCACCTTGGAGAAGAAGACTTGTAGAGAGAGAGAGAGGAGAATTCTGCAGAGAGAGAGATAATCATCCATCAATTCGACATCAAAATCAGAGATATACATAAGGCAAGTGGTTTAATTTCATTAGTTGCAGAGAATGCTTCTTCCATGCATAGGAAATTGATAAAATTGAATTATTTTTGGAGATTGATGAAAACCCATTAAATTGGAATTAGAAACTTGTATTTTGATGAGGAATTGCATGTAGAATTGTATGTAGGTGATTAATCTAATGATAATATATTTTGGATGAAACAAAAACGGATTTAATTAAGCTCATTGGGGATTTAAGAATTTCTAGGGTTCATGTTCTTGAAATTGGAAAAAAATGTATAGATTTGATATTTGGATGATGTTTAGAATGAATTAACCCCACAAAACTCGTTAGTATGTGACCTAAGTATGTTTAGGGACGATTAGAAACCTTGAACAATTGTTGGATTAATGTTTAGATGAGATTAGAGAGGAAGAAAAGTTGGGAAAACGAGAATTAGAAAATCTGGGCTCGAAACTGGCCTCACGTTAGAAGACCTGCCCAGGTCGTTCGAACGAGCTCGTTCGAACGAGCTTCTAACGAGTTGACAGTTTGCCTTCTAACGAGAGGGATGTTCATTCGATGCCTATCGTTCGAATGAGATCTTGTTAGATGCCCAGTTCGTTCGAACGAACTCTCGTTTGAACAGCCTCGTTCGAACGAGACTTCTAACGAGCTGACAGTTTAGGCTTTTTGGCCTGTTTTGATTTTGCGTGTCCCGTAACCTTGGTTAATTGTAGAGATAACATTCCCTTGTTGTTAAATTGATATAGTTGGAACATTTGGGATATATTAAGGAGTAAAACCTAGTAGTGCAATTCGAATTGAAGGGAAATCTTAGAATAGGACGTGAGTGACTATTACGATGCGAGAATTATTGACGGCTTAAATAATTGAATTAACCGGGAACTTATGAATTGTGTAACATTATAAGTCGGTACGAGAATTAGAAGTGTACCACAAATAAATTACGGTGATTACTAAGATGTGTGTATACTTAGTATATGTATATGATTCTATGTGTATGACATACCTACCATACCTGCTATCACGGGAGGTTTACGTTTGCTTAGGGCCCTCTAATCCTTGGGTTGCCCGGATTTAGATTGGTACCTAGAGAACATAGGTCATAGAAGGACTTATTGGAATGTTAATAAGTCTGCTGATCATGGGAGCGTAGGTATGTGCGTGACCCATGTGATGTGACTGTGTTCGCCTCCATTGTTTGTGATTTTCTATTATCTGAGAACGATTCCTGACAGATTCGGAATGCGTGATCCTTATGTACGTGATGTACCGGGATGGATAGAAAAGTATGTGTGAACCACAACTTAGTCTTGGGCGCTTGTACTGTATATTTATGACGTGAATAATATACACTTAATTAATGGGAACTTTCATGTGGCATTGTGTGTATAAATATGGAAACGCTTTGAGAAAATATAAAGGGATAACCTGAAATGAATTGTGTTGCTTAAATTGAGAATCCGAGTGTATGTAATGTCTCTATTTAATTGATAACATTAGAATGTATAATGGGAACCGAGTAGAAAGGTTAGAACTCATGTCAGTTTAGTTAGATGTAATTATCACTTAGATGGGTGCTATACGTTAGGGGTGCACAGTTAGTCGAGAGGTGAGTATTTCATGTGAGTGCACGTCCTAACATGTATTTTGCATTCGTTGTTTTAATGTTATTAAAGCACTTGCTATTTTAAAATACTCTCCACTTTCGGGCTCTGACCCGTTTGCTTTCAAATCTATTTTTTTGTAAAAACCATTTTAGGTGTCCAGCCACAAGGACACCATGCATAGGATTTACATTCAGGTGACGAGCTGTAGCTGTTTGTGGAAGTTACAGGACCTTGCTAGTAGACGTTTCATCTATCTTGACTCTATTCAGATTTCATCAGTTGTAGGGCATGTCGCCCATTTCTATTAGAAACATTTCCTATTTCAGATTTTCAGACTTTTGGCATGTAATTAATTCAGAATACTTTGTTTTATTTAGTTCAGTTGTGGGATTGTTGTGAGGAGTTTTTCCTCCGGACTTATTATTATGTTGTTGGTTATTCTATTACTTCGTTATGGTGAATGGTTGTTATTCTTTCATTATCCTTTTATTGCATGTTAATCAGAGTTAACATAAAACTTGGCAACTCACTTTTTAAGACTAGGTGGTTAGTAATCATAAAAATGTTTTCGACAGTGATGCTGTTAACTGAACCAACTTGGCATTTTGTATTAATTTAATAAAGGAGTAGCTACCCGGTATTTAATTAGACGGGGTGTCATAGGTGGTATCAGAGCATCAGGTTCTAGTGTCCTTTAGGATCTGTACGGCTATTTATGTTTCCGCTGAGCTTTCTTTGATGTAGAGCCCTATATTTTAGGACTGTTGTATTCTTTTGTATACGCTACATTCTTCAGCTATTTCAAGTTTATAACTGCGAACTTATAAACTTTATTCTTATTTCAGATGCCTCCACGACATTCACAACGGGTTCCCAGGGATGCAACGCCAGAACCACAACCCGCACCAGTTCAGGGCACGATGAACGCCGCCGAGGTTGCAGCCACTGTGGCCCAGGCGGTAAATGCCGCACTAGTCGTAGTTCAGCAGGCACCACCTTAGGCGCCAGTAGCCATGCCAGTTCAGGCACATGAATTCCCGTCTGCTTGGGAACGTGTACGTGATGCTTTTCAGAAAGCACACCCACCGGAGTTCGCAGGTAGCTCCGATGTTGTGGTTTCGAGTCAGTGGAGGAAGGACATTCAGCGGCACCTGAGGATGTATGAGTGCACCGATGTCCAGAAGTAGATACTAGCTACCTTTAAGCTAGTAGGGCCTGCACTACAGTGGTGGGAGTCTATTACCACCGTGGAGGAGAGAGATACTCTCACTATACAGGAGTTTTGGGTGCGGTTTGACCGCAAATACTTTACGTCAGCTGTACACACGGAAATGAGGAGGAAGTTGATGAATCTTAGGCAGGAAGGCAAGACTGTAGCCGAGTATGAGGCCGAATTTACAAATCTGTTGAATATTATTCTGAATGAGATGCCGACAGAAGAGAAGAAGATACAAAAATTTACGGACGCGTTGACTTGGAGGATCCGTCAGCATTTGTTGGGGAACCTATCGTTGGCCACTTACTCTGATTGGGTTAACGCTGCACTGTTACACTGCCAGGATCACCGCTTTCACATGGATGAGAGAAAGAGATGGGGAGAGTCCAGCCATCAGGGCAGGACTAGAGGACGTGGTGCCAGTGGCGCACAATCTGTTCAGGGGCAGAGACAGGGTGACCAGGGTTCCCAGCAGGGGGATCACAAGAGGTTCAGATCAGGAAATTTCAGGCACGGACAGGGAGGTTTCCAGCAGGGCCATCAGGGTCCGAACGGCCATCAGAACCAACAGGGTCAGAATGGTCAACAACAGTTTCAGCAGGGCCAGCAAGGCCAGGGGAGGAACGGTAACGGCCACCAGGGCCGGGGGCAGTAGAGACAGAGAGGGGGAAGCTTCCCGGGGAAGTGTTACGTTTGTGGCAAGACTGGCCATAAATGCCAGGACTATCCTGATAGGGCCAGGGCCCCGCAGCAGCAGCAGGGTGCTCGACAGGAGCCGCAGAGACCCGTGTTTCCCGCCGCCCTCCCGGCGCCACCTCAGATGGAAGCATTGCCACCCATTCCAGCGGTCCCAGTTCAGCAGGGGCAGCTGCAGTATGGGAGAGTATACCAACTTCAGCAGGTAACAGCTCCACAGGCACCACCCGCGATTGAGGGTATGTTTCCTATCCATGGCACTATGGGTCGGGTTTTGTTTGATACGGGGGCAACGCATTATTTTATAGCTACACATTTTGCGAAAGCCTTAGGGTTATTAGCCACAACAGAGAGCACAGTGACGTGTGTAGACTCACCATTGGGGAGTGGGTCACTTATTTTCTTTATATGCCGGGGAGTGGGGGTAGAGATTGGTAGTTTGGTATTACCTGCAGACATGTTGGTATTAGATATGCATGAGCACGATGTGATTATCGGTATGGATTGGCTCGCAGCTTATAGAGCCATGAATGATTGCTTCGGTGGGAGCATTGTTTTTGCCATTCCGGGGCAAGAGATGTTTGTAGTGGCGATGCCTCGCCCAGAGGGAGGCTCGACCGCTCATTTATATTACATAGAGGAGGATACCTCTAAGGAGGTTGTGATTCCTTTAGATTCGATCCCAGTTGTCAGGGAGTATTTCGATGTATTTCAGGAGATACCAGACCTACACCCCAGCTGAGAGATAGACTTTGTCATAGACTTATTACCAGATACGAGACCTATAGCACGCGCACCGTATCGTATGGCTCCAGCAGAGATGCGAGAGCTACGAGATCAGATTGGGCAGTTGTTGGGTCAGGGGTTTATATGGAGGAGTACTTCGCCGTGGGGTGCCCCTGTGTTGTTCTTGAAGAAGAGGGATGGATCGTTGAGGTTGTGTGTGGATTACCGAGAGTTGAATAAGGTCACGATACGGAATAAGTATCCGTTGCCCCGAATCGATGACTTATTCGACTAGTTGAGGGGAGCTTCTTTCTTCTCAAATATTAATTTGCGATCGGGATACCATCAGTTGCGTATCAGTGAAGAGGATGTCTCGAAGAATGCCTTCTTGATGAGATATGGTTCTTACGAGTTCCGAGTTATGCCTTTTGGCTTGACCAACACTCCTGCAGTGTTTATGGACTTGATGAATAGGGTGTTCAGAGAGTTCCTTGATCAGTTCGTCATTGCCTTCATTGATGATATTCTGGTTTACTCTCAGACAGAGGAGGAGCACGTAGAGCATTTGAGGCAGGTTTTGTAGACGCTACGTTAGAACGAGCTGTATGCAAAATATGAGAAGTGCGGGTTTTGGCTGAAGGAGGTTCAGTTTTTGGGGCATATTATTTCCGATCGGGGGATATCTGTTGATCCGGGGAAGGTATCCGCGGTGAGGGAGTGGGGACAGCCCACGACACCGATTGAGATCCCTAGTTTCTTGGGCCTAGCAGGATACTACAGGAGGTTCATTCGGGGATTTTCGAAGATAGCAGGTCCTTTGACACATCTGACTCGTAAGGGTGTGACATTTATCTGGAGTGATGCCTGTCAATTGGCATTTGATGAGTTGAAGGATAAGTTAACCTCAGCACCTGTGTTAGCATTGCCGAGACCGGGAGTTGAGTATCTAGGTTACACCGATGCGTCCTTACAAGGACTTGGAGGTGTATTGCAGCAGGAGAGTCAGGCCATAGCTTATGCTTCCCGTAAGCTTAAGCCTCACGAGAAGAATTACCCCACTCATGACTTGGAGTTAGCGTCAGTGGTATTTGCCCTTCGGATTTGGAGACATTACCTTTTGGGGGAGAAGTTTCAATTATTCACGGACCACAAGTCCCTACAGTACCTATTCACGCAGAAGTAGTTGAATATGCGGCAGCGTAGGTGGCTTGAGTTTGTGAAAGCCTATCAGTTTGATATCCAATACCACCCGGGGAAGGCTAACGTGGTAGTAGATGCGTTGAGCCGTAGGCCAGTAGATGAGGTGGCAGGGGTGTGGAAGGCCAAGTGGAAGGAGTTGGGACACCAGGATGCAGTGGCCCGATCATTCATGTTGGTGATGACTGTTACACCACAGATTGTCACGAGAGTGGTAAAGGCACAAGCAGATGACTCGTTCTGTCAGGAGAAGATAGTTCGATTACTAGCAAAGGGAGCCGAGTCCTATACCGTTAGCTCAGACAGGGGATTATGCTTCAATGGGAGATTGGTAGTTCCGGAAGGGGAGGAATTGCGACACGAGGTGATGGCAGAGTCACACGGCTCACGATTCGCAGTACATCCCGGTGGGGACAAAATGAACCAAGACATGAGACGACAGTATTGGTGGAGCGGGATGAAGAAAGATATTGCCGTGTTTATTTCTAAATGTGCCACTTGTCAGGTGGTAAAAGTGGACCATCAGAGATCGGAAGGACTTCTATAGCCATTAGAGGTTCCGATGTGGATGTGGGAGAGCATATCCATGGACTTTATCACCGGGTTGCCTACGTCACAGAGAGGTCACGACTCAATTTGGGTAATTGTGGACAGGTTGACCAAATTCGCTCATTTTCTACCCGTAAGGGCAGACTACACTACGGGACAGTATGCCCGGCTCTTTATTGCAGAGATAGTGAGACTTCACGATGTGCCCCTAAATATCGTGTCTGACAGAGACAAGATATTTGTTTCACAGTTTTGGGAGAGTTTTCAGGAGGCCATGGGCACGAAATTGCGGTTAAGTACGGCGTATCACCCGCAGACCGATGGGCCAACCGAGCGTACACACCAGATGTTGGAGGACATGTTGCGTATGTGCATCATTTATTTTGGGGGTGGATGGGAGCAGTATCTTCCACTGGTGGAGTTTGCTTACAACAACTCCTACCAGTTCACCATTGGCATGGCTCCATTTGAGGCATTGTACGGTAGACCTTGTCGTTCCCCAGCATATTGGTTGGAGGTGGGGGACAACAAACTACTTGGGCCGGAAGTGCTTCAGGATACTTCGGCGAGGATAGAATTGATTCGGAGTTGCATTCGGGTAGCTCAGGACAGGCAGAAGAGCTATGCTGATGTGAAGAGGTCCTTCAGAGAATTTGAAGTGGGGGACCAGGTTTTACTCAGAGTATCTCCTATGAAGGGGATTATGCGTTTCGGGAAGAAAGGGAAGTTGGCACCGAGATATGTGGGACCATTTCCTATTATTGAGCGAATTGGACCGATTGCGTATAGACTTGGGTTACGGGAGCATTTACATCGGATTCACGATGTGTTTCATATTTCCTCGCTAAGGAAATATCTTAGAGACGATTTGGCTCATTCTCACATTTCTTTGGAAGACATCGATCTCCAGCCTGATAACTCCTACGAGGAGGGGCCGATTGCTATTTTGGACCGAAGTGAGCGAAAACTGCGGTCAAAGATAGTTCCGTTAGTTCGTGTTCAGTGGCGACATCATAATGTCGAGGAGTCCACATGGGAGCGCGAGGATGAGATGCGCGAACGTTATCCAGAGTTTTTCTTACCAGGTACTTTCTAGTTCCGAATTTCGGGACAAAATTCTGTTATTAGGGGGGAAGTATGTAATACCCCGTATTTTCATGATATTTAATTATGGGATTAATTGAATTAAATGTGTATTAATTGGGAATTAATTCGGATAAAAATACTAGCGAGATGCGAGTTGGTATTTGATTTTAATGTGTATATATGACTATATATGAATATTGAACTATGAAACTTGTCGTGAGATTGAAATACGGAAATTTGGAATTTTGTTGAGACGCGTGTGACAGTCGTGTCAGGAATATTATTATTTAATTAAAAAGTGAATTTTAGTTCTATTAACCGTATGGTCATTTTGAGTGCACCAACGCGTCCGGAAGGGTCGAAATAGTCAGAAAACACTAGCCGGGGGTTTAGTTTGGGTCCCGGGGCATTTTTAGGCCATACCGGCAACGTAAAAGGGTAGTTTGGTAATTTTAGAATTTGGGAAATTAAAACCAACGAAAATTAGGAAATAAAAATCTGATGTGGCAATTACCCACTAAACCCACTAACTACACTTTATGACCAAATGGGCTACGGAGGTTATTAGAATTAGTTCCAAAAAGTTTCCTAAGGCAAACCCTAGCCACCATTGTCACCTTGGAGAAGAAGACTTGAAGAGAGAGAGAGAGGAGAATTCTGCAGAGAGAGAGAGAATCATCCATCAATTCGACATCAAAATCAGAGATATACATAAGGCAAGTGGTTTAATTTCATTAGTTGCAGAGAATGCTTCTTCCATGCGTAGGAAATTGATAAAATTGTATTATTTTTGGAGATTGATGAAAACCCATTAAATTGGAATTAGAAACTTGTATTTTGATGAGGAATTGCATGTAGAATTGTATGTAGGTGATTAATCTGATGATAATATATTTTGGACGAAACAAAAACGGATTTAATTAAGCTCATTGAGGATTTAAGAATTTCTAGGGTTCATGTTCTTGAAATTGGAAAAAAATGTATAGATTTGATATTTGGATGATGTTTAGAATGAATTAACCCCACAAAACACGTTAGTATGTGACCTAAGTATGTTTAGGTACGATTAGAAACCTTGAACAATTGTTGGATTAATGTTTAGATGAGATTAGAGAGGAAGAAAAGTTGGAAAAATGAGAATTAGAAAATCTGGGCTCGAAACTGGCCTCTCGTTAGAAGACCCACCCAAGTCGTTCGAACGAGCTTCTAACGAGTTGACAGTTTGCCTTCTAACGAGAGGGATGTTCATTCGATGCCTATCGTTCCAACGAGATCTCGTTAGATGCCCAGTTCATTCGAACGAACTCTCGTTCGAACAGCCTCGTTCGAACGAGACTTCTAACGAGCTGACAGTTTAGGTTTTTTGGCCTGTTTTGATTTCGCGTGTCCCGTAACCTTGGTTAATTGTAGAGATAACATTCCCTTGTTGTTAAATTGATATAGTTGGAACATTTGGGATATATTGAGGAGTAAAACCTAGTAGTGCAATTAGAATTGAAGGGAAATCTTGGAATAGGAGGTGAGTGACTATTACGATGCGAGAATTATTGACGGCTTAAATAATTGAATTAACCGGGAACTTATGAATTGTGTAACATTATAAGTCGGTACGAGAATGAGAAGTGTACCACAAATAAATTACGGTGATTACTAATATGTGTGTATACTTAGTATATGTATATGATTCTATGTGTATGACATACCTACCATACGTGCTATCACGAGAGGTTTACGTTTGCTTAGGGCCCTCTAATCCTTGTGTTGCCCGGATTTAGATTGGTACCTCGAGAACATAGGTCAGAGAAGGACTTATTGGGATGTTAATAAGTCTGCTGATCGTGGGAGCGTAGGTATGTGCGTGACCCATGTGATGAAACTGTGTTCGTCTCCATTGTTTGTGATTTTCTATTATCTGAGAACGATTCCTGACAGATTCGAAATGCGTGATACTTATGTACGTGATGTACCGGGATGGATAGCAGAGTATGTGTGCACCACAGCTTAGTCTTGGGTGCTTGTACTGTATATTTATGACGTGAATAATATACACTTAATTAATGGGAACTTTCATGTGGTATTGTGTGTATAAATATGGAAACGCTTTGAGAAAATATAAAGGGATAACCTGAAATGAATTGTGTTGCTTAAATTGAGAATCCGAGTGTATGTAATGTCTCTATTTAATTGATTACATTAGAATGTATAATGGGAACCGAGTAGAAAGGTTAGAACTCATGTCAATTTAGTTAGATGTAATTATCACTTAGATGGGTGCTATACGTTAGGGGTGCACAGTTAGTCGAGAGGTGAGTATTTCATGTGAGTGCACGTCCTAACATGTATTTTGCATTCGTTGTTTTAATGTTATTAAAGCACTTGCTATTTTAAAATACTCTCCACTTTCGGGGCTCTGACCCGTTTGCTTTCAAATCTATTTTTTTTGTAAAAACCATTTTAGGTGTCCAGCCACAAGGACACCATGCATAGGATTTACATTCAGGTGACGAGCTGTAGCTGTTTGTGGAAGTTACAGGACCTTGCTAGTAGACGCTTCATCTATCTTGACTCTATTCAGATTTCATCAGTTGTAGGGCATGTCACCCATTCCTATTAGAAACATTTCCTATTTCAGATTTTCAGACTTTTGGCATGTAATTAATTCAGAATACTTTGTTTTATTTAGTTCAGTTGTGGGATTGTTGTGAGGAGTTTTTCCTCCGGACTTATTATTATGTTGTTGGTTATTCTATTACTTCGTTATGGTGAATGGTTGTTATTCTTTCATTATCCTTTTATTGCATGTTAATCAGAGTTAATGTAAAACTTGGCAACTCACTTTTTAAGACTAGGTGGTTAGTAATCATAAATTTTTTTTCGACAGTGATGCTGTTAACTGAACCAACTTGGCATTTTGTATTAATTTAATAAAGGAGTAGCTACCCGGTATTTAATTAGACGGAGTGTCACACTCAGTAAGTATCACATATCATATCTATAGTCAACTCAGTAGGTTCCACATATCATATATATATTGAACTCAATAATCATATCCATATTCAAGTCAGTAACCACACACATCATATCCATATTCAACTCAGTGACTACGCACATGATATACATATTCAACTCAGTGACTATGCACATCATATCCATATCCAACTCAGAAACTACACATATCATATCCATATCCAACTCAGTAAGTATCACATATCATATCTATAGTCAACTCAGTAGGTGCCACATATCATATATATATTCAACTCAATAACCATATCCATATTCAAGTCAGTAACCACACACATCATATCCATATTCAACTCAGTGACTACGCTCATCATATCCATATCCAACTCAGTGACTACACATATCGTATCCATATCCAACTCAATAACTACACATATCATATCCATATCCAACTCAGTGACCACACATATCATATCCATATCCAACTTAGTGACTACACATATCATATCCATATCCAACTCAGTAAGGATCACATATCATATCTATAGTCAACTCAGTAGGTGCCCCATATCATATATATATTCAACTCAATAACCATATCCATATTAAAGTCACTAACCACACACATCATATCCATATTCAACTCAGTGACTATGCACATCATATCCATATCCAACTCAGTGACTACACATATCATATCCTTATCCAACTCAGTAACTACAGATATCATATCCATATCCAACTCAGTGACTACACATATCATATCCATATCCAACTCAGTGACTACACATATAATATCCATATCCAACTCAGTAAACATATCCATATTCGACTCAACAACCATACCTATCATATCCATATTCAATTGAGTAAGTACAACATATCATGTGTGTACTCAACTCGTAAGTATAACATATCATATTGATAATCAACTCGGTAAACACAATATATCCAATTCATAAACTTGTATAAATACATCATACCAGTGAGTACACTCGCCTTGTCCACTTCATGTGTTTTTTCCTTGCCTTTGTCTGGCACTTATTCAACCGGTTCTTCTCCACTTGTGGACACTTCCAGAATTTCCCACTAATTTTTCTCCCATTTTTCCTCACCTTTCTCTTCTTAAACTTCCCGTTTCTCTCTCCTTAGGCTAAAACTCCTCCATGGATGAAGTATGTTGAATGAGGAGATTATTTCAAGCCTCTAAAGACGGCATAAGTCACCTCCCCCTTGACCCAATCAAAATATGACATGTGTCGCCATATAAGAGGATATCCCCGAAAGCCAAATGACTACTTTACCCACTGTTCGTAATTTCAGCATAACTCCTTCCCCGGACCTTTGTTTAATACACCATTTGTTGCGTTACAAACTTAACTCATATATCTACAATTTTCTAGTTTTCACCTCAAGTCAATTATTATATTATAGTGGCCAAAACTAGTCCCGAACTTGAACATTCCTACCGAAGACTTCACAAATTTGTGTTTGTGATTAATTCAATATTTCATAAGTTATGATGGTAGGATTAGACTAAATACAATAACTTAACATTATATATTCTAATAACACATTATCATCATCCCATACGATAATCATGATTTAAACATGGTTTATCATAATCATATTCGGGTTATCAAAACCTTCCCCCCTTAGAACATTTTGTCCTCGAAATTTAGGGGTAATTTCACTTACCAACCATTAAGGAATAATTTTTCCTCCTTTTCAACCAATCTTCTCTCATATCATCTTTATTTTATTTATACTCTAACAATTTACTATCTCATCCTTTAACGGAATATGGGTTCCCATACCTCACTCTCCCACCAAAATGGGTACACACCAAACCGTGGATTAATAAGTGACACTACTCAAGTTTACATATTCCAGTATAAGAAGGGATTACTTCCAATTCTTCACAATTTTCATATACCACATTTTGTCTTGAAAAAGTTTCCTTAAATGATATGTTTGTCCATACCATAAATAAAACAATGCAATGATTCAAATTAAAATTCCTGCATTCGTTGTCATCCCCGAATAAATCTTAACATCTCATTTCCTTTCCTGCAAAATCCTTCTATTTCACATCCCATACAACAATATATATATGTATAACTAACAAATATAAGTCAATAAAGTCAATTTACTTATGACTCAATATAATTTCTACTTTCGCTACAAAATCTAGGCGCTCCTCACACAGAACCTCTAAAACCAAGGCTCTGATACAAAAGTTGTTACACCACAACCCAGTTAATTATAATTAAGTTTGAAAGTCAAGATGAGTCAAATCATAATTACCTTAACCAAACCACCTTCACGAGTATTTTTTTCGTTAACAGCATGAAGTCATAAAGCCAAAACTTTTCACATATTTTAAAACGGTGATGCTTATTGAAACTTGCTTCAAAGATAAGTAAAATTAAATTACCCCTTTTTCAATTTACCAAAATTACTATTTTATGCATCCCTTGCTAACCCCACCGAACTCCTAGATTTGGCAGTGAGATCACAGTACCTGAAAAACATAAACATAGGAACCAAGAGCAAAATAGCTCAGCGAATGCATCACTACTACCCTATTGCATAAAATGAAATGCAATAAATCGTATCTATATAACAATATAAAACATCTTACCATATGTTGGTTGTTAATAAGTAATAACATATCTTGGCTGTTGATAAGCCATAACATTTCTTAGCTATAATAAGCCATAACATCTCCTGGCTATAATAAGCCATAACATCTCTTGGCTATAATAAGCCATAACATCTCCTCGCTATAATAAGCCATAACATCTCTTGGCTATAATAAGCCAAAACATCTCCTGGCTATAATAAGCCATAACATCTCTTGGCTATAATAAGCCATAACATCTCTTGGCTATAATAAGCCATAATATCTCCTGGCTATAATAAGCCATAACATCTCTTGGCTGCTGATAAGCAATAACATCTCTTGGCTATAATAAGCCATAACATCTCCTAGCTATAATAAGCCATAACATCTCTTGGCTGCTGATAAGCCGTAACATCTCTTGGCTATAATAAACCATAACATCTCCTGGCTATAATAATCCATAACATCTCTTGGCTGTTGATAAGCCATAACATCTCTTGGCTATAATAAGCCATAACATCTCCTGGCTATAATAATCCATAACATCACTTCATAACACATACATATCATATCCATATCCAACCCAGTAAGCATCACATATCATATCTATAGTCAGCTCAGTAGGTGCCACATATCATATATATATTCCACTCAATAACCCTATCCATATTGAAATCAGTAACCACACACATCATATTCATATCCAACTCAGTGACTACACATATCATATCCATATCCAGCTCAGTGACTACACATATCATATCCATATCCAACTCAATGACTACACATATCATATCCATATCAAACTCAGTAAGTATCACATATCATATCTATAGTCAACTCAGTAGGTGCCACATATCATATATATATTGAACTCAATAATCATATCCATATTCAAGTCAGTAACCACACACATCATATCCATATTCAACTCACTGACTACGCACATCATATACATATTCAACTCAGTGACTATGCACATCATATCCATATCCAACTCAGAAACTACACATATCATATCCATATCCAACTCAGTAAGTATCACATATCATATCTATAGTCAACTCAGTAGGTGCCACATATCATATATATATTCCACTCAATAACCATATCAATATTCAAGTCAGTAACCACACACATCATATCCATATTCAACTCAGTGACTACGCACATCATATCCATATCCAACTCAGTGACTACACATATCATATCCACATATCATATCCATATCCAACTCAGTAACTACACATATCATATCCATATCCAACTCAGTGACTACACATATCATATCCATATCCAACTTAGTGACTACACATATCATATCCATATCCAACTCAGTAAGTATCACATATCATATCTATAGTCAACTCAGTAGGTGCCCCATATCATATGTATATTCAACTCAATAACCATATCCATATTCAAGTCAGTAACCACACACATCATATCCATATTCAACTCAGTGACTACGCACATCATATCCATATCCAACTCAGTGACTACACATATCATATCCATATCCAACTCAGTAACTACATATATCATATCCATATCCAACTCAGTGACTACACATATCATATCCATATCCAACTCAGTGACTACACATATCATATCCATATCCAACTCAGTAAACATATCCATATTCAACTCAACAACCATACCTATCATATCCATATTCAATTGAGTAAGTACAACATATCATGTGTGTACTCAACATGTAAGTATAACATATCATATTGATAATCAACTCGGTAAACACAATATATCCAATTCATAAACTTGTATAAATACATCTTACCAGTGAGTACACTCGCCTTGGCCACTTCATGTGTTTTTCCCTTGCCTTTGTCTGGCACTTATTCAACCGGTTCTTCTCCCCTTGTGGACACTTCCGTAATTTCCCACGAATTTTCTCCCATTTTTCCTCACCTTTCTCTTCTTAAACTTCCCGTTTCTCTCTCCTTAGGCTAAAACTCCTCCATGGATGAAGTATACTGAATGAGGAGATTATTTCAAGCCTCTAAAGTCGTCATAAGTCACCTCCCCCTTGACCCAATCAAAATATGACATGTGTCGCCATATAAGACAAAATATCCATGAAAGCCAAATGACTACTTTACCCCCTGTTCGTAATTTCAGCATAACTCCTTCCCCGGACCTTTGTTTAATACACCATTTGTTGTGTTACAAACTTAACTCATATATCTACAATTTTCTAGTTTCCACCTTAAGTCAATTATTATATTATAGTGGCCAAAACTAGTCCCGAACTTGAACATTCCTACCGAAGACTTCACAAATTTGTGTTTGTGATTAATTCAATATTTCATAAGTTATGATGGTAGGATTAGTCTAAATACAATAACTTAACATTATATATTCTAATAACACATTATCATCATCCCATACGATAATCATGATTTAAACATGGTTTATCATAATCATATTCGGGTTATCACAACCTTCCCCCCTTAGAACATTTTGTCCCCGAAATTTAGGGGTAATTTCACTTACCAACCATTAGGGAATAATTTTTCTTCCTTTTCAACCAATCTTCTCTCATATCATCTTCATTTTATTTATACTCTAACAATTTACTATCTCATCCTTTAACGGAATATGGGTTCCCATACCTCACTCTTCCACCAAAATGGGTACACACCAAACCGTGGATTAATAAGTGACACTACTCAAGTTTACATATTCCAGTATAAGAAGGGATTACTTCCAATACTTCACAATTTTCATATACCACATTTTGTCTTGAAAAAGTTTCCTTAAATGATATGTTTGTCCATACCATAAATAAAACAATGCAATGATTCAAATTAAAATACCTGCATTCGTTGTCATCCCCGAATAAATCTTAACATCTCATTTCCTTTCCTGCAAAATCCTTCTATTTCACATCCCATACAACAATATATATATGTATAACTAACAAATATAAGTCAATAAAGTCAATTTACCAATGACTCAATATAATTTCTACTTTCGATGCAAAATTTAGGCTCTCCTCACCACAGAACCTTTAAAACCTAGGCTCTGATACCAAAGTTGTCACACCACAACCCAGTTAATTATAATTAAGTTTGAAAGTCAAGGTGAGTCAAATCATAATTACCTTAACTAAACAACCTTCACGAGTATTCTTTTTCGTTAACAGCATGAAGTCATAAAGCCAAAACTTTTCACATATTTTAAAATGGTTATGCTTATTGAAACTTTCTTCAAAGATAAGTAAAATTAAATTACCCCTTTTTCAATTGACCAAAATTACGGTTTTATGCATCCCTCGCTAACCCCACTGAACTCCTAGATTTGTCAGTGAGATCACAGTACCTGAAAAACATAAACATAGGAACCATGAGATAAATAGCTCAGCGAATGCATCACTACTACACTATTGCATAAAATGAAAGGCAATAAATCGTATCTATATAACAATATAAAATATCTCACCATATCTTGGTTGTTAATAAGTAATAACATCTCTTGGCTGTTGATAAGCCATAATATTTCTTGGCTATAATAAGCCATAACATCTCCTAGCTATAATAATCCATAACATCTCTTGGATATAATAATCCATAACATCTCCTGGATATAATAAGCCATAACATCTCTTGGGTGATGATAACCCATAACATCTCTTGGATATAATAAGCCAAAGTATCTCCTGGCTATAATAAGCCATAACATCTCTTGGCTATAATAAGCCATAACATTTCCTAGCTATAATAAGCCATAACATCTCTTGGCTGCTGATAAGACTTAACATCTCTTGGCTATAATAAGCCATAACATCTCCTGGCTATAATAAGCCATAACATCTCTTGGCTATTGATAAGTCATAACATCTCTTGGCTATAATAAGCCATAACATCTCCTAGATATAATAAGCCATAACATCTCTTCATAACACATACATATCATATGCATATCCAACTCAGTAAGTATCACATATCAAATCTATAGTCAACTCAATAGGTGCCACATATCATATATATATTCAAGTCAATAACCATATCCATATTGAAATCAACAACCACACACATCATATCCGTATCCAACTCAGTGACTACACATATCATATCCATATCCAACTCAGTGACTACACATATCATATCTATATCCAACTCAGTGACTACACATATCATATCCATATCCAACTCAGTAAGTATCACATATCATATCTATAGTCAACTCAATAGGTTCCACATATCATATATATATATTCAACTCAATAACCATATCCATATTCAAGTCAGTAACCACACACATCATATCCATATTCAACTCAGTGACTACGCACATCATATCCATATCAGACTAAGTGACTACACATATCATATCCATATCCAACTCAGTAACTACACATATTATATCCATATCCAACTCAGTGACAACACATATCATATCTATATCCAACTCAGTAAGTATCACATATCATATCTATAGTCTACTCAGTAGGTGCCACATATCATATATATATTCAACTCAATAACCATATCCATATTCAAGTCAGTAACCACACACATGATATCCATATTCAACTCTATGACTGCACACATCATATCCATATCCAACTCAGTGACTACACATATCATATCCATATACAACTCAAAAACTACATATATCATATCCATATCCAACGCAGTGACTACACATATCATATCCAATCCAACTCCGCACACATATCATATCCATATCCAACACAGTAAGTATCACATATCATATCTATATGAAGCTCCTTATACTCTTGACTCACTTGAGTCTATATTATATAAGTGTTCATCTAGTTGGAAATTGTGACAAAATTATGTCTAACCTAGAATCCAAAGCACCCCAGAGCTTGCATTGCTATTTCATTTTTTATTGAAGTGATCTAGACAATATTACCAACACTCACACATAGTTGAATGGATCATATACATCTCATATTGCATATGTTGAGTGTGTTTAAATTCCTAATATTGTTTTTTAAATATTTTTTAGGATTTTATAAACATTTTAAAATAAGTTTTTATTAATTAAAACTTGGTTTTAAATGTTTTTGGGGTCAATCTGCAATTTAACATTGATGGTTATATTGGCTTAAAGTTACCTTGGGTAGAATGCGAAAGAGGCAGAGACTTTAGGGTTTGTTTTTAATTATTTTAGATGCACGTCTTATCTCTTTTTATTGGCCAACATTTGTTGCCCTCTGATTGGTGGGAAGTGTGTTTCTTTATAGAGAGTAAACCAGCGCCTGTTTTCAACCCTTGGATCGTTTGTGATCAACGATTTGCATGCGCCCTTTTATAATCCCTGTGAATCCCTTTTGAACCAATCAGGTGAGTTTTAATCACCGCATATTGTGAACCCTTGGATTAAAGTCAACCCATCTTGACTCAAACTGGACCCTAGATTTTGGTCCTCATTCTCAAACCTTCTCAGCCTCCTATAAAAGGACCCCTTCTCTCAGCCTTCAGAGACTTTTTTCCATTTTGTCCTTTGAGAGAAAAAAGAGAGAAGAGAGAGAAGAGAGAAGAGAGAGAAGAGAGAAACCAGAAGAGAGAGAAAGATTGAGAAACCCTAACCCTAACCCTAAATCGTCAAATCCATTTTCAAATCAAAACCTCTTTCCAAGTCCTATAAATCCCAAACACCACCTTGAGTGTTTGTGTGTTTGAGAGTTGTTGCTGGTAGTTGATTTGTTGCTGTAACCTCTTCGTTCTTTAGATCTTGTGTCCAACTTAAACATTGTCTCTTAGATCTATTTTCTGTCTTATAGAAATTTCAGATCTGAGTTCTTCATGTTATATTACACTAAGATTTGCATATTTCGTTTCTCAGCTTGAGAAATAAATTGTTGATTCTTTTCTGTAAATGTTTCTAACTTTGAAATCAACAATAATGTTTTCTGTTTCTAGTTCTCTAGAAACAAGACCTTTGACCTAGTTTGGAATCGCACTTGGTGGTTTTCAATCTCAAAAATCTTTTAAAAACCCGAGATTGATTAAGATTTTGATACATATTCTGAGCAAGATAGCCATGGATTCTGGGATTATTTTAAAGGTCAAAAAGGTTAAGTTTTGTGAGAAGAGAGAAAAAGAAAAATCACTGCATATAGTCTTATAGGTAATTTGTTAAGACTGTTTGTACATAATAAGTGTGTGTGTGTGTGTGCATGCATGTGTTAGAGAGCACCTCCACAAACAATTTCACCCTACCACATGAAAATTGTTGGTAATAAGATCTTGAGAACAAGAGTCGATGTAAAGAGTTTGAACAAATTAGAAGTTAACAAACTGGGAGGACAACATCAACAATCAGAACTGCAGAGAAGTTATAAGGACACCAAAGGGTACATTCATAAACTTATATAGGTCTGAGTTGTATGCATGTTTGTTATATAGTTTATAACTGTGAAATTTGTTTTAGTGATTTTTTATTTGTTTACTCCGTGGAAGGAGTCGTGGATGTTTCCTCAGTTGGGTGAGGTTTTACCACGTAAAAAATCTTGTGCTTAATCTTTCTACATCTCCTCATCTCATTCTTGGTTGTGCTAGGTTTAAAGTTTGTTTAAACTGTTTCATAAACCTGTTGATTAAATCTTGAATATATCTCGTACATACTTTTATATAACATATCTTGTGTTCAAATAGTTTTGGTTTTTAAGAAAAGAGTTTCTTCAAAAAATAGTTTGGAGTTACTTAAATAGTTTAATTTTATTAAACGACTTTAGTAACAGATTTTCAATTGGTATCAGAGCCTTGTAAACTTATTTTAAAGAGATCCTGTGTTTCTGAAATTGTTTTCTGAAAATCAAATATGGACGAGAAAAATAAAAGATTTGGCAACTTGACTAGACCTCCTATCTTTGATGGAACCAATTTTGCTTACTGGAAAGTAAGGATGATTGCTTTCATTCAAGGAACTCTGGGAGATGATATCTGGGACATTGTTGAAAATGGTTACATTTTCCCCACAAAACCAGCCACTGAAGGAAGTAATGAGAGGGTTAAGAAAGTATTAAGTGAGTTCACACAAGAAGAGAAACAAGTTTCTCGAAATAATAACAAAGGAAAGAATGCCATATTTATGTCGATAAATGAACATGAGTTCAAAAGAATCTCATCCTGTACCACTTCTAAGGAAGCTTGGGAGACCTTGATTACTGCTCATGAAGGTGACACTAGAGTTAAGGCTGCTAAAACTCAAATGCTCATTCAACAATATAACTCTTTAATTATGTCTGAGATTGAATCATTTGATGACTTCTATATGAACCTGACTGATATTGTAACAAAACTTCATGCTAATGGGATAACATATGATAGACAAGAAATTGTATCTAAAATTCTAAGATCATTACCACAGATATTTGACAACAAAAGATATGCTATTGAGGAAATGTGTGATATAAATCTCACTCCTAAATTACTCAGTAGTAAATTAAGAACTGTGGAAATGGAACTAGAATTTAAGAAACAATTGACCCACTCCCATAGGAAACAGTCTAGTTCCAATCTAAGATTCTCTTCTAAATTGATTAAGCCTGAGTTTAACACTTCCAATGATGACTCTGATGAGGATTGTGATATAGAGAGTTTGGACAATCAGATTGCCTTAATGTCAAAACAGTTTAAGAAAATCATTAAATTTAGAAACAACATGGAAAATAAACAAGGCAAGTCCAATTATCCAACTCCATTTAATCACAGACCTCATGAGAAAAGTCATGATAAACATCGCAAGGACTCTCACACTAAACCTAACAGAGATCTTAAGAAGAGTGAATGTTTTAGATGTGGTAAACTAGGACACATTACACAAGACTGCAGAGTTAACTTGAACACTCAAAACAAACACACTAGATCCAACATTTCCAAGACATGGGATGATTCAAGTGACTCTGAAAATGAGAAACCTGAGTCATCTGATGTTTTTGACCCTTGCATGTCTTTCTTTGCCAAGATTATCTATAATGAAGATATGCCTGTGTTTGTTAGTGAGGATGAATCTAGTAAATCTACTTCTGTTGTTATGGATCATGATGTTACTGGATTAGATGCTTTAATTACTGAGAATATTGCTACCTCTTCCTCGGGGTGTGTGAATCAAAGGGAAAGCGATAATGACGATGTCAATGGGTGTACGAGTCCAAGAAATGAAGCCTTAGGGGTCAATTCACACACTTCACTTAGTGACTCGGACAATGAAGACCTCCCAGATATTCACACACTCTATGCTAAAACTCTCAAGAAAAGCACTAGACTAGAAAAGATTGTGAAAGATCTCACCAAGAAACTAGAAGATTTAAGCTTGATGGTTAAACTGAATGCTGAAGAGTATACTACCCAATGTTTAACTCATGAAAGCGAAATCAAAATGTTTGATAAAAAACTCAGAGATTTGACTGAAACAAATGAAACACTGGAAAAAAAATACATAGGGACATTGTTAGAATTGGAACAAACTAAAGAAAAGACAGCAACTATTTTCAAAAAAATTATAAAATTTGAAAATAATTCAAACTGTTTTGATGAATTTATTGCTGAATCTAAAACCAATTCTGATGATCGAACTGGAATAGGGGTTTGACCCAATTTGAAGACACAAAAAAAATATTTTGAACCTATCAAGTTTATGTCAGGAGGTAAAAGACCTATTGAAACCTGCCCAGATTTCCATTCTCTTAAAAATGAGTTTGATTCAAAACATCAAAATTTTAACATTAGGGAAACAAGTTGTTCTAAACATGAAAGTTCACCTAACGCTAAATACGTCTGCCCTTCTAATAGGAAGAGTGAGTCTACATTCAAGACTGTCCTACCTAGGAACATAGTTGTAACAACCCTCACGTTTGATAGCATATTTTATATTTATTTACTATGTGTAGTAATTAATTATAAAATGATAGATGTTGAGTAAATATTAATTTAATATGAGAAAGGTTAATATTTACTAAAATGTTGTATGATTTCCTGATGAGTAGGTAAAAATATCCATGTGGTGATTTATGGTGTCATAAACTATCAAATGACATTTTGGTTTAATGAGAAATCGGAACTTAAAATGAGTTATAAATTTCCAAATGATAATTTGGATAGTGTAGTTAGTCCCGGTAGGTGCGAGACAGTCAAAATAAGTGCCATGTTATATTTTGGCATTTCGGACACTTTTGACTGATTATGGCTTAAGTGCAGTGCGATTTATTATATCGCGTATTAGACATTTAACTGGGCTATTTAGACATAAGCCCCGTTTTATTTTTCCTAACCCCATTTCTACTCTTCCTTTTCTTTCAAAATTGAGCCCTAGAGAGAGAGATAGAAGGAGAAAGAAGAAAGCTTTGGAGAAAAGAGAGATTGCAGCTTGGATCTTGCTTGCATCTTCCTCAAATCTGATTTTCTACATTAAGGCAAGTTTTCTACTTGTTATTATATGATTTAGGGAGAATAATTAGTTGTGATAGTTATGAATTGTTGTGTTTATCCATTTTAGGGTTTCATTGGATTTGTGGGTATTAAACCTTTGGAAATTGATTTGGATGATTAATATTGTAAATGATGGTAATTAGACATGTTTGTGATGTATTAGTTCCATTAAATGATATGGGATTTCGTTGTTGGAAGAAGAATGGAGAGTTTTGGGTCTAGGTCTGCAATGACCGGTCGACCGGGCCTTCGGGAGAAGGCACACTGCTTTCTTTCAAAGGCATAAAATTGAGGCGCGGTCGATCGCGTCCCCCTTACCGATCGACTGGCCCTGCCGAAGTGAGAGTTCTGCTTTTCTTCTAAGGCACAAATGTGAGGCGCGGTAGACCGCGGTCCCCTTACCGGTCGACCGGTCCCCTGTTTTCTTTCCAAAATTTTACTTTTGCTTTTAAATATTTTCTTTTCATAGGGTTTTAGGAACCTTCTTGAATGAAGTAAACTTTGGCTTTTAGAGTCCTAGTTGAGTCTGGTTGTCACCCTAGAGTGGAATGGATTTCACTTGGGGTTAAGTCCATAGGAGGGGGTGTTCCTGAAAAACATCGCTAATGCCGTTTAACACAAGGTTAAACTGTATAAGCAACTCCGAATGTTTGTTGGAGAAACCCTTTTCTTTTGAAAATAAAAATTATAAACAAGATGTGTTTACAAAGAAACTTATGTACGAGAGTAATTAAGATTGTGTAATCAGTTTTTAAAACTAAGGCAGTTTCAAAAATTCAGCACACTTAGAGAATGAGATGAGTAGATGAAGATAATCAACACAATGATTTTAACGTGGTAAAACCTCTCCCAACAGAGGAAACATCCACGGTGACTTCTAAGTCACAAAAACAAAAGTCCACTAATAGCAAAAATCAGTTACAAACTATACAACATGCAAGCACACAAATCAACCTATTCTAAGTTTAGAAATATACCCCCTTGGTGTCCTTCTAACTTCTCATAGATCTGACTTGTTGATGATGTTCTTCAGTTTGCTAACTTCCTTTGCTTTAGCTTCTTTACGCCGACTCAATGATTTCAGATCTTAAACACAACACTTCCACTGTAGTAGTGTGTTAAGTGTTGTGAAGTGATTCCTATACACATGCATGAACTCACACACACTTAGATTTACAAACAGTCCTAGTAAATTACATATAAAGTCTATATGCAGTGATTTTAATTTATTTCTTTCTCATAGAACTCAAATCCTTTTGACCTTTAAAGATAACCCAGATTCCACGGAGATCGTACTTTAGAAATCGGTCAAGACCTTAATCAATCTCTTTTGAAAACATTTATGAGATTGAAAACCCTCCAAGTGCGAATCTAACTAGGTCAGGATTAAGTTTCGTAAGAAAAGAAACCAGAAAACATTTTAAAACCAAATCAGTAAGATTTTCTTAAATCAAGTATAAAAAATGCAGATCTAGTGAAAATGTAACATATAGTATGTAGATCTAACGTTTCTATTAAAGAGAAACTAGATCTTCACACAAATGTTTAAGTTGGGTACAAGAGCTAAAGATCAAGAGGTTACAGCAACACAAGAACAAACCACTCTCTCTCACTCTCTCTCTCAAACACTCAGGTTATGTTTGGGATTGACTGTACGAAGGTTTGTTTATGAGAAGATGAACTGTTTAGGGTTAGGGTTTGGCTAACAGGTTTCCCTTTCTCTCTCTTCTCTCTATTCTTTTCTCTCTTCTCTCTTATTTTTTTCTCTCAGAAAGACGAATGACCAAAAGTTCTCTAAGGCTGAGAAGAGGAAGGTATTTATAGGGCTGAGGGAAGGTTTCTCGATGCTCGAGGCAAATCAAGGGCTGAGATCAAGTCTTGCTAGGTTTGACTTGATCCGAAGGTTATAAAACAACGGTGGATAAAAGTAATTCTGATTGGTTCATATGGATAGCACCGGGATAAACCAAGAACACATGTAGACCCTAGATTAAGAATGATCCAACGATCAACAATCATCCATCCAACCCTCTCACATAACAAACACAAATACAATCACCCGAAGGATGACAAGTGTTGGCTTGTTAGAGGCTCTCACACGCGCATCAAACTAATTACAAAACATCACCCTGAAGTCTCTAGCGCTTTGAGATCGTACCCAACCAAACATTTCAGTGAAAAATGAAGTTTCCAAAATAGTATATTAACCCCACACATTTTATAAACCCATTTTATTAATAAAAACATTTATTAAAAAAAGTTTAAAAAAATGTTTAAAAAGGATTAAAAATTCCCAAAAAATATTAAAGCTCCAATTCAAGGGGAATTAAACACACACTCAATTTTAGGCAATATTAACACATGTATGCACTTCTAATTGTGTGTAGTGTGATTCATTTTATACCATCAAGGATCATAGAAGAGGATTAGAGAGATAGGTTCTGAGGCTTTTTGGTTTCTAGGATGGACTACCAATTTTGTCAATATTTCCAAATTAGTTGAGCACTTATACAATGCAGACTTAAGCAAGTCAAAGGTATAAGGTGCTTCAATCTCCCCCTTTGTAAATATCAGACAAAATCTCCTTTGAGTTAGCTTAAAACTCATAGGGAACCAAAAAAAATAAAACCTAGTCCTATACAAAAGATACTATCTACCCAAATCCTTGAAAGTCAAAAATTACATAACTCAACTATTTACAAATTTTTACCCTAGTAACGATAGACAATCAGTAGAAGAGATTCCTGCAAATATACACACTAAGATCAAGCAGTTTATAAGAAATGTGAACAAAAAATGAACTCATAAAACTCAAATTTCTCCCCCATTTTGTCTCAAATGGACAAAGGGTAAAACTTAAAGTCTTGAGAGTTTAATCAGCGCATACCATGCCTATAGAATTTCTCAAATATAGAAATCTGTTATAGTCCAAAGGTTTAGTGTACATGTCTGCAAGTTGCAGATCAGTAGGCAGGTAATGAATTTCTAATTCCTTAGTTTCAACAAGTTCGCGTATAAAATGATGCCTTATTTTAATATGCTTAGTTCGCGAGTGTTGAACTGGGTTTTTAGATATATTAATGGCGCTTTGATTGTCACAATACAATTGTAATTGATCTTCTTTAATCCCATAATCACTTAACATCTGTTTGATCCATAATAATTGAGCACAGCAACTTCCTGCTGCTATATATTCGGACTCAGCCGTAGATAATGATGTGCAATTCTGTTTTTTATTACTGCAGCCAACTAAATTATTGCCGACATAATAACAGGCACCTGATGTACTGTTACTATCATCAGTACAACCAGCCCAATCAGCATCAGTATACCCTATGATGGTGCTACAGGTATCCTTAGTGTACCTAAGTCCAAGATTAAGAGTGGCTTTTATGTACTTTATTATACGTTTTACACTCAATAAATGGCTCTCTTTAGGGTTATTCTGGTAACGAGCACACAGACATACAGCATACATTATGTCTGTTCGTGAGGCAGTTAGGTAGAGTAGGCTACCAATCATACTACGATAAAGTGTGGAATCAACTGACTTTCCATGTTCATCTTTACATAATTCAACAGTAGTACTCATAGGCGTTTTGGCAACTTTAGCATTCTCTAAGCCAAATTTCTTAACAAGGTCTAAGGCACACTTGGTTTGAGATACAAAAAGACCATCAGAATTCTGTTTCACTTGAAATCCTAAGAAAAGTTGTAGCTCCCCCATAAGGGACATGTGGAATTCCTTATGCATACTAGCAGAAAAGGATTTAACTTCAGAGCTTAAAGTTGACCCGAAAATGATATCGTCTACATAGACTTGGGCTATAATAATGTTTTTGTCAAAATGTTTGACAAATAGAGTCTGGTCATTTCCTCCTCTCTTAAAGCCCTTATCCAACAAAAAGTTGGAAAGGCGTTCATACCAAGCTCTAGGAGCTTATTTTAAGCCATACAAAGCCTTTTTTAGACGAAAGACATGATTAGGGTATTTAGGATCAATGAACCCTTTGGGTTGTTCTACATATGTCTCTTCGGACATAATTCCATTTAGGAAGGCAGATTTGACGTCCATTTGATAAAGTGTGAATTTTAAGTAACACGCTATGGCGAAAAGAAGTCGAACAGATTCAAGACGAGTGACAGGGGCAAAAGTCTCGCTGAAATCTATCCCTTCTATTTGAGAGTAGCCTTGAGCAACTAGTCTAGCTTTGTTTCTAAGGATTACCCCATTTTGATCAGATTTGTTCTTGAAAATCCAACGTGTTCCAATAACATTTTTATTTTGAGGCCGAGGTACAAGATACCAGACATCGTGAATGACAAATTGTAAAGGTTCTTCCTGCATAGCAGAAATCCAGTGTGTGTCATTCAATGCTTCATTAACATTTTTCGGTTCCACAAGGGAGACGAAACATGCATAATTAGCATAATTTCTTAACTGGGATCTAGTACGAACTGGCTCATTAAGATTACCGACCACGTTGTCAATGGGATGATCTTTAGATACCCAGCCAGGTACTTCTGGATTCTCAATAGGTAATGAGTCATCTATTTCTGGTGAATAAGTTTTGAAATCATTTTCAGATTCAACCACAATAGGTGATTCAGATATCTTATTTTCGACAATAGTGTCACTTACAATTACATTTATCGATTCCATAAGAGCCTTAGTGATAAGCACCCAAAACTGTACAATTTATACCCCAAATAGACGTACTTTAGTTGCTAATTCTCGACAATATGGGTCTTATGTGCTTAATTGTTCAATATGCAGGCTTAATGCACGTTGCGGTGTTCAAACGCGTATTTCAAGGCAATTGTGCATTTTATGGAGCTAAATACCTCTCCCGTACCCTAACCCGAGCCCAAACCTAGCCCAAACTTAACCCAAAACCGTGTGTGTTTTATTTGTGTCATTTTATTATTTTCTAGATTTTTAGTTTGAGTCTTTTCTATTTTTAGGATTTATTTTAGAATTTTTAGATTTTATTTTCTATTTTTCTATTTTATTTTTTATAATTTTACTTTATTTTAATTTTTATTAGCTTTTAGTTGTTAGTTTTATTTTTATTAGGATTAGTTTTAGTAGTTTATTTTTAGTTTATTAGATTTTATATTTTTAGGACTTTAGTTTTTATTAGATTTTTCATTTTTTTATTTTCATTTATTTTGTTTTGTTTTATTATTTTTGTTTTTTTTATAACTTAGGATTTTATTTTTATTTGTTTTATGTTCAGTTAGATTTTATTTTTTATTTTTTATTTTTATTAATTTTAATTGAGTCTTGGTATATTTTTAGGGCTAAATTAAATACACACACATAACCCTCTTACACCCATTTACACTAACCCCATACACCCTCACCCTCACACACCTACTCTACACCCTACCACACACAACCCCACACTCCATCTTCTTCCCCAAGCTCACTTTCTCTCTCCTCTCTCCAAAACACAAAAACCACCATAACCAAACTCACCTCCATTAACCCAACTTCTCTTCTCTCACTACCACCATCTCCATTAACACCACCTCAACTATTTCCGGCAACCTGCAAAAGCCGCCCCCTCTCTCCTCCCTAAACCGACCTAACCGCCCCTACCTCCGGCGGTGTCACCCTCCTCCCTCCGGTGCGATCCCCGTTCCCCTTCGCCCCCATCCTCAACCGCAGTAACCTGCCATACCCACCGGCGGACAGATCCACCTCCAACCTGGCGCGCTGTCTACCGGTCTCAACCCGACCCGGCGTCGTGATCCTCCCATTTCGGTCAAGCCCTAGTCAGCAAACAAAAACCCAAGCCTTTGACCCATTTGCAAGAACCATTTCACCCATTTCCATTTTCCAAACCATAAGACCCATTTCCCATTTTTTTTACCCATTTCCACTTCTCCAAATCAAGCCACGACCTGCCAAATACTAAAACCAAATAAAACATTTAACCCATGCCAATTACCCCACATGCCATAAAACCCAACATAAACCTCTTATACCCATTTACCTAAAATACCCCAACACATCTCCCACATGCACACTTGTGTGCATTACCCACATTACCCTCAATAACAAATCAGATTTTTCCAAATATTCCCTCACCTCACACCCCCATGCACATGTGCTCTCACCTTATACACATGCACCTCTAGCCAATTCCCACTTATACCCCTTTGCTCCATTGCATATTTAAAGAGAGTTGAAGACCATTATGGAGGGAGGAATCAACTAGTAGGAAGAAAATTCTAGAGAGAGAGATAGGTTAGATTAGAAAATAAATTAGGTAGAATATTTTTGTAAATAATTTTATTTTTATCTTTTTAGATATTTGTGAGAGATTAATTGTTGAGCAATTCAAATGAGTATTTGTATGTAAATGAATATGGTGGAAAGCTCATTTGGAATAGATGTTGATCAATTTCAATGGAGGATTAGAGTCCAATTTTGCAAATCAAGGAGACTTGTTTGAAGATTTGTCCTCTTACCCTTCTATTTTATTTGTTTATGCCTTTGATTATTAATTTGTCATATTTCATACCATGTTAGGCTAAATCCCCTTTCAAGGGGTGGGGTGAAACCCTTATTTGATATTATTTTAGTTTAATTAGTTTGCTTACTTGAAATTGCCCTTTGAATGTTAAATTTGATCCCCCACCCTTAGATTTACGCCTCGAGAGAGGGTAAATGATTTTCGAGAGAAAATCAAAATTCTAGTGATAATACCCATTTTAGATTCGAACTAGAGATAGGGGTTTCTTAAGTGGGGTATTATCATTTGAATTTCAACTCTAAATTTAATTTCTAAGATTGACATAAATTCTAATTGATCGATCCTAGCGGGTGATTAATTAAAAGGAGTGTAGATCTAATTTTCTAGAGTTGTGGGGTGTTAAACTTAACATTCTAAAAGATTACTATTCTAAGTACACTTGCAACGAGAGTTGATTTGTAATTTTGATATTAATTTGGGAGAATTCAAATAATTAAATTAATTAATTAGAATAGCTAAAATTTGTGGTGTAATCCCACTCCTTGATTGTTCTCACAATTGTTTACCTCACTTTATCTTTTATTTTAGTGTTAGACCTTATTTTTCATTTTAGTCATTTTCTAGTTAGTTATTTTCATCTTAAGTTTAGTTTAGTTTAAAATCTCACCTCACCCTTTTGTTTTAATATTGAAAAAGCTAAAAAAAATTAGAAAAGTGAAAAAGAACAAAAAGAAAATAAAAAGTGAATTACAATTGAATTTGTTCCATTTGCTTTACTCCCTAGAAAGTGGATTGACACCCTTACTTACCGCTACACTTGAGTTTATTATATTTGTAGGTATGTGAGGTTTAGACTAACTTGGCTTTCAACAACAACGACAAATACGCAAAAGCCTAGTGATCAAATGGCGCCGTTGCCATTCTTGGGATTGTGAAGCTCAGAGCGGATTCCATATTGTAATTCATTCATTTTTTGTACTTTATTTTTTGTACCATTTTTGCATTTTATTAGAAGGATTGTATTAGGACTTTCTTTTTATTATTTGGCTTGTATTGCGGTGCTTAGAGACACCATTTATTTTTCATTTAAATTGTAATAATTGAAGCCAAGCGTGATAGGGAAACCGGACAAGGTAGAGAGAGGGCGCCCATTGGCGAGGATTTAGAAGCCTCTCTACCTTGGGTCGGTAGGACTCCCGGGGACGACTGAGATTGGTGTGATCTCCCCCCGGTCGACTTAACTTTTTCGGCACCCCACGGCCTAAAAACCGTGGGAGGTACATTTCTTACACTCTCGCGCCTCTCCTGTTAGCGAGTCAATTCTTTTGTGTGCTCTTGTGTGCTCTTATTTGATTTTATTCTCGCATTTTTTTTTTTGAATGGTGTGATGAATTAAATTACTAAGACCTACACCCGGTCACTCACGAGAAGGGATTTCATCACCCGACTCACTCGCTTATCATTGCGTGCTACCCTAGCCATCACTAAATTTAAAATCAATCAACTAGGTGGCCCAATAGGAGAATATTTTTTCAATGGCGATCACAAAGAGATTTCCATGAATTTTTATCGCCCGCGGACTTAATTAAAATTTGACTACCCTCTCACTAAATTTAAAGATAAAAATTGGTTATGTGCTAGTTAGGAATTTTTCTTGACTTGTGTGTGTGTCCAATTCTATTTTTCGGTAGTCGATTTTAGTTAGTCCGTCCAAATAAAAGAGTCCACACTTTTCCCCACCTTTTCTTCCACAAAAAAAAAAAAATCCAAAAATATTTTTCTTCCTTTATTTTTTTACAAAAAAATCCAAAAATATTTTCTTTCTTTAATTTTTAGAAAATCCCAAAAATATTTTCTTTCCTTTTGAAAAAAATTCAAAAAATCAAAAAAATATTTCTCACCTCATGGCCGAAGAACGTCCTTTACGGGACTACTTTGGTCATTTTCCATTGACACGTGACACGTGTGAGAGTAATCTCGAGCGATCTCTTTATGATATTCTTCACGATTTCACCTCTCTCACGAGTACCGTTGGTACTCTTGACCCATCTATGCACGCACCACCTATTCCATCACCCTCGGTGTCAAGTGTCACTGTGCCTCCTCCCTTGTTGTGCACCCACTGTTCTTATGCCGATCACATGTCCCATGAGTGCCCATACTCTTCATATCCCTACGCACCCACCATGGAACATGTGTATCCATATGACACTGTTTCGGAACCCACCTCGGCCTACTACCCTGCTATACCTAATCCCGAGTTGTGTGAGTACCCCAGTTATTCGTGGAGGCCTGATCACCCTTCCATGCAATACGTATCCCAACCCGATGTTGTGGATCCTCACACGTTCCAACAGTCGTCATGGCAAACTTGTGCACCCAGTCACGATCAGTTCCCTCACTACGCACCCCATGCGCATCAATCATTTGTCCATCACGAAAGCGGTCCTTTCGTGTATGATGCACTTGGCCCCACCCCACACACTTCATTTGAGTATTCTCCATATAGTCCTGATTATAGCGCATTGTGTCCACCTCACCCACCACCACCACCCATCATCCCACCAACACCTTCATCCACATCCACTCTCGAAACCCTCTTGCAAAAGTTCATACTTGAGCAAGAGCAAGCAATTCAAACTCAAGCTCTCCAAAAGCTTTAACAAAGGTTAAATGAATTGTGTGTGCGCGAGAGTCGGATATTCCCATGACCCCACCCATCATTGCCACCGAGTGTGACGATGATGTGTCCCCTTGTGACACAGAATTTGAGTGTGACCAACCCTACCACCCCGAGAATCTTGAAGTTGAGACCATTCCATGGTCCGGGTCCCAAGTCGACAATTATGTTGACTTACCTTTCATTAGTGAGCCCGATTCAACCCCATCATATCCATATGAACCCCACCTTGCGGTTCCCATTCACCTTCCTACTCTCGCTGAATCCAAAATAATGCCCGAGTCTATACCTATTGAGCACATCGTGTGTGTTCCCGAGGAACCAATTTATCCTAGGTTAGCTCCGGCTACGAGTGCTCACTATTTTCCCGAGATAGAATCCGTGATAGTTCCTAACTATTCGGATCTGGATGATGTCCCACCATGCATGGCTCCCGTTGAGCCCGATATTTCTATCGATTCCTCTATCTCCGATCTTGGTGCCTCGTTTTACCCACCCACCCCATTTATCGAGGCTCCTCTTATGGAGAAGTTGACAACCCCATCTTTAGAAACCACACTCCCTTGTGAGTATTCCTTTACTCCTCCCAATGAGTGTGTGTATCCCACGCTTGAGTTGGATCATCTTCCTCCACCGTTTATCCCACCCGACCCACCCATTATATCTTCTACCCCACCACCTGGTTTGGATCTTGATTTTGAACATTTCTAGTTTTCATCAACATTTTTAGATCCTAACCTAAAACCATCCACCTTCCACGAGATATGTGGTGATACTCTCCACTCCCGTGACACCGAGCTTGTTCCTCCATGCACACCACTTCCTTGTGGTGTTGATTTTTCTCAACAACTCCTTGGCGTGTCACGGCGTGACCATTACCATCGCCCATTCATAGAACGGTCGTGTGATTTTTATGAGGCCCACCCCATCACTATTGCCAAACCATTTTGCCTCCCTCACCAATTAGAGCACAATGCTTATAGGGCCCTTATTGCCCTCACCTTTCGTCTCAATAAATCTCGAGATCGATGCCTCTTCACCCTTACCTTAATACCCACTAACCCATGGTCCACCGATGCTTTGCATCGCGTAATGCACTTCTCCATACAAGTGCATTGACAACTTTAGCCTGTTTCCAGCAAGACTGACGCTTCAGTCTTGTTTGGGGGTGATTCTCATCACCCGATTTTTCTGCCGCCCTGCACTTTCATAGATCTTATCTTTCGGGTGAGATTTCATCGGTCTGGCTAAAGACATTAAACTTAGCGCTACCGGGAGGCAGCCCGCGTTTCTTGTACTAGTCTCATCCTGTTTGGGGGTGGTGTTTCACATCACCCTATGTTTTCCCATGCTTATAGACTTGTACATTTTTTTTATCACTTCTTACTCAGGTTTATTCTTGGATTCACATGTCCACTTCATTAGCGGTTCATTCTGGTAATCTCTTTCCTACCTTATGCTCTCAATTTTAAAAATCATTTTACTTAACATCGAGGACGATGTTCCTTTTTGTTTGGGGGTGGGGAATTTTATCAAAATCGTGCCTCTTTTGAAAAATTTTGATTTTTGAACCTGATTTTTAAAATTTCGTGTAGTTTCTTTCATCTCAATCATTGATGTGAATTTTCAATCATCCATCTTTTAAAGTCTAGGAATCAAGCTAGAGAATATTTTTTCTAAATGGCTTATGTAATACATAACAAGGCATTTTGCACCATGAATTTCTAGACTCATTAAAATTTGCGCACTTATCACGTCACTACGGTTTAAAGTTGAAGAGTATTACAATTCTAAAGAGAACCTTAAGGATCACTAGTAGAGACTTTAGCCCGTGAGATTTGTGCCTTTCACCCTTTTAGAGCGTTTTACGCAATCTCCGAGTCACAAGTTGATTCAACTTCTTTTGGGTCCGCATTTTAATTGTTGTATGATCTCATTTTCTTTCTTAAAATTTTGGTTGATCACTGAGAATGACATCTTTTTCGAGTTGTAAGAAACACGTGTCTTGAAATTTGTCCCGAATACTAGATTTTCATCCATACACCTACCACTTTCCCCCATATCACATTTACCATTCACTCACCCAATACATTACCATAATCTACCCTTTTTCCATATTCCCCATATCATACATTCCCCACTCCACTCATATATCATCCTTCATTTTTGAGAAAAAGAGCGTGATTTCAAATGTAAATGTCTTCATTGTTTGTTTGAAAAGTGAGAGAAAAAGAAAAAAAAAAGAAAAAAGAAAAAAAATAGAGAAATAGAAAAATAGCAAAAATAGAAAAGAAAAGAAAAAGAAAAAGAAAAGGAAAAAAAGAGAGAAAAGAAAAGAAAAAGAGAGTTGTACTTAATTTTTGTTGAAATGAAGACACTTGTGCCTAATGTGTATACACTCTTCTTTCGCATCCATTTTTCATCCATTTCACATCGCATATCCATCATCCATCCATCATATCATCATCCCATCCTATCCTACCTCATCGCATCCCACATATCCCATTTCATTTACCCCCTCACCCATATACATACATATTCCCCTTAGTGTTCGGGCAAATGAAAGTCAACGTGGTGAATAACTCGACGTTCTCACTATAGTGATTAACATTCTTTCCTGAGATCACTTTTCTTTCAAATTGTTCGTTCTTTCTTATACGTGTGTGAGACGTTTGAACTTGCTTACATTTACTCACCTCCTCACACACAAGAGCGATACACTTACCCATATCTCGAGAATTCGTTTGAGAGAGATATATCCGTGAGATTTTGAAGTTGAAGCGTTGATTCCGACAAGGGAATCTAGGAATTACTCTTATGATTCTCGACCCGTTTTGACTGATTCACACTACACACGTTGAGTTCTAGAAAGGAGGTGCCTTGAGTATTTACTTAGCTTAATCTTTTTATAAATACTAGCTTGTATTTCTGAAAATATTTCTCATGTAATGGATTGTGCGATTATTCTATGTCTAATAAGAGATTGACTGCCCTTCAATAAATTTTTGCAAAATAAGAATTTTGTGGGTATATTCCCTGCAAACCCTCACGAGACACAACTCGTCCTGTAGGGCAACCTATAGGTTTAAAGGCTTGTTGCACATGCTAAGTGCAATCGCAAGTGCCCGCGAAAGTGGTACACTTTTGGTTTCTTATCTTTCTTTTTCTCTCTATCTTATTGCTCGGGGACTAGCAACGCTCTGTTTGGGGGTGGTGTGATAAGCACCCAAAATTGTACAATTTATACCCCAAATAGACGTACTTTAGTTGCTAATTCTGGACAATATGGGTCTTATGTGCTTAATTGTTCAATATGCAGGCTTAATGCACGTTGCGGTGTTCAAACGCGTATTTCAAGGCAATTGTGCATTTTATGGAGCTAAATACCTCTCCCGTACCCTAACCCGAGCCCAAACCTAGCCCAAACTTACCCCAAAATCGTGTGTGTTTTATTTGTGTCATTTTATTATTTTCTAGATTTTTAGTTTGAGTCTTATCTATTTTTAGGATTTATTTTAGAATTTTTAGATTTTAATTTCTATTTTTATATTTTATTTTTTATAATTTTACTTTATTTTAATTTTTATTAGCTTTTAGTTGTTAGTTTTATTTTTATTAGGATTAGTTTTAGTAGTTTATTTTTAGTTTATTAGATTTTATATTTTTAGGACTTTAGTTTTTATTAGATTTTTCATTTATTTTATTTTGTTTTATTATTTTAGTTTTTTTTTATAACTTAGGATTTTATTTTTATTTGTTTTATGTTTAGTTAGATTTTATTTTTTATTTTTTATTTTTATTAATTTTAATTGAGTCTTGGTATATTTTTAGGGCCAAATTAAATACACACACATAACCCTCTTACACCCATTTACACTAACCCCATACACCCTCACCCTCACACACCTACTCTACACCCTACCACACACAACCCCACACTCCATCTTCTTCCCCAAGCTCACTTTCTCTCTCCTCTCTCCAAAACACAAAAACCACCATAACCAAACTCACCTCCATGAACCCAACTTCTCTTCTCTCACTACCACCATCTCCATTAACACCACCTCAACTATTTCCGGCAACCTGCAAAAGCCGCCCCCTCTCTCCTCCCTAAACCGACCTAACCGCCCCTACCTCCGGCGGTGTCACCCTCCTCCCTCCGGTGCGATCCCCGTTCCCCTTCACCCCCATCCTCAACCGCAGTAACCTGCCATACCCACCGGCGGACAGACCCACCTCCAACCTGGCGCGCTGTCTACCGGTCTCAACCCGACCCGGCGTCGTGATCCTCCCATTTCGGTCAAGCCCTAGTCAGCAAACAAAAACCCAAGCCTTTGACCCATTTGCAAGAACCATTTCACCCATTTCCATTTTCCAAACCATAAGACCCATTTCCCATTTTTTTTTACCCATTTCCACTTCTCCAAATCAAGCCACGACCAGCCAAATACTAAAACCAAATAAAGCATTTAACCCATGCCAATTACCCCACTACCATAAAACCCAACATAAACCTCTTATACCCATTTACCTAAAATACCCCAACACATCTCCCACATGCACACTTGTGTGCATTACCCACATTACCCTCAATAACAAATCAGATTTTTCCAAATATTCCCTCACCTCACACCCCCATGAACATGTGCTCTCACCTTATACACATGCACCTCTAGACAATTCCCACTTATACCCCTTTGCTCCATTGCATATTTAAAGAGAGTTGAAGACCATTATGGAGGGAGGAATCAACTAGTAGGAAGAAAATTCTAGAGAGAGAGATAGGTTAGATTAGAAAATAAATTAGGTAGAATATTTTTGTAAATAATTTTATTTTTATCTTTTTAGATATTTGTGAGAGATTAATTGTTGAGCAATTCAAATGAGTATTTGTATGTAATTGAATATGGTGGAAAGCTCATTTGGAATAGATGTTGATCAATTTCAATGGAGGATTAGAGTCCAATTTTGCAAATCAAGGAGACTTGTTTGAAGATTTGTCCTCTTACCCTTCTATTTTATTTGTTTATGCCTTTGATTATTAATTTGTCATATTTCATACCATGTTAGGCTAAATCCCCTTTCAAGGGGTGGGGTGAAACCCTTATTTGATATTATTTTAGTTTAATTAGTTTGCTTACTTGAAATTTCCCTTTGAATGTTAAATTTGATCCCCCACCCTTAGATTTACGCCTCGAGAGAGGGTAAATGATTTTCGAGAGAAAATCGAAATTCAAGTGATAATACCCATTTTAGATTCGAACTAGAGATAGGGGTTTCTTAAGTGGGGTATTATCATTTGAATTTCAACTATAAATTTAATTTCTAAGATTGACATAAATTCTAATTGATCGATCCTAGCGGGTGATTAATTAAAAGGAGTGTAGATCTAATTTTCTAGAGTTATGGGGTGTTAAACTTAACATTCTAAAAGATTACTATTCTAAGTACACTTGCAACGAGAGTTGATTTGTAATTTTGATATTAATTTGGGAGAATTCAAATAATTAAATTAATTAATTTGAATAGCGTAATCCCACTCCTTGATTGTTCTCACAATTATTTACCTCACTTTATCTTTTATTTTAGTGTTGGACCTTATTTTTCATTTTAATCATTTTCTAGTTAGTTATTTTCATCTTAGTTTAGTTTAGTTTAAAATCTCACCTCACCCTTTTGTTTTAATATTGAAAAAGCTAAAAAAAATTAGAAAAGTGAAAAAGAACAAAAAGAAAATAAAAAGTGAATTACAAATGAATTTGTTCCATTTGCTTTACTCCCTAGAAAGTGGATTGACACCCTTACTTACCGCTACACTTGAGTTTATTATATTTGTAGGTCTGTGAGGTTTTGACTAACTTGTCTTTCAACAACAACGACAAATACGCAAAAGCCTAGTTATCACTTAGTACGCAGATTGTATATACGATAAGCACGACTGTTTGGAGAGTATCCTAAGAAGATGGCTTTATCACCACGAGTTTCGAATTTAGACAGATGTTCTCTATCTTTACAGACATAACACTGACTTCCAAAGGTTCTTAGGTATTTCAGGTTAGGCTTCTTACTGTTCCACAACTCATAAGGGGTTTGTTTAGAGTTTTTCCTAAGATAGACTCTATTAGTGATGTGACAGGCAGTTCTAATAGATTCTACCCAAAAGTATTTAGGTAGGGATTTGGCATGCAACATGACACGTGCCATCTCTTGAAGAGTTCGGTTTTTCCTTTCAACAATACCATTCTGCTGAGGAGTCTTAGGGGCACTAAATTCATGTTTGTAACCGTTGTAGTCACAATATTCAACTATTCCTATGTCTATGAACTCTCCTCCTCTATCACTACGAATGCGATTGACTTGTATGTCCTTCTCATTTTCAATTCTTAGAAGAATTTTCAAAATATTCTGAAACTTGTCAGATTTATGTTTTAAGAAGGCAACCCAAGTGAATCGTGTGAAATCATCAACCATGACAAAGATATAACTGTGTCCACAAATACTAACAATTCTAGAGGGACCAATGAGGTCCATATGGATGAGATCTAATGGTCTAGAGGTGAGAATGTCTTTAACCTTTTTATGCGAAGTCTTAACTATTTTTCCTTCCTGGCAATGACCACAGACAACACTTGAAATATGTTTAATTTTAGGAATACCTCTAACTATCTCTTGACTAGACAATCTTCCAAGGATATCATAACTTAAGTGACCCATACGATTATGCCAGATCTCATTGTCATCCATTCTGACAATGTTACAGGTTTCAGAAATAGTCTTGACAGTATAACAATTGTCAGGTGTTCTAAATCCTGTAATAATGCATTCACCTTTATCATTTCGAATTTTACAATTGTTCTTTGAAAAGGTGACAGTATGGTCAGAGTCACAAAATTGTGATATACTTAAGATGTTGGTTTTAAGGCCTTTAACTAATAGAACATTTTTGAGAACAGGCATTCCTTCTTCTTTTAGGGTTCCTTTACCTATGATCTGAGATGAAACACCTTCACCAAAAACTACTTTCCCACCAGCAAATCTGGTTTTGTTTAAAAGTTTAGTTTCATCTCCTGTCATATGTTTGGAGCATCCCGAATCTAAATACCAACCAGATGAAGTGTGTTCAGCTTTTAAAGCAGTGATGACAATGTTACACTTCATTTGGGGTAAAATATCCTCTTTTCTAACCCAAATAGCTCTAGTTTTAATTTTGCGCAAGTTTGCCCCTATTTGATAAAATTTTCGAGATACAGTTTTTTTTCGAAAAACATTTGGAGCAGCAAACTGATTGTTGTGAAAAAGCTGAGCTTTTGGTTTAGGAAAGATTCTGGGAGCCTTTCTCTTAAATGAACTCTTAGTTTTGGTCTTTCTATTTCTGTAGTTAGAGTTCTTATCAGGTTGTCTTGGAAGGACATAATTGTTACGACTTTGCCTATAATAGTTAAAGTTCTTGTAGACAGAAGTGTTATAAACAGGGGTATTTAGACGCCTAGCATAACAACCTTCAAAGGAGTGACAATAAATGTCAGAGTAGGAGCAATATAGATTGCTCGAGGGATGAATTTCCTTAGGAAAACTTCTAAAGATAGGTTTAACAGTATTCTGTTCAGAAGTCCTATTCCTAGGAGGTATGGTCTTGTAGGTAGAATCATCCCTTCTGATTAAAGGACAGACGTATTTAGTCTTAAGTGTAGTGTCAGCCTTAGAGTTACTAGACTCTCCAATGTGTTTATGTTGTTGTTTTTGATCAAATTCATTTTTAATAAAATGAAAGTCTGGACATGTTTCAATTGGTCTTTTGCCCCCAGACACAAACTTAATAGGTTCAAGTTTTGTTGTTTGAGATTTGTTCTTAGGGCAAAATCCAATACCGGTTCTATCATCAGAATTGGTCTTGGAGTCAACAACAAAGTCAGTAAAGCAATTTGAATTGTTTTCAAACTTAGAAAACTTTTTGAAAACAGTTCCTGTCTTTGTTTTTGCTTCCTCCAATTCTAATAATGTTCCCTTATATTTCATTTCCAGAATTTCATTAGTTTTAGTCAACTCTTTTAATTTTTGATCAAAAGTTTCAATTTCAGATTGATGAGTCAGACACTAGTTAGTGTACTCTTCAGCATTCAACTTCACAATAAGACTTAGATCATCTAATTTCTTAGTTAGGTCTCTAACAGTCTTCTCCAATCTAGTGCCTTTTTTAAGATTTTTAGCATACAAGGTATGGATATCAGGGAGGTCATCTGTGTCTGAGTCGCTAAGTGAAGTGTGTGTAGTGACCCCTAACGATTCAGTTTTAGTACTCACGCACCCATTTGCATCGTCATTATCGAGATCACTTTGATTCACACACACGGAACTAGAACTAGCAACATTTTTAGACAATAAAGCATCTAGGCCAATCACAGGAGTATTCACACAAGCAAGAGTAGGAGCATCATTATCACACACAGGCATATCATCATTGTAAATGATCTTAGCATAAAAGGACATGCAAGGATCAATTACATTAGATGACTCAAGTTCCTCTTCATCAGAGTCACTTGAATCATTCCAAGTTTTACAGACATTGGATCTATTGTGTGTGTTGGCTTTATTCAGATTAACTCTGCAGTCGTGAGCAATGTGACCTAGTTTCCCACATCTAAAACATTCAATCTTTTTAAGGTCTCTAGTGGGTCTGGAATTGTTGTCTTTAGGATGTTTGTCAAGACCTCTCTCATGAGGTTTGGGATTAGATAAAGTAGGATAATTAGGCTTGCCTTGTTTAGTTACCTGTTTGTTTCGAAATTTGACAATTTTCTTAAATTGTTTAGACATCAAGACAATCTGACTATCTAGTTTGTCTATATCGCAATCCTCATCAGAGTCAGAGTTGGTCAAATTGGACTCAAGTTTGTGTATCTTAGAGGCAAAACTCAAGTTAGAGTTAGGTTGTTTTCTTTGAGAATGATTCAACTGTTTCTTAAAGTCTAATTCCATTTCTACAGTCCTAAGTTTGCTACTGAGTAACTCAGGGGTAAGGTTTTGATCATTCATTTCCTCAATAGCATACCTCTTACTGTCAAAATTTTGTGGTAATGACCTTAGAATTTTAGAGACAATCTCATTTCCATTATAAGTGATACCATTAGCATGCAACTTAGTGACTATATCAGTTAAGTTCATGTAAAAATCATCAAAATATTCAGAGTCAGACATGATTAAAGAGTTCTACTGCTGGATAAGCATTTGAGTTTTAGCAGCTTTAACTCTTAAGTCTCCTTCATGGGCAGTGATTAATGTGTCCCAAGCTTCCTTAGAAGTGGCACAAGATGAGATTCTCTTGAACGCATACTCATTATTGGACATAAAAATGGCATTCTTGCCTTTATTGTTATTTCGAGAAATGGTTTTCCCTTCTTGGGTAAATTCATTTAAGATTTTCTTTACCCTCTCATCACTTCGTTCAGTGGCTGGTTTAGTAGGATAAGTGTATCCATTTTCGATAATGTCCCAGACATCATCTCCTAAAGTCCCTTGGATGAAGGCAACCATTCTTACTTTCCAGTAAGCAAAGTTGTTTCCATCAAAGAGTGGAGGTCTGGACAGATTACCAAACCTTTCATTCTTCTCGTCCATAGTTAGGTTTTTCAGAAAACGATTTCAGAAACACAAGATCTTTAGAAATAAAAATTTAACAGGGCTCTGATACCAATTGAAAAACGTCGCTAATGCCGTTTAACACAAGGTTAAACTGTATAAGCAACTCCGAATGTTTGTTGGAGAAACCCTTTTCTTTTGAAAATAAAAATTATAAACAAGATGTGTTTACAAAGAAACTTATGTATGAGAGTAATTAAGATTGTGTAATCAGTTTTTAAAACTAAGGCAGTTTCAAAAATTCAGCACACTTAGAGAATGAGATGAGTAGATGAAGATAATCAACACAATGATTTTAACGTGGTAAAACCTCTCCCAACAGAGGAAACATCCACGGTGACTTCTAAGTCACAAAAATAAAAGTCCACTAATAACAAAAATCAGTTACAAACTATACAACATGCAAGCACACAAATCAACCTATTCTAAGTTTAGGAATATACCCCCTTGGTGTCCTTCTAACTTCTCATAGATCTGACTTGTTGATGATGTTCTTCAGTTTGCTAACTTCCTTTGCTTTAGCTTCTTTACGTCGACTCAATGATTTCAGATCTAAAACACAACACTTCCAGTGTAGTAGTGTGTTAAGTGTTGTGAAGTGATTCCTATACACATTCATGAACTCACACACACTTAGATTTACAAAAAGTCCTAGTAAATTACATATAAAGTCTATATGCAGTGATTTTAATTTATTTCTTTCTCATCGAACTCAAATCCTTTTGACCTTTAAAGCTAACCCAGATTCCACGGAGATCTTGCTTCAGAAATCGGTCAAGACCTTAATCAATCTCTTTTGAAAACATTTATGAGATTGAAAACCCTCCAAGTGCGAATCCAACTAGGTCAGGATTAAGTTTCGTAATAAAAGAAACCAGAAAACATTTTAAAACCAAATCAGTAAGATTTTCTTAAATCAAGTATAAAAAATGCAGATCTAGTGAAAATGTAACATATAGTATGTAGATCTAACATTTCTATTAAAGAGAAACTAGATCTTCACACAAATGTTTAAGTTGTGTACAAGATCTAAAGATCAAGAGGTTACAGCAACACAAGAACAAACCACTCTCTCTCACTCTCTCTCTCAAACACTCAGGTTGTGTTTTGGATTGACTGTACGAAGGTTTGTTTCTGAGAAGATGAACTGTTTAGGGTTAGGGTTTGGCTAATAGGTTTCCCTTTCTCTCTCTTCTCTCTTATTTTTTTCTCTCAGAAAGACGAATGACCAAAAGTTCTCTAAGGCTGAGAAGAGGAAGGTATTTATAGGGCTGAGGGAAGGTTCTGGATGCTCGAGGCAAATCAAGGGCTGATATCAAGTCTTGCTAGGTTTGACTTGATCCAAAGGTTATAAAACAGCGGTGGATAAAAGTAATTCTGATTGGTTCATATGGATAGCACCGAGATAAACCAAGAACACATGCAGACCCTAGATTAAGAATGATCCAACGATCAACAATCATCCATCCAACCCTCTCACATAACAAACACAAATACATTCACCCGAAGGATGACAAGTGTTGGCTTGTTAGAGGCTCTCACACGCGCACCAAACTAATTACAAAACATCACCCTGAAGTCTCTAGCGCTTTGAGATCGTACCCAACCAAACATTTCAGTGAAAAATGAAGTTTCCAAAATAGTATATTAACCCCACACATTTTATAAACCCATTTTATTAATAAAAACATTTATTAAAAAAAGTTTAAAAAAATGTTTAAAAAGGATTAAAAATTCCCAAAAAATATTAAAGCTCCAATTCAAGGGGAATTAAACACACACTCAATTTTAGGCAATATTAACACATGTATGCACTTCTAATTGTGTGTAGTGTGATTCATTTTATACCATCAAGGATCATAGAAGAGGATAAGAGAGATAGGTTCTGAGGCTTTTTGGTTTCTAGGATGGACTACCAATTTTGTCAATATTTCCAAATTAGTTGAGCACTTATACAATGCAAACTTAAGCAAGTCAAAGGTATAATGTGCTTCAGTTCCAAGGTGATGTTTAGGCATCACTCTTTTTGTTACTTCAAAATAGGAGGATAGGGGTTGTAGGCCCAAGTTTGGAGACTTAAGGGCCTATCAAGATTTTATGAACTTTGGGGACTTGTAGTATTATAATGATCATTTGGAGATTTAGTCGCGACTTGTAAATTGAGGAATATAAATGAAGATAATTGAGGGGAATTAGGTTCGTATAATGAACCCAAATGCTTAAAGATGATAGGTTCAACTAAAATGCACCCAAATTGTGTTAATGATGATTGGTTCAATTAGAAGGAACCCAGTTGTTTATTGATGATAGGTTCAAATAAAAAGAACTAATCACATGGGTAATGGAAATGGAAATTGGTAATGAATATTGAATAGGATAATGAGATTTAAAGATGTAAATGTTAATTTACTATTACACACCTCTCTAAATGACATCATAAGGGAGGTTCGCGCGCATGGTGATGCCCCCTGGCTAATGAATGCAGGGTGGATATAGTCCTAGGCCATGTGAGCATTTGTTATTTATATATTTTCTGCGATGGGTATGAGATTTCGGGTGTGGTCTTGACTATCCCGCAGGCACATGGCCGCTTCCCGACGTCTTGCGTTATAGGATCCCAGGTTGTCTTATGGTAGGCCCTGGAAGATGATGGTCATTTAGGGGCGCGCACAGTGGGGAACCCATTTTCTGATATATTAGGCGGTTTTCCCGCATACTCAGTTTATATTTTGGGATGCTGAGAATGATATTCATCCATGATTCCTGTTACATTTGGGTATCGGGCTGGCCACCCCTTATCTCGGATCACGGGTTGTCATAGATGGTATCAGAGCATCAGGTTCTAGAGTCTTTAGGATCTATGTGGATTCGTCACGTTCTCCCGTAGCGTTCTTTGATATAGAGCCTAAGGTTAGGACTGTGTATTTGCCTATGTTTGCGATCTTCTGCAAGATAGATAGTTTCAAATAGTATTTTAACTCTATTATTACTTCATCTTAAATTCCCCCTAGAGAGGTTGCCCAGCGAGACGTGATAAGGTCGTAGAAGAGGAGGTAGATTCTGCACTGCCGCCATAAGGGACCGTTAACGCTGCAGATGTAGCCATTATAGTAGCTCAAGCGGCTAACACCTCCATAACCTCAGAGGTCAAACTATTTGCCATAGGCTCAACAATGGGCTCACGATGTTCAAGATCTCATGGGACTTACTCCGTGAGGAAGGGTTAGAGAGTCCTTTCTAAAGGGCAATTCCCCGAAATTCGAGGGAGGCATGGATTTTATTGAAGCTAATACATGGAAAGAGAACAGACAACGCCACCTTTGAATGATTGAATGTAGCGAGGAGAGAAACGAATCCTTGCCACTTTTAAGCTAGTCAGATCAGCATTATACTGGTTGAAAATTTTAACCACGCCAGAGCATAGAGACACAATGATGATCACTGAGTTTTAGGCTTTGTTCGATCGTGAGTATGTTCCTTCTGCAGCTCATTGGGAGATGAGAAGGAAGCTCCAGGATGTTGTGCAAGGAGAGAGATCTGTGGGGGAACATGAAGAGGGGTTTTCACGATTTGTGAATTTGATCCAAGATGAAATGGCTCCGGAAGATAGGAAGATCTCAAAGCTTATGTGAGGTCTAGACTGGAGAATCCGGCATTAATTACGGTGTAATCAAACCCTATAGATTTCTGTTGAGGTTATGAATGCAGCCTCACCCCTTTGCCATGAGCATCGGTTACATACACTGGGTAGCAAGAAAGCTATTGCCATGGGTAAGTAAGGAAACCTAGAGGATTTGGGACTTGAAGAGGAGCATTTACCTCATCCTAACTTTCGGGTGGTAAGCATAGAAAGAGGGACCCTCGGCAAGGGGTTTCATCTACGAGACAATGTTTTGAAAGGTTTATCGCGAGTGGCAATAACAATAGGCACGGTCAAGGTGCTTCGCAACATACGGGTCGGGGTGGTCATGGAGGTAAAGACCCTTTGGGCCAAGGTACTTCCCAGTTTAGAAATAACGGGGGTCGATTTCAGGAGGATATAAAGGGACGGTGCTTCCATTCAGAGGAGGCGGGTCATTATAAGATGGAGTGTCCTCAGGTGATTGGGGGCCAATTTCCTAGGGCTCCGCAATAACCATATGTTCAGTTTCCACCTCCGGTACCTATTATGGTTATTCCTTCGCAGAAGGGACAACTACAATATTGGCGTATTTGTCAAATTTAGGAGGCTATGCTTCCTCCTGCTCTGCCGGCACCTCCCGTTATAGGAGGGTAAATTTTACTCAGGGACACTTGAGTTATGTGTTATTCGATGCGGGCTTTACGCTCTCATTTGCTTTATGAGCTCTTCTCAGACTACAGATTTGATAAGATCTGCTGAGAGTATTTTTTTTTCTAGCGTTGAGTTTCCTATGAGTGGTTGTTCGCTAAATTCCTTGTTTATGTAGGTATAAGGATTTATTGTGGTATTTTATGCTTTGAGGCCGATTTACTCGTCCTTGACATGGTCGGGTATGATGTGATTTGTATGCCTTATCCTTGCGACCGACAAATTTGAGTAGTAGCGTATAGGAGGGGTTCCTTGTTTGGATTCCTCTTTTGCGGGATGCTCCACGCGTGAACCTCAACGACGTTGGAAGTAGAGAAATGTTGTTCTTTCTTCTGATTTGCTAATTTCATTTTATCTTAATTTATTTTTGTTGGATAATAGATGGGTGAAAAGGTTTAGCCGAGAATCAAGTAGGCGAGTGATTAGTGGCTATTAAAGTGCGAAATAGAAGCACCGTATACAGTTCTCTCCTCTGAATGATGTGAGGGAGACTGGGATGCGAAGTCGAGTTAAGACTTTGGGTTATGCCTTGATAATAAGGCTATTTAAAAAGGTACCTATATTGTGGGTTATATAATTATAGGGGTTTAGTTTGGATTTGTTTGATTTTTAAACCTTCAGTATTTATATGCTAATGTATATGAGTAGAATCTTTTCGGTCCTGAACATGTGTCTTAGACCTATATGCCTTGATGACCGACAACGCGAGGTAGTAGTGTAACGGGAGGGTTCCTTGTTTGGATTTTTCTTCGGCGAGACATCCGACGTACGAAACCGAGCAAGTGTCGGGAGTTGAGAAAGGTCTTAGGCACTAGGGATATACTTAGTATTAGGTGTATACGACTTTGATAGGATATAGTATAGGTAGGTAGACTTTAGGATCGTTTGGACATAAGGTCTTTAGTATGTAACGTTGGTTTAGGAGGGCTGTTGGGAGTTGACCAAGAAAAAGTTGTGAGTTGACTCTAAGAGGGATTGGTTTCCTAGTAACGAGAAGTATGAGATTTCGAGAAGTTTGGTTGGTAAAGTCGAAGGAGATGAGGCCTCTCGTAGTAGAGTGTTACGGAGGTAACGAAAGGGTGAATTGACTCGCATTCCTGAGTCATGTTTCTAAAGCTCGAGGGTGGATTCAATTGACAAGCCTCTGCCAGGATTGGGAGTATTAATACTGGAGCATAGACCAAATGTTTATGCGCCTCATAAGATAAGACTTGTGAGGAGTATTATCCCATGTTGGAATCTAAATTCATCGTGGGGGTGATAGCCGTATGGAAAAGAAGGTGCTCCTTCCTGGGCAGAATTTAAACCTTCGCTCGAGCAATATTTTGTTGCAAGATGTCGTAGGAGAGACAAGAGTGGTTAAGACCACATATACAAGCTGCTGATTAAGGGAACACAAACCTACTCTATTGACTTTGAGGGTGGGGTACGTTTCCATAAGAGAATCTTTGTCCCGAATGAGAAGGGCTTTAGAAGGGTAGAAATAGTGGAATCTAGCGGTTCTAAGGTTGTATTACATCAGGGTAACGACATCATGTGTCAATTTATGCGCCGCCAGTAGTAGTGGTCGGGCTTGGAGAGGTTGTTGTATTGCGTGAGGTGCCTTTGATTTCAGTCTCCGGCTGAAGTAGGATTTTCGTTTCTCACTTTTGGCAAGTTTCTAAAAATGGGAAACGGATTGAAGTTTAGTATTTCCTATCATCTTCAAACAAATGGCCAGACCAGAAAGGGTAAACCATATGTTGGGGCATATACCCCTTATGTGTATACTTAACTTTAAAAATAAGTTGGGAACAGTATCACCTACTAGTTGGATTCGCTTATTATGACTTGTATCGATTCACTACCGGGATGGCGCTTTATACAACCTTGTATGGTAGACCTTTTGGATCTCCTTCTTGTTTGTTAGAGATGCGAGATGATAAGTCTCTCAGACCTGAAATAATCCGAGGTACTTCTTCGAAAATTGAGCTCCTTCGGAATCACATTCGTATAACCAAGATCGACATAAGAGCTAAGTCGATGCGGGGTAAAGGTATGGGGAGTTTGAGGTAGGTGGACCAAGTGTTATTGCGAGTATCTCCTATGAAGGGAATTGAGCATTTTGAGTAGAAGGAAAACTTGCACCGTGTTACATTTGACCTTTCCTATGAATGGTAAGATGGGTCCGGTAGCCTGTTAACCTACTTTACCGAAATATTTGTAGCAAGTTCATAACGTGTTTCATATCTCTCCTGTATAGTAGTACAAGACATTTGATTGGTTCCCTAAGGCACATTTCTTTCGAAGTAGATGCATCTTAACGTTCCTTATGAGGAGTAGTCAGTTGCCATTTTAGAGCGTGGAGACTGGCGATTTATTTTGCAGATAGTACCTTTAGTTATGTTGCGAGATAGTCAGCACTGTGTCGAGAAATCGACATGGGGTCGCGAGGATGACTTGCGGGAAAAGTATCCGCATTTCTTCTTGTGAGATATGCCTGAATTTTGGGGGCAAAATTCCCTCTTAAGAGGGTGGAGTATGTAACAACCCTCATGTTTGATAGGATATTTTATATTTATTTACTATGTGTAGTAATTAATTATAAAATGATCGATGTTCAGTAAATATTAATTTAATATGAGAAAGGTTAATATTTACTGAAATGTTGTATGATTTCCTGATGAGTAGGTAAAAATATCCATGTGGTTATTTATGGTGTCATAAGATATAAAATAACATTTTGGTTTAATGAGGAACCGAAACTTAAAATGAGTTATAAATTTCCAAATGATAATTTGGATAGTGTAGTTAGTCCCGGTAGGTGCGAGACAATCAAAATAAGTGCCATGTTGTATTTTGGCATTTCAGACACTTTTGACTGGTTATAGCTTAAGTGCAGTGCGATTTATTATATCGCGTATTAGACATTTAAGTGGGCTCTTTAGATTTAAGCCCCGTTTTATTTTTCCCAACCCCATTTCTACTCTTCCTTTTCTTTCAAAATTGAGCCCTAGAGAGAGAGAGAGAAAGAGAAAGAAGAAAGAAGAAAGCTTTGGTGAAAAGAGAGATTGGAGCTTGGATCTTGCTTGCATCTTACTCAAATATGATTTTCTACATTAAGGCAAGTTATCTACTTGCTATTATATGATTTAAGGAGAATAATTAGTTGTGATAGTTATGAATTGTTGTGTTTATCCATTTTAGGGTTTCGTTGGATTTGTGGGTATTAACCCTTTGGAAATTGATTTGGATGATTAATATTATAAATGATGGTAATTAGACATGTTTGTGATGTATTAGTTACATTAAATGATATGGGATTTGGTTGTTGGAAGAAGAATGGAGAGTTTTGGGTCTAGGTATGCAATGACCGGTCGACCGTGTTTCTCTGACCGGTCGACCGGGCCTTCGGGAGAAGGAACACTGCTTTCTTTCAAAGGCATAAAATTGAGGCCCTTACCAGTCGATCGACCCTACCGAAGTGAGAGTTCTGCTTTTCTTCTAAGGCACAAATGTGAGGCGCGGTCGACCGGTCCCCTGTTTTCTTTCCAAAATTTTAATTTTACTTTTAAATCTTTTCTTTTCATAGGGTTTTAGGAACCTTCTTGAATGAAGTAAACTTTGGCTTTTAGGGTCCTAGTTGAGTCTGGTTGTCACCCTAGAGTGGAATGGATTTCAATTGGGGTTAAGTCCAGAGGAGGGGGTGTTCCAAAGTGATGTTTAGGCATCACTCTTTTTGTTACTTCGAAATAGGAGGATAGGGGTTATAGGCCCATGTTTGGAGACTTAAGGGCCTATCAAGATTTTATGAACTTTGGGGACTTGTAGTATTATAATGATCATTTGGAGAATTAGTCGCGACTTGTAAATTGAGGAATATAAATGACGATAATTGAGGGGAACTATGTTCATATAATGAACCCGAATGCTTAAAGATGATAGGTTCAACTAAAATGCACCCAAATTGTGTTAATGATGATTGGTTCAATTAGAAGGAACCCAGTTGTTTAATGATGATAGGTTAAAAAAAAAAGAACTAATCACATGGGTAATGGAAATGGAAATTGGTAATGAATATTGAATATGATAATGAGATTTAAAGATGTAAATGTTAATTTACTGTTACACACCTCTCTAAATGACATCATAAGGGAAGTTCGCGCGCATGGTGATGCCCCCTGGCTAATGAATGCAGGGTGGATATAGTCCTAGGCCATGTGAGCGTTTGTTATTTATATATTTTCTGTGATGGGTAGGAGATTTCAGGTGTGGTCTCGACTATCCCGCAGGCACATGGCCGCTTCCCGACGTCTTGCATTATAGGATCCCAGGTTGTTTTATGGTAGGCCCTGGAAGATGATGGTCATTTAGGGTCGCGCACAGTGGGGAAACCCAGACGGGCGGTCTTAGAATCGTTATATGTATATGAATATAACTATATTTTTCATCAAGTGGGACTTGATGGTTGTTAAACTCCACAAAGAGCGTATGATAAATGCCACAAAGAGCATAGATATGTGCCATAAAGAGCACGGGAATGAGATTAATGAAATATGTGCCATAAAGTGCACTTGATATTAATGGTATTCCTATTAAAGAATGGAAAGATGAATTGGTAAGATAATTAACTATGGAAGTTAATAAATGGTTTTATTCCTAGTAAGGGATACATAAGGAAATGGAAATTTGATAAATGAGGAAAGGTTTTAAATTTAAGTTATTTCTCTTCTTTCTTTTATGTAATGACATTTCATAATTTAGTTAAACTGTAATGTAAAATTTATCATCCTTATCATCCATGCATAACTATTCATTTCTATCATGCTTGTTATTTCTTCTGGTGATTATATAGAACCCGGCCCTGACCGGTTTACTTTCCTTGTCGTGTATATTATTGTATCCGCTCAGGTGCTCCCCCGCAAGGACGCCAGTCTTGATGTTCCCATTCCATTGCTTTTGACGAGCTGTAAGATTTTGCAATTTATTACAGTATCTTGAATTAGATGCTTTCATCTTTGTGGTTTAGATATGATCGGGTCTATTTATTCGGGCGTGTGGCCCAAACTTTTGTATTTGATTAATGGATGTATTATGTAAGATATTTAAATTGTTGTACTTGATTGGATGTTGCTGTGGATAGACAGCCTTTTTGGACCTCTTGTTTACTTTCATCTTAGTTGTATTATATATATTTGTGTGGAATTGCACTTGCTTATCATATGGGGTTGTTTTAATTTAAATTTCATAACTGCATTTTAAATTTCTAAACTTTTTGGCAACCCGTTTTCTGATATATTGGACGGTTTTCCCGTATACTCAGTTTATATTTTGTGATGCTGAGAATGATATTCATCCATGATTCCTGTTACATTTGGGTATCGGGTTGGCCACCCCTTATCTCGGATCACGGGTTGTCACAATAGTTCAACCTCAAAATTCCTCAAAGCCTTTGTTTAGAAACTTTCCTAAGGAGACCCCAATTTTGAGCAATCTTTATTGCTCCTACTGTGATATATACGGTCACTGTTTTGATGGTTGCTATGCTAGAAGAGTAATTAGACCTGTTTGCAGTCCTCCTATCCATAAGAATTTTAACCATTCTAGGAGAAGTCGCAACAATTATGTACTTCCTAGACAACCAGACAAAAACTCTAATTATAGAAAGTGAAAGACCAAACCTAAAATAACATTCTCTAGAAGGATTCCTAAACACTTTCCTAAACCAAATGCTCATGTCTTTCATAAAATTCAAAATCATGCGCAAAACATTTTTCAACAAAAATCGAATGCTCGCAAATTTTATCAATTGAGATCTAATAAGCACAAAATGAAAACTAGAGCAATTTTGGTTGGAAAAGATGATCTATTACCTCAGATGAAGTGTAACATGGTTATTACTGCTTTAAAAGCTGAATACACGTCATCTGGATGGTATTTAGACTCCAGATGTTCTAAGCACATGACTGGTGATGATACAAAACTTTTGAACAAAACCAACTTTGCTGGTGGAAAAGTCATTTTTGGTGATGTAGTATCATCTCAAATCATAGGCAAAGCAACACTTCAAGAAGATGGACTTCCTGTTCTTGAAAATGTTCTTCTAGTTAAAGGTCTTAAGGCCAATCTACTTAGTATTTCGCAATTATGTGACTCAGATCATATTGTTACCTTTTCAAAGAACAATTGTAAAATTTTAAATGAAAAAGGTGAATGCATAATTACAGGGTTCAGAACTCATGACAAATGTTATACTGTCATGAACAATTCTGAAATCTGTAATGTTGCCAGAATGGATGACAATGAGATATGGAATAACATAATGGGGCATATAAATTACGATAATCTTAGTATACTGACCTCTCAAGAAATAGTTAGAGGAGTTCCAAAAATCGAATCCATTCCTAATATTGTCTGTGGTTCCTGTCAGGAAGGTAAAATTGTTATGGCACCTCATAAGAAAGTTAATGATGTTCTTACCTCTAATCCCTTGGATCTCATCCATATGGACCTAATGGGTCCCTCCCAAACTGTTAGTATCTGTGGACACAGTTATATTATAGTTATGGTTGATAACTTCACCAGATTTACTTGGGTAGCCTTTTTAAAAAAAAAGTCTGATACTTTTCAAACTTTCTTAAAAATACTTCTTCGAATTGAAAATGAAAAGGACACTCAAGTAAATAGAATCCGTAGTGATAGAGGTGGAGAATTCAAAGACACTGGTATAATAGAGTATTGTGACTATAATGGTTACAAACACGAGTTTAGTGCTCCTAAGACTCCTCAACAAAATGGAATCGCCGAGAGAAAGAATCGTACCCTTTAAGAGATGGCACGTGTTATGCTACATGCCAAGAATTTTCCTAAATATTTTTGGGTAGAATCTATTCGTACTGCTTGTCACATTATAAACAGGGTCTATCTTAGAAAGAATTCCAAATAAACCCCTTACGAACTTTGGTATAAGAAAAAGCCTAATCTTAAGTATCTTAGAACTTTTGGTAGTATTTGTTATGTATGCAAAGATAGGGAACACTTGTCCAAATTTTAGAGTCGGGGAGATAAAGCTATATTTCTAGGTTACTCGCCTAATAGTAGAGCCTATCGAGTATATAATCTTCGCATTAAAACTTGATGGGATCCATAAATGTAATTGTAAGTGACACTACTGTAGAGAGTAAGACCGGTGAATCAACTATTGAGGAAGAGACTACAAATGTTTAGAAAGTGACTCTCCTAAAATAGATGACTCATTACCAATTGAGATACCTGAAGTACCTAACTGGGTTTCTAAAGACCATCCCATAAACAACATAGTTGGTAACCCTAGTGAGACAGTGCGTACAAGATCTCAATTAAGAAATTATGCACATTATGCATGTTTTATATCCTTAGAGGAACCAAAGAATGTAAATGAGGCATTGAATGACTCTCATTGGATTTCTGCTATGCAGGAAGAACTTCTTCAATGTGTCATTCATGATGTTTGGTATCTTGTACCTAGGCCTGATCACAAAAAGGTTATTGGCACACGTTGGAATTTTAAAAATAAGTCTGATGAAAGTGGGATAATCATTAGAAACAAAGCTAGATTAGTTTCTCAATTATATTCTCAAATTGAAGGAATAGACTTTAATGAGACCTTTGCTCCTGTTACTCGTTTAGAATCTGTTCGTCTTCTCTTTGCTATAGCTTGCCACTTGCATTTTACACTCTACCAAATGGATGTCAAATCTGCATTCCTTAATGGAATATTGACTGAAGAGACCTATGTAGAACAACCTAAAGGGTTCATTGACCCTCAATATCCAAATCATGTATTTCCTCTTAAAAAGACTTTGTATGGCCTTAAACAAGCTCCGAGAGCCTGGTATGAGCGTCTTTCCAGTTTCCTCTTAGATAAATGTTTTAAGACAGGTGGAAATGATCAAACCCTATTTGTCAAACATTTTGGCAAAAACATCATTATTGTTCAAATTTATGTTGAAGATATTATATTTGGATCAACTTCTCCCTCAGAAGTTAAATCCTTCTCTGAAATTATGCATAAGGAGTTTCAAATGTCTCTTATGGGGGAGTTGCAATTTTTCTTAGGTCTTCAAGTCAAACAAAATTCAGAAGGACTGATTGTTTCATAGTCTAAGTACACTTTAGAGATAGTAAAGAAATTTGGCCTTGAGAGTGCTAAAGATGCTAAAACACCCATGACTACTACGGTAAAACTGCCTGAAGACGAAAATGGAAAACCCATAGATCCAACTCTATATCGTAGTATGATAGGAACCTTGCTATACCTTACTGCCTCACGCCCTGATATTATGTATGATGTGTGTGTTTGTGCCCGTTATCAAAATAATCCTAAAGAGAGCCATCTGAATTCTGTTAAAAGAATTATTAAATATGTAAAAGGCACCCTGAATCTAGGACTTTGGTACACTAGTGACACACCAAGCACTATAATTGGGTACACTGATGCTGACTGGGCTGGGTGTACTGATGATAGTAAAAGCACATCAGGAGCATGTTATTATATAGGTAATAACCTGGTAGGATGGAGTAGTAAGAAACAAAACTGCACATCACTCTCAACAGCTGAATCTGAATACATAGCCGCTGGAAGCTGTTGTGCTCAATTACTGGGGCTTAAACAAATGCTAAGTGATTATGGTATTTAAGAAAAACAATTACATCTCTATTGTGATAATCAAAGTGTGATAAATATCTCTAAAAATCCTGTTCAACACTCGCGAACAAAGCACATAAAAATAAGACATCATTTTATACGTGAATTGGTTGAAACTAAGGAATTATAAATCAATTATCTTCCTACTGATTTGCATCCTGCAGATATGTTTACCAAGCCTTTAGATTACAATAGATTTATTTCTTTACGTAAATCAATTGGAATGTTGTGTGCTAATTAATCTCTTTGATCTCTTTATTTTTTTTCGTTTGTCTATTTGAGACAAAATGGGGGAGAAATTTGAGTCTAATGAAATTCATATATGTTAAACAGCTTGATCTTAGTGATTCATTGCAGGATTCTGTACAGTTATTCTCAACAGTTGTAATAGGGTATTCAATTGTAAATAGTTGAGTTATGTACTTTTGCTTTCTAGGAATTGGGTAGACAGATTTTTGTAGGAATAGGTTTCCTCATTCTTGTGGCCCTACGAGTTCTAGATGACTTAAAGGATATTTTGTCTCCTATTTCCAAAGGAGGCGATTGAAGCACCTTATACTCTTGACTCACTTGAGTCTATATTGCTTAAGTGTTCATGTAGTTTGAAAATTGTGACAAAATTATGTCTAACCTAGAATCCAAAGCACCCTAGAGCTTGCATTGCTATTTCATTTTTTATTGAAGTGATCTAGACCATATTACCAACACTCACACACAGTATAATGGATTATATACATCTCATATTGCATACTAGTGTGTGTACATATGTTGTGGGTGTTTAAATCCCTAATATTATTTTTTAAATATTTTTTGGGATTTTATAAACATTTTAAAATAAGTTTTTATTAATTAAAACTTGGTTTTAAATGTTTTTGGGGTCAATCTACAATTTAACATTGATGGTTATATTGGCTTAAAGTTACCTTCGGTAGAATGCGAAAGCGGCAGATACTTCAGGGTGTGTTTTTAATTATTTTAGATGTGCGTTTTATCTTTTGTTATTGGCCAATATTTGTTGCCCTATGATTGGTGGGATGTGTTTTTAATTATTTTAGATGTGTGTTTCTTTATTGTGAACCCTTGGATTAAAGTCAACCCATCTTGACTCAAACTGGACCCTAGATTTTGGTCCTCATTCTCAAACCTTCTCAGCCTCCTATAAAAGGACCCCTTCTCTCAGCCTTCAGAGACTTTTTTCCATTTTGTCCTTTGAGAGAAAAAAGACAGAAGAGAGAGAAGAGAGAAGAGAGAGAAGAGAGAAACCAGAAGAGAGAGAAAGATTTAGAAACCCTAACCCTAACCCTAAATCGTCAAATCCATTTTCAAATCAAAACCTCTTTCCAAGTCCTATAAATCCCAAACACCACCTTGAGTGTTTGTGTGTTTGAGAGTTGTTGCTGGTAGTTGATTTGTTGTTGTAACCTCTTCGTTCTTTAGATCTTGTGTCCAACTTAAACATTGTCTCTTAGATCTATTTTCTGTCTTATAGAAATTTCAGATCTGAGTTCTTCATGTTATATTACACTAAGATTTGCATATTTTGTTTCTCAGCTTGAGATATATATTGTTGATTCTTTTTTGTAAATATTTTTAACTTTGAAATCAACAATAATGTTTTCTGTTTCTAGTTCTCTTGAAATAAGACCGTTGACCTAGTTTGGAATCGCACTTGGTGGTTTTCAATCTCAAAAATCTTTTAAAAACCCGAGATTGATTAAGATCTTGATACATCTTCTGAGCAAGATAGCCGTGGATTTTGGGATTGTTTTGAAGGTCAAAAAGGTTAAGTTTTGGGAGAAGAGAGAAAAAGAGAAATCACTGCATATATTCTTATATGTAATTTGTTACGACTGTTTATACATAATAAGTGTGTGTGTGTGCATGCATGTGTTAGAGAGCACCTCCACAAACACTTTCACACTACCACATGAAAAGTGTTGGTAATATGATCTTGAGAATAAGAGTCGACGTAAAGATCTTGAACAAATTGGAAGTTAACAAATTGGGAGGACAACATCAACAATCCGAACTGCAAAGAATGAAAAAAGGACACCAGAGGGTACATTCCTAAACTTATATAGGTCTGAGTTGTATGCATGTTTGTTACATAGTTTGTAACTATGAAATTTGTTCTAGTTAATTTTTTATTTGTTTACTCCGTAGAGGGAGTCTTGGATGTTTCCTCAGTTGGGTGAGGTTTTACCATGTAAAAAATCTTGTTCTTAATCTTTCTACATCTCCTCATCTCATTCTTGGTTGTGTTGGGTTTAAAGTTTATTTAAACTGTTTCATAAACCTATTGATTAAATCTTGAATATATCTCATACATACTTTTATAAAACACATCTTGTGTTCAAATAGTTTTGATTTTTAAGAAAAGAGTTTCTTCAAAAAACAGTTCGGAGTTACTTAAATAGTTTAATTTTATTAAACGACTTTAGTAACTGATTTTCACTATTGTAAACTCAGTAGGTGCCCCATATCATTTATATATTCAACTCAATAACCATATCGATATTCAAGTCAGGAACCACACACATCATATCCATATTCAACTCAGTGACTACGCACATCATATCCATAACCTTCTCAGTGACTACACACATCATATCCATATCCAACTCAGTGACAACACATATCATATCCATATCCAACTCAGTAAACATATCCATATTCGACTCAACAACAACACCTATCATATCCATATTCAATTGAGTAAGTACCACATATCATATGTGTACTCAACTCGTAAGTATGACATATCATATTTATAATCAACTCGGTAAACACAATATATCCAATTCATAAACTTGTATAAATACATCTTACCAGTGAGTAAACTCACCTTGGCCACTTTATGTGTTTTTCCCTTGCCTTTGTCTGGCACTTATTCAACCGGTTCTTCTCCCCTTGTGGACACTTCCGTAATTTCCCACAAATTTTTCTCCCATTTTCCTCACATTTCTCTTCTAAAACGTCCCGTTTCTCTCTCCTTAGGCTAAAACTCCTCCATGGATGAAGTATGATGAAGGAGGAGATTATTTCAATCCTCTAAAGTCGGCATAAGTCACCTCCCCCTTGGCCCAATCAAAATATGATATGTGTCGCCATATAAAACAAAATATCCCTTAAAGCCAAATGACTACTTTACCCCCTGTTCGTAATTTCAGCATAACTCCTTCCCTGGACCTTTGTTTAATACACCATTTATTGTGTTACAAACTTAACTCATATATCAACAATTTTCTAGTTTTCACCTCAAGTCAGTTATTATATTATAGTGGCCAAAACTAGTCATGAACTAGAACATTCCTACCGAAGACTTCACAAATTTGTGTTTGTGACTAATTCAATATTTCATAAGTTATGATGGTAGGATTAGACTAAACACAATAACTTAACATTATATATTATAATAACACATTATCATCATCCCATACGATAATCATGATTTAAACATGGCTTACCATAATCATATTCGGGTTATCACACCTCGAGTCTACCCCTATCTTGGAAATAGGATCTTGGAGATCTAAGCCTGAACCCCTCTATCTCTCTGTGTCACCAATTCCTCCCTCCATTGAAAAAGCCCCGGATCTTGAATTAAAGTTGTTACCCAATTCATTCGAGTATAGGTTCTTAGGAACTTTTGAAACCTTGCATGTTATCATCGCGTCTGACCTATATAAATAAAAACATGGTAAGTTGTTGCACGTTCTCAGTGAATACAAAGAAGCCCTCGGTTGGACCATAGCTGACATTAAAGGGATAAGTCCATCAGCGTGCATGCATAGAATACACTTACAAGAAAATGCTAAAAATTCCTGTCAAGCACAATTTTTACTTAACCCTATATTGAAAAAAGTCATCCGAGCCGAGGTGCTCAAGTTGTTAGATGCGGGTATTATTTATCCCATCTTTAATAGCCAATGGGTCAGCCCCATTTTGGTTGCCCCGAAGAAATCTGGTGTTACTGTAGTTAGAAATGATAATGATGAGTTAGTCCCCACTAGGATTCAAACCAGTTGGTGTGTCTGTATAGACTATAGGAAGTTGAACGCTGTCTCACGGAAGGATCACTTTCCCCTTCCTTTCATAAACCAAATGATTGAGAGATTAGCCGATCACCCCTATTACTATTGTCTCGATGGTTATTCTGGTTATAATACAATTCCAATAACTCCCGAGGATTAAGAGAAAACTACATTCACTTGTTTATTTGGTACTTTTGCTTATCGACTCATACCCTTCTGGCTATGTAACGCAATCGCCACCTTTCAGTGGTGCACGATGAGTATATTTTTGGACATGGTAGAAAGGTTTCTTGATGTTTTTGTGGATGATTTCTCTATATTTGGGTCTAATTTTGATGAATGCTTTCACCACCTTACCCTCGTTCTGAAGCGGTGTAAGTAAAAGAACCTTGTACTCAATAGGGATAAGTGTCACTTCATGGTTAAACAAGTCATAGTATTAGGTCATATCATCTCTGAAATGGGTATCGAGGTTGATAAGGCTAAAATTGATCTCATTTCTAATTTCCCACCCCCGAAAACTGTGCGTGAAATTCGATCATTCTTAGGACACTCCTGTTTTTATCGGAGATTCATTAAGTATTTTAGAAAAATCTCTAGCCCTTTGTTCAATCTTCTAGCCAAAGACACACCCTTTGAGTTAACCGATGATCGCCTTCAAGCCTTTGAAATGATAAATAAGGAATTAACCTCAACACTTATTATGTGACCCCCCGACTAGGGTCAACCTTTCGAAATAATATGTAACGCTTCTGACTATTCACTAGGTGCGGTTCTGGGTCAGCGAGATGAGTAACTTCCTCATGTTATATACTACGCCAGCAGAACACTTAACAACGCTCAATTGCATTATTGCACCATCGAGAAAGAGTTTTTGGTTGTCGTATTCATGCTAGAAAAGTTTAGGTCTTGCTTGATAGGATCGAAAGTCATCATTTTCACCGATCACGCAGCCTTACGACACCTTTTATCTAAAAAGGACGCTAAGGCCCAACTCATTCGATGGATCCTATTACTGCAAGAGTTTGACCATGAGATTCGAGATAATAAAAGATGCGAGAATGTAGTGGCGGATCACCTATCTAGGTTATCCATTGAATCATCTGATGATTTATTGCCACTAAATGAGTCTTGCCCCGATGAGCAACGTTGCTTGTTAACCAACTTTTGTGGTTTGTGGATATTATGAATTATTTTGTGACGGGTGAGATGCTCACACATTGGCCTAAGCAAGATCGTTACAAATTTCTTATGGAAGCTAATAATTTCTTTTGGAATGATCCATACCTCTTCAAGTATTGTCCCAATCAAATCATTCAAAAGTTCATCCCTGATCACGAGATTCATAGCGTAATCTCTTTTTGCCCTGACTAAGCTTGTGGAGCTTATCTCAGTACTAAGGAAACAACTGCGAAAATTTTGCATTGTGGATTCTATTAGCCCACCATTTTTCGTGACTCAAATGGCTATAGTAGAAGTTATGACCGATGCCAAAGGTTAGGAAATATCACTCGTATAAATATGATGCCCTTAAGTCCCATATTGATTATTGAGGTTTTTGACCGTTGGGGCATTGATTTCATGGGTCCATTCTCGAAATTCTGCGGTAGTATGAACATCCTTTTGGCAATCAATTATGTGACTAAATGGGACGAAGCTATATACCGATCCGAATGAATGACGTCATGTGGTAATAAAATTTATTCGGGAAAATCTTTTCTCCCACTTTGTTACATCTCGAGCCATTATTAGCGATAAAGGAAGCCATTTCTGCAATCGCTCATTTGAGAGTCTTATGAAAAAGTATTCAGTCACGCATAAAGTAGGATGCTCTTATCATCCTCAAACCAGTGGAGAAGTGGAATTTTCCAATAGAAAAATCTAGCTAATCATCGAGAAAACAATGAATCAAAATTGAAAGGACTGGTGCTTACAGGTTATTAGATGCACTGCGTGCTTCTCGCACTACCTATAAAACTCCACTTGGCAGGTCTCCGTATAGGCTTATCTACGGAAAATCTTGTCATCTTCCAGTAGAGTGAGAGCGTAAAGCCTAATGGGCCATTAAAACCTTTAATTTTTTATTTACGCACGGCGGGAGAGGTCCAAAAACTCCAGTTGAATGAGTTAGAGGAGATTCAAAATGATGCATACAAAAATGCAAAATTATACAAAGAGAAAATTAAAATGTTCCATGACAAGGACTTCCTACGGAAGTCCTTCGAACCTAGTCAAAGATTTCTCTTGTATAGCTCTAGACTACATCTCTTTCCTGGTAAATTAAGGTCTAGATGGTCTGGTCCCTTTGGTTTTAAGACAGTCTACCCACATGGGGCGATAAAGATAGAGAGTCCGAAAAATTGTGAAATCTTCAAGGTTAATGGTCAAAGGTTGAAATCGTATCTGGAATTGTGAGATCAAGAATTGGAGGACATTCTCCTCCAAAACCCAGTGTGCCATGAGTAAACATAACTTGGGTCGTGTTTTCGTATCATAGTTTTTTTTCTTCATGTATTTATTTTTCTTCCAGGAAACATGTGTTGGAGAAAGTTCCTCATTACGGTAATACCTTTCATATCTTTCCCGCCTTTTCAATTTGTATCTTGTACATTGTGGACAATATAGAAATTAGGTTTGGGGGTAATGAGGTCATTTTTCTCCGCTTTGAAAAAAAAACATAAAATTTTCAAAAATCCAAAATTATTTTTAATATAAGTGAGTTTTGAAACGATTTCTTAATATAAAATTAATTCACAAATCTCTCAACTTATAAAATTTTTGACACTTAACCATATAATATGATCGAAAATAGACATTGAGGCGAAAGTTAATATGCTTAACGATTAAATGTGGAGAGTTTAACCCTAGTGAGATTTTGTACCATTTATTATTTTTTAGAGATTTAAATCAATCTGAGTTTCCTTCAGCGCCTAATTCGTCGATGATCTCAAAATCTTAGTTTTGTTCGATTACTTAAAATTGAAAGTCAAAATGTGAATCGTATACACTAAATTCCTTAGTTAGTTGACTTGAAACACATAATTGACTAAACAGAACTTTCGAAGTGATATTAGGCCATCATTTTGAAAGCCCAAAAATAAATCTTATAATGACCTTTTTATATTATTTCGTGGCAAGCCCATTTGTGCGAAAATGAAAATGAGCCTTTTATTGAAAGCCCAAAAATCCATACCAATTTTTCTGAGAATATAAAGGTAAAAATGTGGTAAAAGGACAAAAGAAGAATGTTTGCTGAATAATATGCGAAGAGAAAAGAAAGAAAAAAAGGGGGGGAGATCGAAATAATGCGAATATAAAAAAAAAGAAAAAGGAGTATGTTAATCGAGAAAGAAAAGAAAAATGCAGGTTGATAAAAGTGCCTAAAAATTCATAACACAGATAACCTTTGTATTCTCCGAAAAGTTTAAAACTCCAAAAACCCATTCTTTCTAACCAAAACCGAGCCTACAATACAACCGAAAGAAAGTTCTAATTGATCTCGAGTGTTGTTAGTTATAGTGTGGAGAGAATGAATGAGATATATGATGTGATTCATACTTTCGATGTAATCGTTTTTCCATTCACGATATTATATTCATCCATTATAAAATGTTTGTCTTTCATGATATATACGTGAAGTTGCTCATTAAATTTACTCTTTTATTCACATATATCGACAGAACCTACCCGTCTACGAGTGTTCGTTTGTGAGCTCATTCCGTGAGAATTTGAATCAAAATGAACTTTCGTGTAAGAAACCTAATGATCAAATGTTTTTAATTGGACGGTCGTATTGGCTATACACACATGCACAATAAGTTGAGATTGAAAAGTGAATTTTTATTATATTTATGAAATTTGCATTCAAGCCTTGTTTATATTAGATTTGTGTCTTTTGTAAACAGAGTCAAGTTTTTGAATTTTTTTGGTATATTCACTGCAAACCTTCACGAGACAAAACTCGTCCACTAGGGTAACTTACGGGTTTAACGTCTTATTGCACATGTTAAGGGCAACCGTGATTCCTACGAAAGTGAGTTAAATTTTAATTTTCGCTCGAGGACTAGTAAAGTTTAGGTTTGGGAGTATTTGATGAGTTCAATTTTTTGTATTATTTACACCCAAATATAAGCGTTGTTATTCCCAATTTATTGTAAATAAAGAGCTTTTATAGCCATTTTTACAATTTTAAAGAAAAATACAAATTTCAGAATAAATGGGATTAATAATACAATTTTGAGAAATTCATGCTCACATCTTATATTCATTGATAGTCTCTTGATCAAGTTTATTTTTAAGTATTGACAGGTTTAAAAAGAAAGCGGTGAACCCCGAACGCAAATTGAGCATGAAAAGGTCACCTACGCACCTTCAGGGGCGATATTGTAAATTCAAATGATTGATTTCGAACTCAGATCAAACACAAAAATTGAAGGGACGTCTGGGTTCAAACGACGTGTCAATTGGAGTGGAAACGAAGAAATTATAGCTGTACAATATTCGGAATGGAAAGAAAGTCAAAAGTCAACCTCGAAGTCAAACTCGTTCCCCTAACCCCATCCAACCCTTAACCCGAGCCCAACACATACCTACACCTTCTGTGTGTGTTTAGTTTGTATTATATATTTTTATTTGAGTCGTGTACATATTTTTAGTAATTTTTGTATTTCATTTGTGTGTAAGGTTATTTTTACAATTTTATACATTTGTTTTTCGAGTCAATTTTATTATTTTCTTTTCTTTAGTCTGGTGAAAAATTTATGGGGGTAAACATCATTATATGGTGACCTCAAACCTTAAGCATCATCATTTTGGCGACGTCTGTGGGAACGAGAAGATTCATCTCTTCTTTTTTGCAGCTTAACCTCACCGGATACTCTGGTGGAGAACCATGCCTCACCATACGTCTGAAGTTATGTCACCATTGAAAGAGGTCCTCTAAGGTACCAACCTATCTAATATTTTCATTGCAAGCTCTCTAATCTTACTATATGATATCGGAGTTACCACCACCTCCTCCGCCATCTGGTGTTTGAGGACCCAGTTCCAGCCAGGCGCCACCCCAGTCCGAGATGTCTGAGGTGGCAGCAGCCTTGAAGGCTTTGGTTGCAACTGAGCAAGTGATGCAGGAGAAATTTTCCCAGCTAAACCAAAATATAATGAGACCACCTGGGGTCTCACCGGAGATGATTACTCCGACAACTGTTCAACCTCATCCTGAAGCTAGGGGACCACCCACTACAAAAAAAACTGCTTTTCACTACGGTGCTTCAACCGTCTCAAAAAGTCCTCTGGCCATCTTAAAAGCCTTGTGTGATGCCATTTGAGACGGCAAAGGAGCGTAGTATTAGATCCCCATTTTAAAAGCTTTTTGAGACGGAATTAGCCGTCTTAAAATGTTTTTTTGAGACAGGAAATACGCCGTCTCAAAAGGTTATTGCTTATAGGACCCTTTTGAGACGACAAAAAATCCGCCTTTTAATGTTTTTTTAGAGACACCAACATATGTCCCCAAAGAGTTTTTTGAGATGGTAACTTAACCGTCTCAAAAAGTCCCCATTTATAGAACCCTTTTGAGACGGCAAAGAAGAGTCTTTAATAATTTTGGCACTGAAATTATAATTTCATATATTCCATTATATACTCTATATAATTATAAACAAACCCTTTTAAAACAATATGACATATTTTGCATCCCATTTCAACATATAACATATAATTTTCCATTCAATTATAACTAAAGTTCTTACAAAGAAAAAATACACAACTTAAACATTGTGTCCAACATAGATCTATCTATACAAATTCACTCATCTCATTAGAAAAAATACATAAAAAACCATCTATCCATAACATAAAATTATGTACGCAAAGTAAACTCGCAATCTTCAAGAATACGACCTCCAACAACACGACTCCAATATCTTGCCTTATCTACAAAAGGTTTTCACCTGCAATAAATTAATAAGTGCCAGTTACCTTAAACAAAGAAGTAATTTTTTTAATAGTTCCTATAGATGAAAATCTTTAAAAACCTAACCAAATTTGTATGTCTTCGTATTATTTACTTTTAAAAATGCTTAATATTTAAAAAAAATCGGTAGAGTCTCCTTTATTTATTCATGAAAACGAACTTGTTTAAACATAAAAATTAACTAAAAAACAACGACATAAATAGCCACAACTTTCTAAACAACTAATATAAATAAAAATACACATTATGATCCGTTTTACCGTTGGACAACATAATGAACAAAATTTAACTTGAATATGTCTCACCCCTGCTTGTGGTTGAGAGCAAGACTAAAGATGACTTAAGCGACAAAGACTTTGTTCGAGAGAATACATGCAAAAGCTCCACCGGTAAAAGGCTCAAGTATACGTGTAACAAGTCCTCGTGGGATAGTAAACTTCCTACATAAAATAGGATACAAAACATAATTAGCTATGGTTCTGAAAAAGTCAAGAAAGATTAACTTGATTTATACACTTGGACAATACTTGTTTAAAATCCAATACAAAAACCATGTCCAACGATGTCATGATTATAGAAATATAAAATAAGAACAAGCACTAAAAATGTAGCTGATTTAACTATTTAACACTTAACGGGCTGATTACATTGTTTAAAATTGGTGGTTACGACGGTAGGTTTGAGATGGCGCTTAATGATAACGAGTCATGTAATTGGTGTTTGCCACATCATCCCTTGCACGAAAGAGAAAAAATATTTATGAACCATCTACAACTCTTAATCATCTCCTAAAATTATTACAATATAGAAAGTTTCGCAAATGTGTACCCAAGCCTGCATGAGAAGTTGCTACATATAATGACACATGAAACTAAAATAAACAAAAATTCAATAAACTACTATTACGTGAAATGTAATATCAAAAGAGTGTGATAATTGTGCTCAATTTCATATGTGGAAAATTTCCAAGATCTCTTCATTAGTTTTGGGAAGAATACACCCGAATCGGATTTTTTGGTAGCCTTGTGATATATGATACTAATGCAAGAAATGATTTAGATTCTAATTTCGGATTAGAATGTTTATAAACTGGGATTAATGGATCAATTTGATTTGTCACTGATATATTGGCTTTGATATGTTGTTTATACTCTATTCACTTTTAATATACATTACATTATGATATATCCTTGTTTTGTTATGGTATATTAGTATATAGTATTAAATTACTAGAACATATAACGCAAATAACATTCAAGTATCACTCTAGAGCTACTGCAATAGCACCAACTCTATGCAGAAAAAAATGATCAGGTGTTCACTCTAGAGCAACTGTAATATCACTATAGAAATGTTCTTTATAGCGCCGTTAAAAGCACCTCACAACGATGATGGATTGATCTGTGATGCTTTGTTAGGATCAGTTGACATTCCTACATCTTTGGAGCAATAGAAGTTTAACTAGGATGAATATGAAATGAAACATGGCAAAACTCAAGAAAATCAGTGAAAACAGGTCTGAACTTTACACTATCATGTCCAAACTAAGGACGAGAAAAAAGGCATTATGAACCTAGATTGTCTAGGTTTGATTCTCATGTGTTTTTTTATTAACTTTGGCTATGTTTGGTATATCAGTATTGAGCAACTTTATCCGAGGAGCAAACCGACTTTTGTTTTAAATTGTGAACTTAAACCGTGATCAAGCATCTCCCTTGTGTTGATTCACCAATGTAAAATCAAGAGAGATGAAGCTTTCTCAAGTTTTTAAAGCCTTCAATCAATTCTCTTCTTGATACAGTAATTGATAGTTCAAACATGGGGGCAAAACCCCTTTATTCCTCTTTAAATGAGGCTGAATTTTAAAATTCAATGTCTAAACAACTATCTGTTCAGCCAACCTATTATGAGGTCCCATCGACTGCTCCCTCGACCATTATATCATGGGGTCAACCATAGCTGCTTTACTTTAGAGCTGTTCATTCGGCAAAATTTATAGCCCCATTAAAAACGGCTCACACTGAAGCGATCGCAACGAGAATTGCAGTTAATTTTGTTATGAACCATGGCTAGTGTACAACCTCCTTTGAGTGGGACTACATTCATGTAATGCACACTTTATTTTTGAAAATGGAGGAAAAATTATTTCAGCTAAGTAACACTCCTCATCCACTACCACAAATGATTCCAGGAGCGTTGGTCCATCCAAATTGTTAAAAAATTCAACCTTAATACTTATGCGATTGACTTTCCAAAAGACATGGGCATTAGTAAGGACTTTTATGTCGACAATCTCACTTGCTATACATTTTGATGATACAATCAATGAAGGTGATATTGTTCATTTACAACACCTGCTCATTTGATGGATGAAATCGAAGATGACGTTCATTAATTAGTTTAAACTAGAGGAGGGTTATCAAACGTATCTTATCAAATGGAAAGGATGTCCTTTAACGCATTGTACAAGGATTACTGGTAACGGATTTCAATGCTTGTATGAGAAATTCCATTCTTTTAACTCGCCGGGATTGAGTTTCTTTAAGCCCAAGGAGATGATGGAGGAGATAAGTAGCAACGCCCTTTATGGAGTTTACAGAAGGAAGGGATAATCTAAGCCCATGTTGATTTGGCATATGTTAGATGATGTTGGCCTATGTTGAGTCTTTCCATTGGTGGGCTTAATCAATATGGATCAGTTATAGGGATGTTGGCCTTTACAAGAGTATTTTTATGCTTCTATCATGATAGAGAAGTCTAGAAGTTAGTACATAAATGTTCCCTTGAGAATATACATATTTCTCAGACAATAGTGTTGGTTTATTGAACGTATAGGATTCATGTATTTAGAAATCAGTAGAGTACTTTGAAAAGGGTTTCAAATAAAATAAAATAAAACAAAGTACATTGAAAAGGGTGTGATTCTTTCATGGTATTTATTATTGTTGACAAGTCTAGAAGTCATTAATGTCTAAGATCATCAAAAGAACTCTATATATAGGCTTGTAATCCTCTCTTCTAGGATATGAACGAATTTGAAGGGATTTTGTTATACCAGCCCTTGGTGTTATACCACGGGCTTCTAGGTCTGATTCCTATATCTTTACTAGTGCGATGCTATTGATTTTTCTTTCTTTCATTATGAATTCCTTCTCTTGATTCACTACATTTTCATTATTTTTCTCTCCCTCACAATTTACAGCTCTTTAATCCTTTATCTTGGGAATTTGATCATCTATGGTTTATTGACTCCCTTCTGTCCAAAGTGACTCTGAAGTGGCTTTTTGACACCTTTGCTATATCTGGGAATTTTATTCCCAATTTGGCTGATAAGGTGAAGAAAAGAGAAGAAAAGGGGGACTAAATTTGCTTGCTTCCTAGTTAGATATGCCCTATTTGTATGACTTTGATTTTTTCTTATTTTCCACATTGACATTCCTAGCTACCGAGTATAATGGCATTTCCTTCTTTCGAAACCCAACAACAGGTTACTGCGATGGAAATCCTTATATGTTATATAAAAAATTGAAGATCTCTCTCTCTCTCTCTCTCTCTTAATGTAGTAGAAGAAACGGTCTTTACTTTCTTTTTTGAATCTCTTAGCCATGAAGGGTTGGAGATTAGTTCGATCTCTATTGGAAAACCCCAAGTTACACAATCATAACCCAACTAGATTAATATACATCATCGTCGTACATCACTGGTAGTTACCAATGGATATAATTATAGTGTGTTAAATATAATATCATTACCACATTGTTTTGTCCTAGGAAAATTCTGCTAAAAAGATACTATCAGTGGTCTTAATTCAGTACCCTATTCGTTTTAACATGACGAAGTCCTATATATATATATATGTTACACTATTCAAACTTTGGGGGACTGCGCCCTAATTTTTTTCCAAGAACAGACTTTATCAAAAGGCAAAAAAATTATTGTATTTTAGGCTAATTACCCTCTTTAAGAGGGTTGACCCCTGTTCGCTCAAATATTAGCATGTGTTTAAGGGTTGTATGTTTCAAATTTACAGGGACTACTTCTCATCTGAATAAATGATCTTTAATATGTGTATTGGATATTAAAAAGTGAATAACTAAAAAACATATATAAATTCTAAGCAATGTTAATGACTAATAGTAAGAGGAGATCATTTATAGATCTGTCTTCATAAAAATTGAATTTTTCATTCGTCAGCAGCTGCACACACAAAGATGGTAAAGCTATAATTTTATGGAATATAATTAAAGCTTCCATTTGATCATAACTGTAGGAGTTACTAAGTGATGGAACGTGTGCTCAAAGTGAATATCCATCGTGAAGGACAAAAGTCGGTATTTCATCAACCATATATGAGGGGAATTTATGCTTCTGAAGGATGGTTTATAAAACTGATGGATGGAAATAAAAATTTTATTGTGAGCGATCCTAAAAAATCTCACCCGTTTTACCACCTTTTAGTTCACTAAAGCTAAGGAGCATGCTTCATGAACAAAATTTTGCAAGTCAAAAGGATTTAGAAAAAACTCTGAAGGATTACGTGGACATGATTGCAAAAAAACATCATTTCTGGAACATAATTATTGGATAAGATTATTTACTTGTTGCGTGTCATGATTGTGTATGCTTCCATTGCCCCAGTTCAAATTATAATCTTAATTTTGTTTAAAGCCCTAGCTCCAGTGCCCTAGTACCTTAAAAAATATGCGCACAAGTTTAATTCAACTGTCAAGGATGCTTGGCGAGTAGGAATTCCCTCCCTAAAGGGTTCAGAGTTTGTGGGTTGTTGTAAAAGATATATATAAGGAACTCATGAAGAGCAGCAAATATTGCATTTGTTCTAAGAGATACGAAGTTCACACTCCTCCGGTGGTGGAGTCCGTATAATATGAGTGTGTTCTAGTTATTAAATCGAATAATTATGTACCCCCTTTTTTTGAAGTGTTAGATTGGCAATCATTTTCTGTGTTTGTTTTAGAGGAAGATGTTCCTAACTTGAGAAACATACTTCTGTCAATTCCAAAAGATAAATACATAGCAATGCAACGTAGAGTAAAGATGGTCCAACAGCGTTTCCTTTGGCACAATAATCCTGTCAAGTATGACTTATTTCATATGACCCTTCACTCCATTTGGTACAACAGACTTTTCAAGTATGACTAATGTTTTAAACGTGCAAAAAAACTTGTGCACACTCTTTTGACAAATTTAAATGATACTGAACTAGAAAATATTTTAGATGTGAGGTTAATGTATGATGTGCAGACTGTACATTAGTTTGTCGATAAAGTTTGTACAGATTTTTTTCCATATCTTTGAGAGAATAGCATTTTACTTCAACAAGTTGATTTTTGAAAGGAGCACAGTTGAAAAAGAATCTCAATAATTAAATGGCCTTGTTTAGTTTCAGATGAGATGTTTTTCACTTGGGTAAAACTAAATATATTTATAATGATTCGTTTGGTTTAGGAATGAAATATTATTTCATCTGGGATGTACCATTTGATTATTTATCAACAAGGTGATCTATCATGTTAAGACTATCTCTTTTGTTATTGTTACAGATGAATCTCTTTATTTTTTGGAGAATATTGTTCACAAGACTAATAGAATGAAACATTAATATATCCTACACATCCCCCCCCCCTCTGATACATATGTAAGTGTTTACCATTTCATTTATTTTTAAGATCCCTGATTTTAATGGAGTGTGTACTTTAAAATTCTATCTTGTTTTAGATCATTGTACATTTGGTACGATTTTATATCATATTATATTTTATGTTTGTTAACAATTTTGTGCTCTTAATTGTATAAATTGCTAAAGAGGTTTTTCCATCTTCCAGAAAAAGCACACCTAATTAGATAAGAAATTGATCATTGTATTATTGAAGATACGACTGGACACCACCACATTTGCACTTCCCATATTTGAATATGTACAGGCATTATTATTAATGTGTACATAAATTGATCATTGTTAATTCGTTCATGTATTGGTTTTGGCGATCGGATATGAGACCACGACGAAATGTGTATAGGCATTATTATTTTAACTAGTTGGTCCATTATTCGGCATGAATGGCCATAGAAACATCCAACCAGTGTGGCTTACAATATTGAGGGATATAGTCTTTAAAAATATTATGATAAATTTAGAGACATACTACCGCAGATGTATACATGACTAGACATTGTAGTCCTCTTAGATTCTATCATTAATTAGGCCCATAGTTTCACATTGATCTTTTAAGTAACATTTAATAAAAAGTTTTCTAATTTTCACTTTATAATTTTTATACATCTCCATATATGTTAGTAAATTGATATTATTTATATTAGATCCCCAATCCATTGTCCATTAATAAGACTTGTACATCATTCTCACTAAATTGCATGTCACTGAGATTATTGTTTATTGAACAATTCAAAATATATAAACAACCATGGAAACTAAGTTATTTACTTAATACAAGTTGGTAGATGGTCCTTAGTGTCCCTAGGGGACAAATAGGACTCTCTTAACAATTAGGCTACGCTTTCTAATCCACATATCCCAACTTAATCCCACTGACACTAGCACCTATACAAGGGCATGAGTAGATTGTTTTACCCTGATCAATGGCATAAGTACATCACAACCCCATGATATGATCCTATTACCCAATGGCATGAGCCATCCCAAATATATGTCAAACGACCCTCCTCACGTTGAAATGTATGTCCTACATGCATTTATTGTCAATAATGGACGGGGGATACAAGTGTCAGCTAGCATCCTCTAACTAATTAAGAATTTTAGTTTTATGATGCGTACAATAAGGGTCCTCTATAACATAGTGTCTCTCATGGATATGTTATTTGGTTGGAAAGAACATGTCAAACGGGTGGCAAATATGGGATAACACATAAAATCTTACGAGTGTTACCAATAATGGTATTCCAATTGTTATGTTAAAACATTTGGATAAGATAGTCTAGAGACATGAGTCTTGTGCCCCTCATACTCACTAAGGATCTCCCTCTATAGGACATTTATTGTTTGAGTTTTTTTAAATGCCAAATCAGTTCGACATGCCACGTGACATGTTAGAGTACTGAAGTATGGATTTTGTGTCCGAAAGAATATTCGACACGAGCACATCACCTCTGACAAGATGTCCATGCTTCATAGGTCCCTAATACATAGTTACTTGAATGTTAAGATTTACCATTAGATATGGTGTCAGATAACATTGGCAATTTTTTTATGTTAATGGATGTGGGTATTAATTTATTCCATCACATATACTACAAATTAAATCATAATCAAATAATAAATCAAATTAATGGCATAACCTCCCTCCAAAGGACATGAATTAGATGATCAATATAAACAAGTGTATCAATAACCAAACTAGTAAACAAATATTATGATATGTTAATATAAAAACTATACTACAACAACCAGTTAATAATTCGGGTTTTCAATTGGCTCACCCTCAACCTCCTATAACCACTACAAATCAATCTAGGTTTTCAATTGGATCGCCCTTAACATCATATCATCACTACAAATCATATGTAATTAAATTAATGATATAGCTCAATAATTAAGAATTATAATTACCTCTTACATGTGTAAATTCAGTGTTGGAACATGAATCTCCGAGATTAGCTACTTCGTATCACGCAAGTAGTAGCTCCCTATCAAATATCCATAAATGAAAAATATGTGTATCAAGGATGGAGCCAAATATGAAAAACAAATCTGTTTTTGGACAAGCTACCACAATCTACATACTTGAACTACTTCCGTCTAAAAAAACCCAGCAAAAATGACGAGGGAGGAGGCATTAATAAAAAAACATAATATACTTTTCATTTAATTTTTAGTGCAACCTATTTTCATAAATAATGTTTAACCCCTCCCAAAACATTTTTGGTCTAATGTTGCTCAAGTGGCTCCGTAGCGTGCCTATAACGGTGGAACATTGCTATTCATGTTGTTAAATTAGGCGCTATGTATATGTATATGAACATAAATATATAAACATGAAATTGTCAAATGGTTGCACATGATTTTTTAAAATTCAGATTACTATTCATGTTGTTAAATTAGGCGAGCGATCACACACACATATCTTGTAAAATTAAATCGTTTAAGGGTGTATGAATAATAATAAGAAAAGTTAAAAGAATGAAGTTATTATCTCACTTAATTTAAATGCATGTCTTTTACTTACGATTTATGTGTATGAATAATAATAAGAAAAGTTAAAAGAATGAAGTTATTATCTGACTTATTTTAAATGCATGTGTTTTACTTACGATTTAACTGTCATTATGAAATACTGAACCATGCTAATTTTAATAAATTCGCTTTACAACTACTTTTTCTTTTTGACATGAAAAGTAGATGAAAGTATGTACACACACACACACACACACACACACACACACAAACACAAGTAAAAGAATATAGTTATATGCCATCATATCTTTGCCATGTCGTGTCCTTTTTTTAGGTTTCCCGTGTCGGCGTGTCCGTGTCGTGTCAGGCACGACACACGTATCCATGTTCATGCTTTATATTCTCATGAGATACTTGGATAACATTGATGATTTTTTCCACGGTGATGCATGTTTGAATTAATTTGGGTCCATCACATACATCACAAAATGGAATCATAATCGAATAGTAAATAAAATTAATGGCATGAACTACTTGCTAAGGACATGAATTAATTAATACAGACAAACATATCAATAGTTGTAACTGAAATTAACAAAAAAAAGTATACAAATGTGGCCATCCCCGATCCCCGCCGCGGAGGAAGAGGATCCTTCGGGTCCCGCGCGTCACTCTCGGGAGAGCGCTTCGACCGGCATCGTTTGAGAGGTGATGTAAAAATGTAGAGAGATTCAGAGTCGCCAGTCTATTTTACTCAAAACAGAAAAAGAAAAAAGGGGAAGCCATCCCGAAGGATGGCATCTGAAGACATACTGGTGCGTGTGAAACCAAAATGATTCGAGAAGGGTTCGGAGGCTTAGTTACGAAATGGGAAGGTGTTAGGCACCCACTTCGCCCTTTTGGTCTCTCATGGATATTTGCTATTTTCCTTTATGTTTCCCCCCGTGATATGTGTGCATGTGTATATATAGAATGGAGGTAGGAATCCTCTACTTGTATCATGGAAAAGATAAAGCGAGTCATCCGTAGGAAGGTATAAGAATAATATTAGAAAAATAAGATTTACGCGATTACCCCTACGTTGATCGTTATGATGGAACGATAATGCATATGGAGTAATGTGTCACTGAGGGAAAGTATATAAGAAAAAAAGGAAAATGGATTTAGAGAAGAGAGAAAAAGAGAGAAAAAGTGAGAAAAAGGACCCGAGTCTCGGGCTTTACCCCGAGACGCCTACGTAGCCTATAAAGGCATCAAAGTCCACGTAGTTCGTATACAAAATGAGGGGTGGGGTTTATCCCATAAATCCAAATGGAGATCTCTTATTTGTGCGTGTGTGTGTGTGTAGAAAAAGTGTTTTAGTTATGAGAAAAGTGTGAAAAAAGTATGAGAATCCCTATTTGGAATTTATGAGCAAACCCTCTTTTTCTTATTTTTTGGGTTTTTTATTTATACGAAAATACGAGATGTGCAATAATACTAAATAAAAGTATATTAGAATGTGTGAGATGAGATAATAAAAGTGCTAAGTAAGAAAACAAGTTTATTGGGAATTTAAGAGAAATTAAGAGAGAGTTTGAGAAAGTTTGACCTTCTTGAAGATCTTGAGCTTGATCTTGAATGTTGGAGAGCAGCCCTTGCGCTTGGATGATGATGGAGAGTGACTAATTCACCAAGTTTGATGAAAAGGATGATGAAAAGTGGAAGTAAAAACGGGATTTGGAAGTTGAAATCACGCTACCTTCGAGAGAGGTTTTTGGGATTCGTTGAGAGAGATTTCTATCAGATTTGGGCTCTCCTTGAAAATAAGGTGAAGACCTCCTTTTATAGGCTCAGGTCACTGATGATCGGCATATACCTATTCCTGCCTATCGGCAGGTGCCGATAGTTAGGGTCTGGAACCTGCCATTTGGCAGTGCGCTTCAGGCTTTTTCGGAAAATGGATCGCTGAGGGCAAACCGTTGGTCAGAATCGCGCACGGGGCATACGATTGGAAAGGTAATTCAGAGACCTTTGAAAGTACTTGGACCTTTCCCGGGTTTGGGAGTTAACTTTGGGTCAAATATAGCTCGTAAGAATTTGTCTGTCCATTAGAAAGGGAATCGTTCGGATGCAAACGGATCGTTCGTCCGCATGGTAAGTCCGAATCGCACACAGGGCGGACTGTTGGAAAGGTTAGGAGATGTAATTAGAAATTCCAAAGAGTTTGGCCAAGTTTAGAGAGTTGACTTTGGTCAACTGGGCTCGAGAAGTATTCAGTGACATCTCGGATCGTTTGTCCGCATGGAAAGTCGGAATCGTGCATGGGATAGATCGTTGGAAAGGGTATTCAGTGCCCTTCGAAGATTCATTTAGCCTCGGTTGAGATGAAGAGTTGACCTAGGTCAAATAAAGCCCAGGAGTGATCGGTGGCCTCTAGGTCAGGTTTCGGACGCAAATGGATCGTTCGTCAGCATGGTAAGTCGGAATCGCGCACGGGGCAATCCGTTGGAAAGGGTATTCAATGCCCTTCAAATATTCATTGAGTCTCGATCGAGATGAAGAGTTTGAATTTTTTTACAAACCGAGTCGATGAGTGCCCGATGGATTTTAGGTAAGTACTCGGGACATGACCTAGGTTTGTAGTGATAAGGGGAGGTACTAGGGACCTAAGGACAGTTAGGGGGTAACAAAATGGTGTGTCAACAGAGCCCCTCGATGGGTGAGTTTGGAACAAATGATGGCCGTCGAATAGACACCACATGATGCTTTGGAAGGAGTACGACCGATTCAGAGGGTCAAGGCCGATTCTAGGGACCTAAGGAGTGTGCTGGGGGATGATCAATTCTGCAGATCAAAGATGAATCTGTCGGCTTAGGGTAAAGGTTTGATAATCGAGGTCAATTCTGACCTAAAGAGTGGTGACGACCGAGGACCGAGGACCGAGGTCAATTCTGACCTAACTCAGATGACGATCCAAGACTGGGACCAATTCTGACCCAAGAGTGGTGACGATCGAGGACCGAGGTAAATTCTGACCTAACTCCGATGACGATCCAAGACCGAGGTCAATTCTGACCTAAATAGTGGTGACGACCGAGGACCGAGGTCAATTCTGACCTAACTCAAGTGACGATCTAAGACCGGGGCCAATTCTAACCCAAGAGTTGATATATATTTGATTTTGATTCTGTTGGAGAAAGAGATTTATGATTATAATCTGAGCTGGGGAGCTGATAGCTGGGGAAGCTTTTAGGAGTCCTCGCAGGGGGGAACAACCTATTTTGGTGCTGTAAGAGAATTTTGATGGGGAAGTGATCAGGCAATCCTTAGGGATCCTCCGGAGCTTTTCCGGGAGGAGTTTCACTTAGTTTCAAAGGATTCCGCAGGCGAAGAGAGGTTCCACTCGAGGGAATGCGAAATTTTCTTAGTGAAAATGTTCAAAATCCATCCAGGGATTTTTAGGAATTTTTCGAGGATTTTTCAGGGCCTTCCTATATTTTTTGGGAATTACTGTATGAAATTTAAGGTGGGGTGCCATTCGACAGTGGAACGAACTTTTGGGCTGCCTCGGGAAGGGGAGGACTCAGTGCCGATCGGTATGGTAGGGGGAGGTGCCGATCGGCATAGCGCTTGCCATCCTATAAAAAGGGGGCGAAGCCCTTCATATTTTCATAGCTTCTTTTGCTTTCTCTCTCTCTGCGATGATTTTGCAAATCATTCTAGCATTCCGATCTTCAAGAAATGGCCGCTTTTGTGAGCACTGCAGTCCACCGGGAGTGGTTGACCGTTGATGATTGGGAGAATGTGGATTAGAGGGACATGGTTCCCCTTGATTTGGGGAGTGAGAACTCCATTGATGCATTTGATCCTATTGCGAATGAGAGGACTTTGCTGCAGGAGCCATCGCGTCATCGCTCTTCGAGAGTGATCCCCGACGGTTATGTAAGTAACCCGACCTTTGGCATTCTTCTCTTTTTGGTGGTTTTTCTTTCTTTCTTGACTTTTGATGAGGCTTTTCTTTTTTCCAGTCTGATATTTCTTTCAAGAATATGCGTGCCCGCGGGACGACGGGGCTCAAGGACGTATGGGAGTATCTCCCACCTGTGGTGCATTGGGTGGTATCCTCAGCGGGTTTTTGGAGGTTAGCATCGGCGCTGGATGAGACGCCTTATTTGACAGCGGTCTTGTGCGCTTTGGGAGAGAGGTGGTGGGACACTACCCACACCTTTCATTTCGGCTTCGGGGAGATGACTATGACTCCCATAGACGTGCAGCAGCTGCAGGGGCTGGATTGTGATGGAGAGAAGATAGAGGTGGATCGCTCTTTACCAATGAGACCGGAGGCAGTACATGCAGAACTTAATGATGTAAGGAGGATAGTTTCTGGAGATTTTATCCAGCTGTCCCTACTGAAGGATGTTCTACTAAGCAGGGTGCTTGATGTGGAGGATGGGCTGCAAGTGAGGCAGATGGCCCGTTTATTCATTCTGCTGGTGTTGGGAGGTTTCATGGTGGCATCGAGTGACGACGTCGTCCATTTGTGGTTTCTGCCATACCTAAGGATGTTTTCGAACATCCCCTTCTATGATTGGGGGAGTCTGCCCTTGGCGACCCTTTACTCCTCTCTGGATGCATTCAGTCGGTGCTGTCGACAGACCTTTACTGGGGCCACGTACCTTCTTGAGGTATTCTTTAATTTGCGCATTTTCTTTTCATGCATTCGCATTTTCCTTATGCGTCTCTTTTTGTTTATGAATTCAGACGTGGTTCTATGAGGTGATTGTGTGCAATACCTCGCTGATCGCTTTGAAGGACGACACTGTTGGGGACTTCTGTCGATTGTATCGATGGTGTAAGGCCAACCGACAGTCAAAGGGATCTCTCTCCCTAGAGGCGGTGCGTCAGGTCTTGAATGACCTGACTAGTGGTAGGGTAAGACTCTTTCCATTTTAGTATTGGTTTTTGCACCTTCTGATCTAGTATTGATTTATGCTTGCTTGGAGATTTCAGGTGACCTTTTATCCCTGGGGGACAGCCATTTAGGATGTGGGGGTGACTGGGGTGAATGCGCGGATGAGGCGCTTGCTGGAACATGAGTTCGTCCATTCCTGGTACCTCGAGAAGAGGGTGATTCGCCAGATTACTGAGGAGGAGGTGGGTGTGCCACCCGCACAACCTCCTAAGTCTATGAGGAGGGAGCGAATGATGTCCGAGGATGATAGGATTGCGATGATGATTGGTGTGTCCTACATGCTATACACCGACACGGCTGCGCCGTATCACTATATGGATTTTGTGACGAGCTGGTTGATGGCGCCCAGCATATATGATGCGTTTCCCTTCCTTCCTGCGGGTTTGAGTCAGGTGGCGGGATCTTCCCACGGTGGCGCTGGTCCGTCGGCATCTACGGTGGCGATAACCTCAGAGGTCCCTTTTGTGCGGCTGCATACCCCTTCGTAAAACATCCAGAGAGCTGATGGAGGGATGGTGCCTATGTTGCACCGTCCTCATGCGATGGATACAGATAAGTTGGGTTTGACAGAGGAGGTCCTCCGACCTACGGTATACCTTTCTATTCCTTCTCTCTTTCTTTTTTGTTTTGGTCATCCTTACTTTGATACTGATTTTTCCTTTTCTTGCAGCAAGTCCGGGTGTCGACCACTTGGCTCAGGGACATCAGAGATTGGATATCTTCGGTGACTTCCCATATTCGGGAGGCGGTTCCTGTTCCTTCTTGCTTGGTGATGTCTTCCTCGTCTGAAGAGGACTCTGGCTCGGGTAGTGGTGGTGCATCATCTCGCCGTAGGTGGAAGAGAGCACGTCGCAGGGGTGCAAGCTCTTAGCGAGAGAGAGAGATAGATAGAGAGATAGATAGAGAGAGAGAGAGAGATAATGTAGGTTCGGGCTGAGTCTCGTTGTTTTTTCTTTTTCTTTTTATTTCCTGCAAAATTGTTGTAACAGAGAACACAAATATATCCAATGTAATAGAGTCTTTTTATTATCTTTTATTTATGACGAATGAATGCACATGCGCTTTTTACTTTGCTGTTGAGACCGTAAAAAGGAATATTTTTGGAATTTTTTGAAGAAAAGTTTTTTAATTAAAAGTGAAAATTATATAAGGACGAAAAAAGGATTCTTGAAATTTTGTTAAGAATATTAATTTATTTTTTATTGAGTTTTCTGATTTGACAAAAGAGGAAAAAGGAAAAAATCCAAAAATGGGGGGTTGTCGATTGGCAAGCCCCTTGTCCCGCCTATCGGAAGTTCAGTCCAGTCCTATCCATTCAAAGCTTTGATTGGTACCCCCTTCTGAGTTTGCCAACTACCTCGAAGCCTTGGAAGCTATGTGCTCTTATAATGTCGACTATGATGCTTTTAACATGCGTCGAGTCTCCTTGTGGCGCAATTGGGCTCTTGAGTGGAACATGCTGATGGCGGCAGTACAATTATGGTACCCTGAAGACCATGTATTCCTCTTTGGATTGGAAGAACTTTTTCCTACCTACGAGGAATTTTCAGCCATGCTGGGTGTAAATCCCAGTGTTTTTGTGGCTTTGCCCGAATTTTATCGCTCTCCTAGGGATTTATTGGACGGGCTTTTTCATATTTTGCCTTCGTTGGCCAGATCATTGGTTACTGGAGGAATGATCTCCCTCCCGGCGGTGCAGCGGTCCGTGCATTTGCAGGAAGTAGGTGATGCTGGCTATGTTGGAGCCGTTGTTCTGGGCCTGGTTTCAAAATTGTTGTTGGTGACTGGGGAGGTGCAAGTGGACCTAAAACTTGCAGCCATTACCTCGTGGATTTCATATCTTCTCAATCTTGCGGCGGTGATACTAGCGGAGTCCCTGAATGGCTTGGATGCCTGGAGAGAAGGTCGTTCTGACTTTTTGAGGGGTAGCCCTATGATACTATTCATGTGGCTATCTGAAAGATTCCGCTTGGCGACTCCTCAGGAGTATCCCTTGTCGGTCGTACCCAACTTCTTTTCACGTTACTTCATTAGCATTGGCCTGTATGTTGAGTACTGGGAAAATTGGCTTATGGAATATGGCGCTCATGGATGTATTAGTCAATGCCTTGGTGGGGATAGTTGCAGCCTATTTTAGAGCTAGGAGAGTATTCATATGTGCGATTGGTTGGTCTCAGACAGACCTCTTTTTATTTCCCTTGGTGGCTTTTGTGCCAATTCGGCTGGGCTTAGGTCATGCCCCCTCGGACCTCAAATTTCTTTTCGGTAGAAGATTTGACTGAGCGCTTACGTGTGTTGGTTAGATCTCTGTGGGAAAATCGGCGTCCGTCGACCTGTCCCTCTCATTCCGTCGGGGAGGTTTGGCATGTCCCCAAAGATTATATGAAGTGGTTGTGGAGGAAAGTAGTCAACAAGATGTTGGCAGTAGAGACTGGACAAAGATGATTTATTTTATCTAACACCATGGAATGGGGTGTTGTGGTCTTTTCGAAGATGGTTAAGGCTCATCGATCCATGGAATGTTTACGGCACTCTATTCAGGCAGGTGGAACTTGGAGACCTCAGGATGAGGGTGCAGGATCCTCTGGTAGCTGTGGGTAGGACTCTTTGAGAGTTTATTTGTGTAATGGATGACAGTTGTGGGGATTTTATTTGGATTTTTATGGCAGTAGGGGGAAGGGAGTTATCCGTTCCTTTTTCTTATGTAATCCGTGCTGAATTTTCTTATTAATGAAATAAACAAGTTTCTGATCATCCAGCTGTGCCTCTCGATGAATTTTATATTTTGAATTATCTATACTGATCGCTAAGGCATACATAATCCTTTTGTTCAAGTATTTTTAGAATTAACCGCCTTTCTCGGAGATGAGAAAAGAATAGTATTTTGTGAAAAAGAAAGGGCCGCACTCATGTGAGGTGCATGACCTGCCTACGTACCTCTTGGGTTTTTGAAAATCTTAAAATAGTTTTTGTAGAGGATCAGGCCGACGTAGTTCTGGGTAGAGGTAAATGAAGAGTTTTTTTAGAATAGAAGGTGGATGATAAGAGTCGTAGCGCACTAAGATTTCGGACTTAAGGGTAGAACTTCTTGAGACGGTCCAGATTGACTAGACGAGCCATCTCTTCCCCATCTAGGTCAGTGAGCATGGTGGCGCCGCCAAATAAGATTTTCTTCACAATGTAGGATCCGCTCCAATTGGACTTGAATTTCCCTCTGGGGTCCCATATGGGTTCTATTATCTCTTTGAGGGCTAAGTCTCCCTCTTGTACACCTCGGTCCTTGACTCTCTTGTCGAATGATCGCGCTATTCGGCGATGGTATCCCTGTATGTGTTAAAGTGCTTTTAACCTTCTTTCATCTAGGAGGGCTAGCTCATCAAGACGGCTTTGGCACCAGTCTTCTTCACTAACTTTGCTTTCGAGCATGACGCATAGCGAGGGTATTTCCAGCTCCACGGGTAGGACCGCTTCCATGCCGTAGACCAGGGAGTAAGTGGTAGCCCCAGTAGAGGTTCGAATTGAGGCTTGATAGCCCTAGAGGGCGTACGGGATCCGGTCGGCCCAATCCCTATAACTTTTGATAATCTTGCTCATGATGGCTTTGAGGTTTTTGTTGGCGACTTCAACTGAACCATTGGTCAGACGTCGGTAGGGAGAAGATTTGTGTCTCTGATCCCATACTCATTGACTACTTCCGTGACTTTTGCTTCAAAATGCAGCCCATTATCTAACACTATCTTGTACGGGACCCCATATTGGCAGATGATATTTTTCTTTAGGAATTTGGCCACTTTCTTGGCATTCAATACTGCGTATGACTCATCTTCGACCCATTTGGTGAAGTAATAGATGGCAACCAGGATGAACTCATGTCCGTTTGAAGCCTTTGGTGTAACCTTCCCTACGATGTCGATACCCTAGGTGGAGAACGGCCAGAGGGAGGTCATGTTGTATAATTCTCGGGGAGGCAAGTGTTGATGATTGGAGAATTGCTGGCATTTAAGCCATCTTCGAACATAGGCGATGCAATCCTGGATTATGGTGGTCCAGTAGTAGCCCTGCCGGATGATCTTGTTGGTGAGAATGTGACCTTTTATTTGGGGTTGACATTCCCCGTTGTGGATCTTCTGCATTATTTTCTCAATCTTAGCCCCAACAATGCAGTGTAGATGAGTTCCATTCAAGTTCCGCTTTAGTAGGGATTTATGACAAATAATGTACTGGGTGGTCAATCTTCAGAGGGTTATTCGATCTTTCTTGTTGGAACCCTCAGGAAACCTACCATTTTTGAGGAGGCACCAAATATCATTGTACCAGCAATTTGTTAGTTCGGGATCTTCGGTGGAGAGAAGCTCGATATAGTAGCAATGGGTCGGTTTATCTTGCTTTTGAACCAGGAGGGGGGTCATTATTATTCCCTCGAGCATGTCAACCATGGAGGCCAAGGTAGTGAGAGCATCGAATAGGTTATTCTTTGCTCGGGGTAGGTAATGGAAGGTGATATCTCAGAACCGGGAGGCTAACTCTTCTTATTGGGCATGAAAGGGTTGAAGTTTTTCGTCCTTGACTTTCCACTTTCTGAGCACTTGACCGATGGTAAGGGCAGAATCCCCATAGACATCAAGGTATTAAATACCTCTCTTGAGAGCGACTTTGAGGCCCACTGTGCATGCCTCGTATTTGGTCATATTATTGGTGCAAGGGAAATCCAATTTAATGGCGATGGGAGTGTGGGAGTGATCTGGGGCGATCATAAGTATCCCAATGCCATATCCCTTTTTTGTTGGCAACGCCATCAAAAAACATTTTCCATCGGAGACGGTCTTGAGTGGTGCAGAGAATATTTTCATCTGGGAATTCGGAGATCTAAACACCTGCCTCGTCTATGGGGTAATCGATGAGGTAGTCATAGATGGCTCTTCCTTTAACAGCTTTCTGTGTGACATACACGATATCAAACTCGGTTAGGAGAATCAACCATCAGGCCATTCGACTGGACAAGGCGGGTTTCTAAAGCATGTATTTGATGGGATCCATTCGGGATACAATTTTGATGGGGAAAGAGAGCATGTAGTGTCATAACTTTTGGGTGACCCAGACAAGGGAGACACATGCCCTTTCTAGAGCACTGTAGTTGACCTCGTACCCGGCTAATTTGCGACTGACATAATAGATTGCTCGTTCTTTGTGGGAGTATTCAAGGTATTGGGCTAACAAAGCCCCATCCGCAGTATCGGTTATGGTTAGGTTAGGTCAGATAATTTTTTATTCGATCAAAAGCTTCTTTGCAGGACTCATTCCAAACCTTGGTTGAATCCTTTCGGAGGAGGTTGAAGATTGGTTCACAGATGGAGGTTAGTTGGATGATGAACCGGATGATATATTGTAATTTCCTAAGAAAACCTCGAACTTCTTTCTCAGTTCGTGGCGATGGCATCTCAAGTATGGCCTTCAGCTTTGCAGGATCTTCTTATATCCCCTTTTCGCTGACCATGAATCCCAAGAGTTTTCCTTTCATAACGCCGAAGACACACTTATGTGGATTAAGTCGCATCTGATATCGTCACAGTCGTTCCAAGACTTTCGGAGAGCGGTAACATGACCTTCTCTAGTTTTGGACTTTATAATCATATCATCCACGTAAACCTCGACCTCTTTGTGAATCAGATAGTGCAGGATGGTTGTGGAATCCCTTTGGTAGGTAGCCCCAGCATTCTTGAGACCGAATGTCATAACGGTGTAGCAAAAGGTTCCCCATGGGGTGATGAATGACTTTTTTTCTTGGTGGTCGGGGTGCATCTTGATTTGGTTGTATCTGGCAAAACCGTCGATGAATGACTTGATAGCATGCCTGGCTGTGTTTTCCACGATCATGTCGATATTGGGTAGCAGATAATCATCCTTTGGAGAAGCTTTGTTTAAATATCGGTAGTCCACACACATTCGAACCTTCCTCCTAATTTCGGCACAAGTATAATGTTGGCTAGCTATGTGGGATATTCGATCACCCGAATGAAACCCACGTTCAACTGTTTGACCATCTCTTCTTTGACCTTGAGCGACCATTCGGTGCGGAATTTTCTCAATATTTGTTTAATTGGCTTGTAACCTGGGAGAGTGGGGATCTCATGCTGAGCTATTTCAGGATCGATGTCGGGCATATCATCATAGGACCATGCGAAGACATCTACGAACTCCTTCAGCAATTCTATGAGTAGTGCACGCTCATGCTCATCAAGGGTGGCCCCTATCCTAATCTCGCACAGTTGGCTATTAGAATCGAGATTAATAACAACAGTCTCTTCTTCATTAACTTGAACGTGGTTATGTTGTTTATTATTAACCTTATTTAGATCAGTTAAGAATTGTTCATTTGCAAAATCATCATCATCAAAAGTTTGATTAGAATCCAAGAAGTTAATGTAAGGCACAGCAAGATACTCAAAATCTTCATTTATTTCATTAATAGGAAAAATAGCATTGAGAACCTCATCAAAAGAGGTCTCAATTACATTTGAGCATTGATAGACAACAGAAGAAGAAATAGGGTAAACATTGGGGTTAAGGGAGATTTCAAGAGGTAGAACTGGCGCAGCATGCCAGTTAAGGCGAGGAGTATCAGCAACTTTAATCGGATGGGATGGATCCATTGATGTAGTTCCTAAATGAACCATGCAGATTGTCAGCCCCAGTATCTGCAAGTTGAAGGAATCTTTAGAATCACCTTCCTCAGTCTCTTTGATATCTTTGATGGACGGTTGTACGCGGTGCGGGAAACTTTTGGCCCATGGGTAGTTGTCTTGGTAAAATATCTCCATTCCCGGCCTCATCTTCGTGTCTGTGTGGTCATACCATGGTTCTGGAAAACCACAAAAGGGGAAGTCCTCGCCTTCTTTGATGAAACATCCATTTAAGGAGTCTCCTAAGATAGTTCGGGTGCAGTCTAATATTTTCTTTGGTCTAGATTGGTGAATCATTATGAGCTCTTCTTCTGATGGTTGATACCCTAAGCCGCAAGGAGGGAAATCTTTCTTCAGTTCGATGGGTTCAAGTATCCCTTGCTACCTTTTCCCTAGCCCCAGTCCGGGCATGAAGTGCATGCTTATGAACATCTGAATCACATTGACATTGCCATGAGCGTCATATTCTAGAGAAACCCTTTCTTTGAAACCGTCCCCTAACGGGTGTAGGAGTGGCTCAACTTGAAATGCTAATAGGAGCATATCATTTGACCCGTGTTGTATCTCAAGAATTGGACTGTTGGCACTTGCACCCCTGACATTTCCGTCATCACCCAAAATGGTGATGACTCTCCCGTCGACGAAGAACTTCCATTTCTGATGGAGTGAGGAAGAGACACACTTGATATTGTGGGGCTAGGGGCGTCCAAGCAATAGGTTCAAACAAGCTGGGATGTTTAGGACTTGGAATTCAACGACAGGGTTTATAGGGCCAACCTTTATTGCAAGTTTTATGGACCCCATCACCTCATGACGGGTATTATCGTAGGCATGCATAGCGGTGGAGGTTGGAGCAAGGTCTCTTTCTTTCAGGCCTAAACAGTTGAAGGTTCTCAGAGGGCAAACATTTAAGGTGGATCCGTTATCGACAAGGGAGAGCTGCACAGCCTTTCCCATATCTTCGACGGAGATGTTGAGTGCATGATTGTGATTTGGCCCAATTCTGGGGATTTTTTCTTCAGAAAATGATGGCATTCGGGTAGAGGTCAGGGATCCGACCAGATTTACCGCTTCTTCTGGTGTGGTAGATGGAGGAACTATGGGTCCAGTGAGAAATTTGATTAAAGCATTCCTGTGCAACTGGGAAGACATGAAAATCCACCATAAAGTGATGTTAGCTTGGGTTTTCTTCAGTTGATCGAGGATCTTGCTCTCCTCGATGGTCATCTCTGGCATAGGAAGGTTTTCAACACCCTTCCCTTTGTTATTTGCTGGTAGTGAGCTTGGAAACTGGTAATGTCTCCCTGATCTGGTCATGTGATTTACTGAAGAAGGAAAGAACATGAACCCCATTTCCTCGTCAATCTCAGGTTGTTCTGCCACGCTGTTTATTTCTCCGAGGAGTTCTTCAAATGATATCATCCCACATATATCGGTTATTGGGCCAGTTCTTCCTAAATCTCATTCTTCACTCGAATCTTCAAATTCTTCCCCCCATCCGGTACTAACAATTCTGTATTTCCATGTAAAGTCGATGCATTCTAGAACCTCAACTGCTTCGTCATATAGTTCCTCCCATTCTGTGGGTATATATGTGATTGAAGGGACCGAACGCCCTTGTGGCTTCAAAGTGTTAAGTAACCCGGTGATACTGCAATTGTTATTGGTTTGCCTGAATAAATCTGCCACAGTCTGGACAACATCATTTAGGCTAACTTCGTGAGTTGGTACCACCTATTTGTCTGAATCTCGAGCCCATTTTTGTTCTTCTACGAATAGTGTACTGAATCTCTGGCAATCGATGACCATCTGTGAGGGAAATTTTAGCCCGGACTCTTGGAGTTGGTTTAACACCTCTGAAAATTCCATACTTACACTTTCAGAATGGGTATGGACAGCGATGCATGCTCTGGTAAGGAGTGACAGTGCCTGATCAGCGAGACTACTACAGTGTAGGAGGAAATGTGGGCGAATTTGAAGAGGTTTAGGAGTGTATATGGGTGTGATTTGGGTTGAGTGATCGAAATCTGGGTTTTCTTCCAAGAAGATGGCATTGGTGTGATTCGAAAGTGGATTGCGAGTAGTGTTTTGTTTAGGATTGGTTGGTGGGGCGATGGTACCCCGGTCCATGAGATCTTGGATTATGTTCCGAAGGTGAAAGCATTGGTCGGTGGTATGGCCAGCAATTTGGTGAAAGGCGCAATGAGCATCAGTCTTGAAGTTTCTTGGGAGTGGATTTGGAAATGGATATGGATCCAAGGGTTTGATAAGAGTTAGGCTTTAACAGGGCTTGGTAAACTTCAGAGAGGGGAGCATGGAGCTCGGTGTATTCCCTTTGGACGGGGGAGGGCGAATTTTTGGTGCCCATGATGTGGTTGATTGAGAGATGTTGTTGATGGTTGAGACTGTAGCACTGGTAGGCTTGTCATACTTTTTAGGGGTGAACTGTCCGGACACCTTCTTCGGTTCAACCTCTGTTTTAATGAGACTTTCCTCGATTTCTACTCCATCCTCTCTGAGAGCTCGGAAGTGGGGATAGTATTCTCCTCCTATCTTCGCTCGAACATGGGGCAAGAAGTTCTTCTTCACTATGTTGACCTGCTCTTCCTGGGATGACCGATTGGTCATGGTGGCTACTTGCTCCCTCCACCGAGTTATGAAGTTACTGACTGATTCTCCAGGATTCTATTTGAGCAGATCTAAATCATGACAGGTGACCTCAAGCTCTTCGTTGTACTTTTACTGCGACGTGAATTATTGGGATACATCCTCCCAGCTACAGATTCTAGATTCCTCGAGAGATAAAAACCATCGGAGGGCACTATCCTTCAAAGTTTGCTGAAACAATTGGGCCATCACCTCTTTGAAAGCCCCTAGTAGAGTCATGGAATGATGGTAACTGCGAAGATGGACAATTGGGGGCCCACTCACTCCGAACTTCTCGATATTCGACATCTTGAACTTCTCGGGCAACCTCTCTTTAGGATAAGGAGACATGTGTGTGTAGTCAATATAATTCCCAGAGATCCTGACCTGGTCAAACGTCTTGGTGAGCATCTTGATATCCTCTTTGAATTTATTCAACTCCTCCCTTTTTGGATCAACGACCACAGGCAGGGTAGCCATAGGCTGGGCAATGTTTGGCATTGGAAGCTAGGCAGGCGGTGGGCCATTGGCAGGAGGGGCACGTGGAGCGTGCTGATATTCTTCGGGAACCCAAATAGGCTCAGGTGGACCCATAGCATGAGGGAATAAGGTCTCGGGCTCTTGAGGAATAGGAACTTGGTTTCGTTGAATCTCTCGAACCTCGGTTTGGAGGTTGTCGATCTTGGACACGAGCTGAGCTAGGACTGTCGTCAGATCCGGCTGCATAATTGGTAGTTGATCTATATTCTCTATGGAAAGTGGATGGATTCCAGACTCGAAATAAGTAGTAGAGGAACAGATGAAACTTCAGGGTGATTTGACTGAAGACCGAAGCCAATAGGGAGCCAGGCCAAGGGCTTGCGATCGAATTGAGAAGGCGTACGATGAGATTTATTTTTAAGAAAAAGGGAGAACTATTTTTGGATTTTTGATAAAGAAGGGAGAAATTTTTTTGGATACGGGACTCAGCATGATTATTTTGATTGTTATGTTCTCACTTGTATTTAATTATCCTAAATACAATGTCGGATGGGACTCGAGCTTGGACAAAATGGGGTTCTTAATATATGCCAAGCTACGGTTGGACTTGTAACCAGGCTCACGGACAGGGTTCCATTTTAAAAATGCCCAAAAATTGGGCGACAGGCCAACTCGGAATTTTGGCAGAGTTTCGAGTTAAAAATCGGTAATCTAAAGTGCGTGTCCTAGGTTTGATACCTATATGAGGGTATGCAGTTGGTTGGGTAAATCGGCATGGGTTCCCCCCTTTGGCATGACTTCCACGTCTTGCTCTTACGAGCAATCGGTACATGTGGACAAGACATTTTATATACATGAGTGTACGTGAATTGACTCACCATATACCTCATGGGGACAGTACGTGTGAGAGAGAATTCGATATACTCGGCGTACGTGAATGAATTCCCTTCCATATAACTCCCATCATGACTTTGATCAAGTGGTATGACGTGAGGAAACCATTCGATATAAGACGAAGGTACTTGAACAATGGAAGGTGAGAGTCATATTGCTTAGGCTAACTATGACCTGCCGGACCAGCGCCCATCACGAAGTGACCCTCCAGTTACTAGGTAAAATTTGTTCAATAGCAATGCTCTTTGGTGATGTTGTGTGAATCATGCATGATTCCCTTATTAGTATCTTATGATGAGAATGCCTTTCTTGATTATGCCAAACAGGGAGCAAAGTACAAGTACCCCAAAAGGTACACCAAGTATGGATAGGTGATGCGTGCAACATGGGGATATATGTGATCCTAGGTGCACGTGGTGTGAGGTGTACATGGAGAATTTTCTATAAGTGTGTGAATATAGGCATAAACATGGGATACACATTGAAAAAGGGAACATGCGGATATAGGCGGGACCATAAACAAATATAGCATCCATGTAAATAGAGTCAATCCCTCAAAACAAAAACAAATCCCCAGTAGAGTCACCACTGTGGCCATCCTCGATCCCCGCTGTGGGGGAAGAGGATCCTTCGGGTCCCACGCATCCTTCTCGGGAGAGTGCTTCGGCCGGCATCGTTTGAGATGTGATGTAAAAATGTAGAGAGATTCAGAGTCGCCAGTCTATTTTACTCAAAATAGAAAAAAGAAAAAAGGGGAATCCATCCTAAAGGATGGCATTCGAAGACATACTTGTGCTTGCGAAACCAAAATGATTCGAGAAGGGTTCGGAGGCTTAGTTACAAAATGGGAAGGCGTTAGGCACCCACTCCGCGATTTCGATCCCTCATGTATATTTGCTATTTCCTTTATGCTTCCCCCCGTGATATGTGTGTATGTGTATATATAGAATAGAGGTAGGAATCCTCGACTTGTATCATGGAAAAGATAAAGCGAGTCATCCGTAGGAAGGTATAAGAATAATATTGGAAAAATAAGATTTACGCAATTACCCCTACGTTGATTGTTCTGATGGAACGATAACGCATATGGAGTAATGCGTCACTAAGGGCCAGTATATAGAATATAAGGAAAATGGATTTAGAGAAAATAGAAAAAGAGAGAAAAAGTGAGAAAAAAGACTCGAGTCTCGGGTTTTACCCCGAGACGCCTACATAGCCTATAAAGGTATCAAACTCCACATAGTTCGCATACAAAATGAGGGGTGGGGTTTATCCATAAATCCGAATGGGGATCCCTTTTTTGTGCATGTGTGTGTGTGTAGAAAAAGTGTTTTAGTTGTGAGAGAAGTATGGAAAAAGTATGAGAATCCCTATTTGGAATTTATGAGCAAACCCTCTTTTTCTTGTTTTTTGGATTTTTTATTTAGATGAAAATACGAGATGTGAAATAATACTAAATAAAAAGTATATTAGGATGTGTGAGACGAGATAATAAAAGTGCTAAGTAAGAAAACAAGTTTATTGGGAATTTAAGAGAAATTAAGAGAGAGTTTGAGAAAGTTGGACCTTCTTGAAGATCTTGAGCTTGATCTTTAATGTTGGAGAGCAACCCTTGCGCTTGGATGATGATGGGGAGTGACTAATTCACCATGTTTGATGAAAAGGATGATGAAAAGTGGAAGTAAAAAAGGGATTTGGAAGTTGAAATCATGCCGCCTTCGAGAGAGGTTTTTGGGATTCGCTGAGAGAGATTTTTATCAGATGTGGGCTCTCCTTGAAAATGAGGTGAAGACCACCTTTTATAGGCTCAGGTCATTTCTGATCGGCATATACATATTCCTGCCTATCAACAGGTGCCGATAGGAAGGGTCTGAAATCTGCCATTTGGTAGTGCGCTTCAGGTTTTTTCGAAAAATGGACCACCGAGGGAAAATTGTTTGTCAGAATCGTGCACGGGGCATACGATTGGAAAGGTAATTCAGATACCTTTGAATGTCCTTCAGACGGATCCTGGGTTCGGGAGTTGACTTTAGGTCAACTATGGCTCACAAGCATTTTTCGGTCCATTGGACGGGGAATCCTTCGGACGCAAACGAATCATTCGTTCGTATGGTATGACTGAATCGCGAACGGGGTGGACTGTTGGAAATGTTAGGAGACGTACTTAGACATTCCAAAGAGTTTGGGCCAGTTTAGAGAATTGACTTTGGTCAACCAGGCTCGAGAAGTGTTCGGTAACCTCTCAGAGTCAAACAGATCGTTCGTCCACATGGAAAGTTAGAATCGCGAACGGGATGGACCGTTGGAAAGGGTATTTAGTTCCCTTCAAAGAATCATTTATCCTATATTGAGCTGACGAGTTGACCTAGGTCCAACAGAGCCCGAGAGTGCCCGATGGCCTCTAGGTTCGGTTTCAAACGCAAATGGATCGTTCATCCGCATGGTAAGTCATAATCGCACATGGGGTGTTCCGTTGGAAAGGGTTTTCAGTGCCCTTCAAAGATTCATTGAGTCTCGGTCGAGATAAAGAGTTTGACTTTTTTGTCAAACCGAGTTAGGAAGTGCCCGATGGCTTCTAGGTCAGTACTCGGGACATGACCTAGGTTTGTAGTGATGAGGGGAGGTATTAGGGACCAAAGGAGAGTTAGGGCGTAACAGAATGGGGTGTCTACAACAAATATTTTCATAAATTAATCTGAAGACTATACTACAATAGCCAATTGACAATCCGAGTTTTCAATTGGCTCAGCCTCAACCTCCTATCACCAATACAAATCAATCGAGTACAAAACTAATGATATTAATCAATGAACAAGAATTAAAATTACCTTTATTTGTATCAATTCGACAATACTATAACTTGAATGTCCGTGACTAGTTTGTCTTCCTGGAAAAAAAACACAAATAAATAAATGACGATACAAAGTGAATATGGAAATTTTCAAACATCAGTTGAAATAAACTAATAATCTCAAACATAAATCTTCACTACACAACATGACAAATCCTCAACAAAAAAATAGAAATTGCACCCAACACGGGTATATGTGTAACATGGACGATGGGTGATAGGGATGAAATGCGATTTACCTCAGTTTAACAATGACAGATGGACGATGGGGATGAAATTCGATGAGGATGAAATGCAATGGTTGATGGCCAATGGCGAGGACTAGAACTAGGGCTAGAGCGGATAGGGCTATAAATCTAGGGCAAGGGGCGGATGGGTGCGGTGCGGGTGAAGAAGAAAAGAGTTGAGTTGTTCCTTTTTATGTGTCTTTTACTTTCAATTTTTATTTTCTAAGTCTTAGAAGAAGCGGGAGGCTAAAAATTTATGAGAGGAAAGCAAAAATTCGTGAAGCCGTCTCATAAGGTATACCTTTTTAGACGGATACTCATTTTCAGTATTTTTAGATTGTACTTTTTGAGACGGGAAATAATAGATGTTTTAAAAAGAATAGTTTTTAAGACTGTAAATTTTTGCTGTCTTAAAAGGTCACTTTTAGAGACCCAAATTTTTTCCATATCAAAAACCTCCATATTAAAAAGTATTTTCTTTTTGTAGTGACCCCAGGCATAGTGAACAGACCAACCTAATCCTCAACGGAGGAGGGATGTTACTGACCCTAGGCATTTACGTCTAGGGAGGCAAGGAAACCCTTGCCCTGAGGATAGGTACGATGAAATTGAGGAAGAAGATGCTCCATTAGACTATTGGGAGCCATTTGAGGTCTTAAACAACACTGTACTTCCTATACAGTAGAGCCGAGGTCAGTGTGAAAGAGGAGATGGGGATGTACGACAAAGAAGGTCCGCTTTTCATCGCTTAAGTAGAGAGTCATCCTTTGAAAGGCTCGACCCAGTTAATGATCTGAGGCAGGGGTTATCCAGGTTAAGAAGTCTAGCTAGCTCACAAAGGGAAGATGGTGAACATCGGCCTCATCATCATCGACCCCAATATGGCCAAGACTGTGGCCAGGAGGTCAATGGCCGACGTTCTGCAGCAGATGGGGAACCCTTGGTCCACCCCTTGGAGGTGGATAGGGATAACCTCGGCCAGTCTGACATTGCTAAACCTTGAATGACTTCGTTCAACGGTTGGAAGAGAAGATAGGGAACCTCATAAAAATCCCACTACAAATGGGATTCTTAGAGGGTTCCCCATTTGTGGCAAGGATTGATAACTTTCTAACCCCTGCCAAATTTAGACCACCGATGGTGTCTGGCAAGTACGATGGTAATACCAACCCAGTGCATCACATTGAGATGTATCATTATGTAGCAGATATTTATTCAATCCCTGGTGAGATGAGGTGCCGAGATTTCTCAAGAACTTTAACGGGAGCTGCACATATTTGGTTCACTTATCTTCCTAAAAACTCCGTTCAGAACTTTAAGGGTTTGGCTGAGCATTTTATACACAATTTATGTTTTGGGTAAGACCTTAGAAGAAGACAATTCATCTGCTCTATGTAAAATAAGTCAAGAATGAAAGCCTAAAAGACTACATCGCAAGGTTCAACAAGGAAAAGTTGGAGGTTGAAGATTACGAAGAGAGCGTATCCATGACATCCCTTATAGGAGAACTTCATAAGGGAAAGCTACTCTGGAAGCTTACGAAAGACCCTCCTAAGTCTATTTCCGAGCTGTTAGTAACATATGGAAAGATCATTAATGAAGAAGCAAAGGCTGCAAAGTATGATGATGAAAATGGAAGTAGCAGTGTGAAATTTCAAAGGAAGAAGGATGGAAAGAAGAGGTTTGTAGACGACAAGTTTGCACACTATACTCCTCTAACTTTGAGCTGCGAACACATCCTCAACGAAATAAATAATGACAGGTCCCTGAGATGTATGGAGAAGCTAAAGGCTCCTCCACATAAGAGGAATAAGAACCTATGGTGCGAGTTCCCCCAAGATCACAACCATCTAACTGACAAGTGTTTCTCCCTGAAGGATGAGATCGAGAAGATGTTGAATTTCGGAAAGCTTAAAAAGTACGTGGATGGAAGATCTTCTAAGGGGGGAAGAGACGACCATAAAAAGAAAAGAAATGATAAATACCGTGAAGATGTCCCTTCCAGAAGAGCTGATGACTTAGATGATGATGACGATGACCCTGACCTTCCACCAAAAGATGATAATGCTCCTATAAAGAGGGTTGGTATGATCTATTTCAGTGTGAGCAGTTTCTATGGAGGACTGACAGCAGGTGGCTCAGAGGTAGTAGATCGCAAGGCTCATGTGGCAGAGGCTAAGGCAATGACTAAAGTCGAGGTTGTAAACTTGGCATCTACAGAGGTTAAGTGCGAGAAAAGAATGAAGGTAGATATGGACACCCTCATAGTTGGCTTCTCACAACTTTATTTCAAAGGTATAATTTCTCCTCACGATGACCCCCTGGTAATCACCACAAGGGTGCATGGGTGTGAAGTTCAGAGGATCCTCATTGATGGGGGAAGTTCAGCAGACATTATGTTTTGGCCTTATTTTAAGAGCCTAGGCCTCAGCAGAGCTAGTCTTGTCCCTCATCATCATCCATTAATAGGCTTCAGTGTTGAAAAGGTTCATCCTTTGGGCATGTATGAGATGGATGTTAGAATTGGAGATGACTGGCCTAAGAGGTTGACCAGAAAAATCAATTTCTTTGGGAAGGATCAAAACATCTTCTTAACTTATAACCTCATCCTTGGACGAGTAGCCGTCATGGAATTTGAGGTCGTGCCTTCAATGGTCCACCAAATGCTAAAATTCCTAACTCCCTATGGAGTAGGGGAAGTGCAAGATGACCAAACATAGACACGAGAATGCTATTTTAACTCTACAAAAGAGAGAGAGGCTTATAAGAGGGAAACAACCACGTACAACATCGATACACTTGATCCTAGAGATGAAATAAATCTCAAGAAGGGAGAGGCCGCGGAGGAGGTAAAATCCATCATCCTTAATAAGGATGAGCCAAAAAAAAATACAAATCGGTAAACCCCTAAGACCTGTATCGAATAAGAGCTAGTGAATCTCTTAAGGAAGAGATAAAGTTTCTTTACATGGAGCCATGCATACATGCTAGGTATTGACCCTAAGATTATGTGCCATAAACTCAATGTTACAGAAGATGATAAGCCCATTAAGAAGAGAAGAAGAGTATACTCACGAGAGAAGTATGATGTCATCAGAGAAGAGGTTAGAAAGCTTGAAGAGGACAAGTTCATCAGAGAGGTCATATACCCTGAGTGGTTGTCCAACGCTATCATAGTGCCAAAAGCAAATGGGAGATGGAGGATGTGAATAGACTTCACTTAATTGAATAAGTCTTATCCAAAAGATAGTTTCCTCTGCCTCATATTAATCGGATGGTGGATGCCACAGCAGGACATGATCTCATTAACTTCATGGATGCATATTCAGGGTATAATCATATCTTCATGAATTTAGAAGACTCAGAAAAGATAGAATTCATCACAGACAAGGGGACCTATTTCTACAAGGTCATGACCTTTTGGATGAAGAATGTAGGGGCTACTTACAACCGTCTTGTAAATAAGATGTTAGAGGATCTAATAGGCAAGTCCATGGAAGTGTATGTGAATAACATGCTGATGAAGAGTCTGAAGTCCGACACTCATATGGCCGACCTTGAAAGAACTTTTGACACCATGGACAAGTATGGAATGATGCTCAACCCGACCAAATGTGTCTACGGAGTAGGAGAAGGAATGTTTTTAGGATTTATTATCAAACAAAGGGGAATAGAGGCTATCCTTGAGAAGATTAAGGCTCTGCTAGAAATAAAGACACCCAAAATTATCAAAGATGTTCAGAGGTTAACCGAAAGAATTGCATCACTTAACAGGTTTGTCTTAAGAGCGACATACAAGTGTATTCCTTTTTTCAAAGTGCTTAGAAGGGCCTTCTAATGGGATAAGGAATGAGACAAAGATTTTACGGAGCTCAAGTCCTACCTCAGATGCCCTTTACTCGTATCTCGGCCCATTCAGGGGAGAAGTTATATGTATATCTAGTTGTCTCATAGTCCGCCATTAGTGCAGCCATAGTAAGAGGACATGATGGAGTGAAAAGGCTAGTATACTTAAATAGTAAATCTCTTGAGGGATGTGAACAAAAGTACACTCGGATTAAAAAATAAGCATATGATATGATACATGCTTCTAGGAAAAGGAAGCCATACTTCCAAGCCCACTTCATGGTTGTCCTCACTAATTCCCCACTCAGACAGGTCCTCTATAAGCCTAAGAAGTCACGCAGGGTGATGACTTGGGCCATCGAGTTGGGGGGATATGACAATGTTTATCAACCTAGGGTTGCCATCAAGTGGGAGGCACACGTAGACTTTGTAGCCGAGTTTACCTGTGAAGAGGATGAAGTTGAAAATAGATAAAAAAATAACAAATGAACCAGACAGAAACATCTTCCAAGATACGAACGAGGTTGAGTCAAGAAAAGCCAGAAAAATAATAGTTGAGAATGAGGAAGATAGGTACCTCTTCAAGGAAGGGACCTGTTAGAGGGGAAATTCCTTTTAAAAGAAGATTTTTGGAACCTTTTCGTTGATGGGTCGTCCTGTGAAAGCGAAAGTGGAGCGGGGATAATAGTGTCAGCACCAGATGGTACCGATATTGAATATGCATTGAGGTTCCACTTCAAAGATTATAAAAACAAGTTAGAGTATGAGGCATTAATACCAAGTCTCTCCTCGGCAAAAGCCCTCAGTGTTGGCCTCCTGGTCCAAAGTGACTCAAAGTTGGTCGTTAACCAAGTCGTGGGAGTGTATGAGGCCAAAGATGAAAGGATGGACAAATACCTGAAGAGGGTGAGAATTATGCTAGAAAGCTTTAAGGAACTGAAGATTAAGAGGATACCTCAGCAAGACAACAATCGAGCTGATGCACTTGTAAGGTTGGCCGTAGTAACAAGGATATACATAAGAAGAACAGTACCCATTGAAATTCAGCTCAAGCCGACCATTGAAGAATAATAGGTTGTCAGAACTTTCCACAACTTGAATGTTGTAGCCTCGTGGATGGATCCTATTATCAGATACATAAAAGAGGGAGACCTACAAGAGTTGAAGTCAGAAAGAAGAAAGCTGAGGTTTAGACCTGCCAAATTCTCAATTTTGGGAGATGTCTTGTATAAGAAAGGGTTCCTACGCCCTCTCCTTAGATGTCTCCACCCTTCAGAGGTTCCACACATCTTGTAAGATGTACACAAGGGCTCTTGCTCCAGTCACATAAGAGGAAGATCTTTAGCTAGGAGGATAATCACTCAGGGATACTGGTCGCCGACCTTAGCCAAAGACGTGACTGCGTATGTGAAGAAGTGTGATAAGTGTCAAAGGTTCTCCATTGTCCCTCATCAACCTATGAATTTAATCATCTACCCTTGGCCATTTGAAATATGGGGCACTGATTTGGTAGGAACCATGCCAAGAGCTGTGAACAATTATCGATTCTTTATCATGGAAATTCATTATTTCTCTAAATGGGTAGAGGCTGAGCCAATTATCACAATCCCTGAGCAGAAGACCTTCCAGTTCATCTAAAAGAATATCATATGCATGTATGGTCTTCCAAACACCCTCATCTCAGATAATAGAACCCAGTTCAAGATCGTTTCCTTAGAGAAATACTGCAAAAGAGTAGAGATCAAGCAGTTCTTCTCTTCGACTGGTCGACCCCAGGCAAACAGTCAGACCGAGGTTACAAACCAAAAAATTATTCATGGGATAAAAAAGAGGTTACAAGAGGCCAAAGGGAGATGGATAGAGGAGGTATATGCTGTGTTATTGGCCTACAAGACGAAAAAAAGGACATCAACGGGAGATACTCCATTTATGTTAGGCTACGATTTAGAAGTTATCATCCCTACAGAGGAAAGAAGAGAGGATGTAGAGATAAGACATGCAGCCTACTAGTAGAGAACTACGAGATTGTACAATCAAAGGAAGAAATCAAGGCCTGTAGCTATGGGAGACCTAGTCCTAAAGAAGATGTTCCAAAAGTTAAATAAGCTCCATCCAAACTAGCATGGTCCTTACAGAATAGTTGATGAGGTTGCGCCTAGTACCTACCAGCTTGAAAATCTTGAAGGAGAACCTTTATCCAACCCTTGGAATGTTGATCATTTGAAGAAATATTACATAAGCTGCTATAGTTGTTTATCTCTTTGTAATATATGAATCAGTTTAGACAGAAGGTGTTAATGAAAAGATAGCAACGTTGCACTAGTACACTTGTTATATGCTTTAAACATCATCAGTTTGGTGAAAATATGAGGTGTAACATCATTATATGGGGAGTTCAGAACTTAAACATCATTAATTTGGTAAAACATTTATGATGGAAAACATCATTATATGGTGACCTCACACCTTAAACATCATTAGTTTGGTGAAAAATTTATGAGGGTAAACATCATTATATGGTGACCTCAGACCTTAAACATCATTAATTTGGTAAAAAGTTGAGGACGGTAAACATCATTATATGGTGACCTCAGACCTTAAACATCATTAGTTTGGTGAAAATTTTATGAGGGTAAACATCATTATATAGTGACCTTGGACCTTAAACATCATTATTTTGGTGATAATTTATGAGTTGAAACATCAATATATGTGTGACACCCCTCCTAATAAAATACCGGGCGATCAATCCTTTATTAAATTAAAATCAAGGTGAACAGTTGGTTCATTCTTAGCATCACTTTCGCAAATTAAAATTTTTAAATTTAAACACCCTGATTAATTAAGCTAAGTGTCAAAGCCATTTAAAACATTATTTCCATTTTGTTAAATCCAATTATAAAACCCTTGACCATTAACATTTTAAGAGTCACACATTAAGTATAAGAATAAAAATGAACATTCAAGAGTTTAACCATTAATAACAAATCCCAACTTTAAAACACTAAAGGAAAACATCCTGAAAGTAATAAATCCCGAAGTAAAGATACTGAAAGTAAAATAATTACAATCTCTGACAAAACCAACTAAATAATGAAAAACGGCGACACATGCTCCACTGGATAAAACTGAACTAGAAGTGGAGTCAACAATGAAGTCGTGTAAGCAATGGCCTGCAACACCCACAAAAGCTATAACACGTTCCATCCAAACAATCCTAAGAATGACAACCCTGTGGCTGGGCACCAGGATTATATATATATATATATATATATATATATATATATATATATATATATATATATATATATATACACACACACACAAGAGAGCAAAGATAACAGCAAACGGGTCAGAGCCTGATTGTAAAATAGTTTTAAAATAGTTTAGCAAGTATTTAAAATGCTTACCGGCTAATGCAACAATCATATTAGTATGCGACACTCTCTTGAGAATTCTCATCTCTCATCCGGTGTGCACGTCTACCGTACTAATGAATCTCTTATATCTGTCTAACTTATTCTCCATAAGTCTTAACATGTGAAATTAAGGGTAATATATTCACTTTAGAAAATCTATCTCTTCAAGATTTCTTACGTTATTTAGAATAATTTCGTATCGTTATAACGTTTTTGAATACTTATAGTGAAGTGAAACATTTATTCATTTCTTAACTACTTATATGCATAGTATAAAGTTCCCATATAGATATACGTATATATATTAGTTACACATATAATATATATACAAACGGCACCCCACATAAAATCTATGGTGCAAAGTTTTCATAAATAAGTATATATATACCAATCACTCATATAATATATATATATACTAATGACACCCCACATAAAAATAATGGTGATGGCATACTCTGATATCAAGTCCCCGTATCACTCGTACTAAGGGAATACTAGTTCGGAATCACTCTCGAACTTTATTAAGACAAAACACATACAAATGGATGCGAAGCATAGTTCCCAGTCCTAAGAGGTCAGAGCATACCCTCACGTCTCTTAGGACCATCTGACTATCACTCAGATAGCCTGTAGTCAAGGAATCCTATGTTCTAGGGTATGAGTCAATATCCCCCATAAAGGTCCCATCGAGATAAGACCGTCCCGGTGCAGAAACCCCCGTGATAGCAAGTAGCCCGAGTATGATTTTTACAAAGAAATGATATATGCACAATCACACCATCATATATATATATATATATATATATATATATATATATATATATATATATATATGTATGTATATATATATATGTATGTATGTATGTATTCACATCCACATTATTAAATTAGGTGCGTTCACGACCCATAATTATAATTATCCGTTATTACACATTTTACTCGATTATCTCGTATAACGGACTCGTTCATTTTATTCTCGTAATTAAGTTATTATAAACTCACTTCTCATCTTTCGAAGTATTCTCTTTATCAAAGTATAATTTAAGTAGGTCCTCACTCACCTTCTAATCAAACTTCCTAGACATTTCGATTATTAAATAAACGCACATATGATTTTCTAAATATGAATATCACCCCGTTTACCCTTCATTTCCCTTTCATATTAAAGTCCCACTTAACGGGGTTTATCTTGACCCTACTGGTCCTTTTTTTATTTCATTATGTTCTAGCAACTCTAATAAAGATTTACACCGCATAAAATTGGACTAAGCTAACATGAGCAAAAATGCAGTTTTCCAGGAGGGGTCGATCAATCGATGAAAGGGGGTCGATCGATCGATCAAGCAGTTATGAAGAAACTGCAGAAAACCCAGCTACGAAAATCTTACTCCAAGATCATCCAAATAATCTTGTTTCAGTCCCAAACTCCCAACCAATTATACTGCAAATGTTGTATATCCATATAAACAATATCCTACGTAAAACATACGAGTTTTCATCAACTATAACAAAAAACAAGGGTAACATCTATAAAAATCTCAAAAACCCTAATATTTTTCTTTAACATAGTTTCTTCCATTCTTTTTCCTGATTTCCTATCACTAACACCATGAAAATTCGTGGTTCAACCTCTACATGTGAAATGGATTTCCAAAATATGATCTTTATCTCTAAAACATGTAAATTTGTGTCTCCAATTAATCTTTTCTTTCAAGAACACTAATTCTAAACAACCCTAGACTAATATAAATGAAGCATTAACTTGATTAAACCAAGATAGATACTTTCCTAAAATTCAAAATTATGATTTGTGGAAGAATTTGGTGTGGTTGAGATCCTCGTTGCGCGATCTACCATTTGGTGTTGACGGCGGTGCAACCGGAGGAGTTCTTGGCCTAGAACTCCTTGGAACGCTTCTCCTCTTCCTCTCCAATGTCCGTCATTAGTTTTTGGTTATTATAACCCTAGAAGACAACACTTACCATCTGATATAACCCTAGAAAATTCGTGGGGTTAATTACCCATAATTACGAAATGTCCAAAATGCCCTCTCGGGGTACTAATTAAGCCTAAAAATGCCCCGACACCCAAACTAAACCCCCGAGTACATTATTTTGACTATCTAGACCCTTCCATACACTTTGGCACACTCGAAATGACCATACGGGCAACTTATAATTTATTCACTTTATATAATAATAATTTAGTCCTGACACGACACAGGCGCGTCCCGACTTAAATTTTCATAATTGCCATTTTATTCACTCGTGACAATTGTAATAAAATAAATCTCATTTATTAATTTACTTGTCTAGTAATATTCAACAATTTTTACAATAATTACTAACCCACATCACGTTAGTAAATAAAAAATAAATAAAATTTTGAATTAATATTAAATTAATATCTCAATTTTAATTTAATAAATCCTCTGTTTTAAAAGCCATAAAAATACGGGGTATTACATACTTCCCCCCTAATAATGGAATTTCGTACCAAAATTCGAAAAATAAGGCCTACCTCGTAAAACACATTTTGGCTACCTTAACAGTACGCAACCTATCCACATAGTAAGGCGTTTAATTACTATAGCCCCCGCCTTGCATCAAGCTTGTTTAACACTTCTTCATTAAAGATACTTCACATTGTGCTCCTATCCAACAAGATTTTCATAAGACACACATACACACTATTAATTCCCATTATGTCAATGTCATTGGGAGGCCGCACCTCACTACGTGACAACTACTCGGATTAATCTACACAACTCCCATTCTAAGAGAAACCATACGATCATCTGACTACTCTTGTTCGCCTAAAACAGTCGTGGAATTCCACCATAGTCGTCGGATTATTCTCGACCGATACAAAATTCTGGTCATTCGCTCACCTCTAACCATACAGAAAGAGATTAGTTAAGGTTCTTCCACATAAAAACCTCAATAAGCATCTCGTTTACGACAAACAAGTACTAGTGCTTCCCCAATTACCGCACTATTCCACTTGTTAGCTATCACCGTTGTGGAAACGAAATGATCACCAATATTCTAAAGTCACCTTCACGCGGCTCCACTACTCGTTAATCACCGTGTGCCTGCTCCTCGGCTATGGGTGATACCACCTACTCGGAATGAAATGTTATTTTCGCTGTTTCCAGAAATCCCATATTCAAGGCGGGATTCAAAAATTTCATCATGATTCAGGAAATAATACCGTGTAGGACTATGTACCGGTGCGATCCCTTCCTTTCAAAGGAAGACTGGGGCACACTAGTTAATATTATAAATCACCCCAAAGGAATGCCAACCACTTCCTTCTTGAGCGACTTACTCCACATGTTCGGATGAACCCTTGGTCTTGCCTTGATGATGGAAACCCATCCAAGGACTTTACCGACTTTATCGCCCTCTTCCGTTGCGGGAATAGTTGATAACCACAAAATTCTCTAGTTGATCCCCTTATTCCATCCGATCTCTATCTATGAGTGGTACATGCAGAGACTACTCACTATGTCCCGCTCAACATCAACTTTCCTTGAAATGTCTCACATGGAGTGACACTTAATACTCCCCTTCCTTCCTTTGTGTATATCGAAAGTTCCGGCCCGTGCACTTTTCTTTATGATGCGCACTTCTGGATCTTTTAAAAAATATTAGTATTATCACTCTTTATATGCACAACTCGCTCTCAACATTTGACTAATTTCAACTCCGTCCCGAGTGTTCTCCATATAGTTAAATTCTACCCTTCTCAAGGGATACCCCTGGAAAACGGCTTCCCATAGCCTTCCATCCAGACTCGGTGTGCCAATCTAATTTCACACGTAGATATGGATTTATCATCTTTCACACGGTGTTTAATCCACTCTACCACTTTCACTTTGTTACGTTAGTCCCACAGATATATATTCCACACCTCTATTCGCACGTCCCTTCAACTCGAACGATTTTTAATATCAGCTATCTAGGATGTCTACACACCCTATAAACCGTGCATACTAGCGTAAGCATCACATATGCTTCACACCTACTAACTAATTCTTTGTTTTCCTAGTGCTCACAACGTGATTGCAATACTCGAGTACTCTCACTTACCCTAGAAGTCAAAATTCTAAATCCTCCTTATCATCATTCCACCCCTCAAGTCATGGTGGTAAAACAAAACTTTTAATGCTTTCTTACCACGCAATCGGCTCCACTGACCTTACATCATAATTCAACTACCAACTTACAGATATAATTACCTGCTCCTATTATGACCGAGATACTGAACTCATGGACTAATGACCAAATATCTACCCATTTCCAACCTTACGCTAAGTTTCATACGTGCGATGTCTCACAAAGCGAAATCCAAACAAGGAACCCCCCAATACACTACTACCTAGAATTATCAGTTATCGAAATCCGTTAGGCCCTCCGTCCATAGCATGTACCCCTATTTTCTCGTTTCTTAGTAGAAAATTACATCTCTTCCCGAAATTACACTTAACAAAGAACATTTCGCCAATTGCACCATTGTACAGTATTGGTGGTGATTGCATTCTATAAACCTTAAATACATACAATCTGGATTCTCAAAATCCTTTTCCCAATCAGAGGGGTATAAATCTTAACTCCCATATCTCTAAAGGATAGATATAACAATGCACTCTTTCTATCACCAATTACTGAGCGCTAAACATAATATTGAATTAAATATTTTCTCTCAATCGTAAACCCGATACATACTGAATCATAACAACAAAGTCCATACAAACATCGGTACCGAATATCTCAATCCTACTATCCCCTCTGAAGTCTCTAAGATAGATAATATAAGTGCAAGTCCGACCTTCTTGCAGGTGAAGCCTCGCCAGAACAGAAATATGTTGCACTAATGCAACCACTCCGATAGCCTTGCAATAATTGCCCACTATTGTACTAACCATTTCTATAACGTTGTAACAAAGATAATATCATACTCACATATCGCATCACTACAACGAGTAACCTCAATAAAGTACATAACACTGTTAATATACTCATTCATCCTCCGCGGATAGCACTAAAGAAAAATCCCGCACAACTAGGGAAAAATATGCACATAATAAAAACGTTTATAACTATATGCATTAAACTCGTCTCACATGCTAATCTAGCAATGCACAAAATATAGTGACTCATTCGTGTCACATAAACACGCCTCATCCTCTGAGGATAGAACTTATACTTCCACCTTGCCAATCGTATTGACTGCACAAATGGTCTCCGGACATAACACGTCTGTCCAAACCAAAACAAAACTACTTTAATCGTTGTCCTTTACTAGGCACCATATTCTTGTCCCTTTACTCACTTCGAAAAATATTATCGTGTGCGATTTCACTCCCCAAAAAATACCTCAACACATAATCCACTTATCACCTGTCCTACTAACCATGTTAGCATTTTCCTCTCTCGGACTTTAGTAGACTCGATTCCTGTTGGCTACCCTGGTTATTCCCTTAGCCTTTTATGCCCTTAGGAACATGTCACTGTCTATAATAGTCCTTACTAAATTTACCATCACTTGGTAAGAATTCAACTGTCTGAATCATTTAAATGGGTCCCCTGATGTGTATTCACACCCCTTTGTGGTGCTAAACCACCACCTTTGTATTCAGTCTTATTCTGGACTAAATTCTTCGATTCTTTTAGCTTCCCACACAAAGGAGCATTATCGCCTTTATTGACAAAATACGACATTGTAAACCTCTGAATCGTCCATCCATCAGAATTTACTCTTTGAGTTTTATCAACTATTATTATGAGTCGATCTCCCACTTGGAGTCATTTCCTCCACTTTTATCTACATCTTATGATACAAAATTCGCTAACGGTTAAGATTCATATTCACAAATGGACCTCTGTCACGTCCTCTTGTGATGAGTTCAGGACAACGTTCACTTCTTATCCTGAACATATGATGAAGGGACATACGGTCCACACTGTACCTAAGGTTCTCCTATAGACATAGCATTCCACTTCTAAAATTGGTGGTTGACTCCCATCATTATAACTTCGTTCCGACAGTCAAGAATTTTTTTTTTCTAAATTTTCACTTTCAGTTATCCACACTCCGTCCTATATCTAAACCTTTGGATACTTTACCTCCTTTGGTAAACACACACAATTCCCGCATTTCTAGAATTCCCACTGATAGTTCTCTACACGTTTTGTAATACATTGGGTGAGTTTACTCTCGCACCTCATTCGAATATAGCAGCATTTGGAGATCATGATTGCACCTTAGTCAGCTTTCTAGTCTTGGTTTCTCATGCCATAATGGAGTTGACCTCGACTACGGTAATCATCCTCGAATACATTTTACAACCTCAACTGAGCCCTGCCTCCTGATGTCCACTTAACGGTCCTCTTCTGACATCCGTCATCGCTCGGCACACGCACACATCTGAACGAAATTAGAATTCACTAATGTATATATGTTATAGCAGGGGAACAAAATCTCATCAAAGAAATCGACAATCCTAAACATAGGGCTTTATATCAAACAAAGCAACGCTGAAAGCATAATAAGCCGCACTGATCCTAAAGAACACTAGAACTTGATGCTCTGATACCACCTGTGACACCCCGCCTAATTAAATATCGGGTGATCAATACTTTATTAAATTAAAATCAAGGTGAATCTTAGCATCACTGTCGCAAATTAAAATTTTCAAATTTAAACACCCTGATTAATTAAGCTAAGTGTCAAAGCCATTTAAAACCTTATTTCAATTTTATTAAATCCAATTCTAAAACCTTTGACCATTAACATTTTAAGAGTCACACATTAAGTATAAGAATAAAAATGAACATTCAAGAGTTTAACCATCAGTAACAAATCCCAAATTTAAAACACTAAAGGAAAACATACTGACAGTAATAAATCCCGAAGTAAATATACTGAAAGTAAAAGAATTACAATCTCTGACAAAACCAACTAAATAATGAAAAAGGGCGACACATGCCCCACTGGATAAAACTGAACTAGAAGTGGAGTCAACAATGAAGTCTTCTAAGCAATGACCTGCAACTCTTACAAAAGCTACATCACGTTCCATCCAAAGAATCCTAAGCATGACCCCTATGGCTGGGCACATGTATTACATATATATATACACAAGAGAGTAGAGATAATAGCAAACGGGTAAGAGCCCGATTGTAAAACAGTTTTAAAATAGTTTATCAAGTATTTAAAATGCTTACCGGCTAATGCAACAATCATATTAGTATGCGACACTCTCTTGAGAATTCTCACATCTCATCTAGTGTGCACGTCTACCGTACTAATGAATCTCATATATCTCTCTAACTATTCTCCATTAGTCTTAACACGTGAAATTAAGGTTAATATATTCACTTTAGAAAATCTATCTCTTCAAGATTTCTTAAGTTATTTAGAATAATTTCGCATCGTTATAACGTTTCCGAATACTTATAGTGAAGTGAAACTTTTTTTCATTTCTTAACTACTTATACGCATAGTATAAAGTTCCCATATATATATATATATATATATATATATATATATATATATATATATATATATATACATATATATATATATATATATATACATATATATATATATATATATACATATATATATATATATATATACTAGGGTGTACCCGTGCCGATGGTACGTCGATAAATTTATTCGCGCGATAAATTGTTTTTATGGTGACTATTTTTGTATATTTTTTATTTTTGATTATATTAATTACATACCACTTTTTAATTCAAGGTTGTTAAAACTTAACGTTCGACGGTTGTAAAAACGTTCTTAATTTTTCATAATAGTAGGTTTGTCAAATAAGACAGGCAATAACATAATACAACACGAAAAAAACGATAACCTGACATGAATGACACCAAACTAATCCAAATTGGCATAAAATGACGTTTTAGAAAAAAATTGTAATAGAACTATTTTTTTAAAACGACCTTTTTTAATAAATATAAAAATTGATTTTCTATAAGACATTTTCTTTATGAAGTGACATTTTTAGAAATATTTTTTTGTTATAAAGTATCTTTTTATAAATAAAAACCCGTTTTATGAATATTTTTTTGGAAGACAACAGTTTTTTATAACTTCATTTTGAATTTAATTTCATAAATAATTTATTTTTTTAAATAAAAAACAAACATTTTTACAAAAAATATTATTATCCATTTTTTTATAAAGCAGTTTTTAATAACTTTTTATTAATTATATTTTTTAAATAAAAAAACTTCTTAAGAAACATTTTTTATTACACTTGTTTATAATTGTTAATAATAACTTTTTATAAAGTGTTTTGTAACATTATTAAACGTTTTGCGAAGATTATTAGAAGTGAAAATTTTTAAAAAAAAATTTATTATATTTTTTTATGAAACAATTGTATATATAGAAAGACAGTGGCACGACGAAACTAAAAGTTCATTGTTCTATATTATAAGTTGCTTATGTAACGAAGATAATGATTGAAATTAGTGTGAACCAAATATGACATACCCCAAACGCAATATATTGGTCTTTGCAAAGACCAAATAGGGCCTGAAATTGTATATTGGTGCCAGAAATCATACACATAAAAAGTTGGAAGGAAAAATATATACTAACTACAAACAAAATAGAAAATATATACCTAAAAAAAGGAAATAAACATATGAATGGTTTTCAGAAACATACACACTTTCAAATGGTGAACATTTTCAAATTAAAGTATCAATCTTACACCATGCTTCTCGAGCCCCTCATTTCCCGAATTTTTTATGGAAGTTGCAGATTTCTGTTGTACTTTCACACAGTATATCTGCAACAAATAAAATCATTTAACACCAAAACAAAAATTAAAGAATAAACATGTTTTGAAAAGCTGACTCTGTTCCCAAACAACTGCAAAAAATTCAAAAAAAAAACAAAACGCAAAAGACAAACAGATCTAAGAAAATCACATGAAATCTTTAATGGTTTGAAAAAAAATCATTCTTCAACCCAAACAAAAATGCCCCATATGTTCTTAAACATGGATATGTACACCATACATGTCCCATCAGAAACTGTTACAAAATGAGTGTTACACCATACATGTCCTTGTCCTTGAATATTGTCGTTTATAATCCATAAAAAACACAACAGATCTTCAAAAATGCGAGCTACTGCAACAGTTCCCCTGTTGGGAAGAAGATAATTACAAAAACTAAAGCCAAAAATAAAACTCAAAGCTGTCAATGTGTTGAGAGAAAATCTATAAACCCATCAGTTTGTTGTTAATAGAAATCTAAACAAAATAAATAGAATGATTAAGAAATAAGTGTAAATGGAAAAAAATAACAATAATGCTTTGAACCAATAAATCAAAGAAGTCAAGGTGTCCAGAGCTCACCGGACATCATCACATCAGCGGACAGAGCTCACCGTCGTAGATCACAACAACAACGGACAGATCTTCAAAAGCGCAACAGATATTCGACAGGAAAATTTACAATATAAAGAATAAACAAAGAAAATTATAATACAAAGCCAAAACGCAACAGATATTCAAAAATGCAACACATCTTCAAGACGTGAGTAACTCAATGTTTGGCGCTGCTGAGAATAGATCTTCTTCTCCTCACGAAGTACTCCCATGGTTGTATGCTCTGTTTCAAAACAATAACGAACCCTAAGGTCAATGAGAAATCACAAAAAAAAACCCGAGATATCACATTATAAGAGTCACACAACTCGTAAAAATCAGACTAACATGTTCAGGTTGATCGCCTCCTCGGTCCAAGTTCATATTACGAAAGTCGTAAATGGAGCTGTAGAGCAACTGCCTCGTTTACCCCCTCGTTTTCCCCCTTTGTTTGAATAATCGCTTATTTCATAAAGGTTCTATGGCTTATTTGCAGATCTAGTTTTTCCCCTTTATTTGCTTTTTCACTAAGCACTCACAGAAGAAAGGGAAAAAATGGGTCTGAGAAGGATGTACTGGGTCTAAGAAAGTGATGCTCGAGCAGAGTTAGAGAGAGACGGGATAAGGAGGTGAAAACTCTACTTTTCTTCAAGCTTGTGCACTTTTCTTGAGCCATGTGCTTCGTCCGTCTGACCATGATCTTTTGAGATCAAAATTACCATATTGTCACAATAACATCTCCACCGTAGCAGTATGGGAGTAATCTCAACCCTTTGTTTGATGCAAACTTTGAGATTTAATCTGAGCCGCTAGTTGATAAACACCAAACTCTTCAAGATGTAATTTGAACCGTTAGTTGGGAAGGACAAAAAGTCCCTCCTCCTTTATTATATAGATGTATATATATTAGTTACATATATAATATATATACAAACGGAACCCCACATAAAATCAATGATGCAAAGTTTCCATAAATAAGTATATATATACCAATCACTCATATAATATATATACACTAACGGCACCCCACATAAAAGCTATGGTGCTGGCCTACTCTGCTATCAAGTCCCCGTATCACTCGTACTAAGGGAATACTAGTTCGGAATCACTCTCAAATTGTATAAACACAAAACATATACAAATGGAGGCGAAGCATGGTTCCCAGTCTTAAGAGGTCAGCACATACCCTCACGTCTCTTAGGACCATCTGACTATCACTTAGATAGCCTGTAATCAAGGAATCCTATGTTCTAGGGTACGAGTCAATATCCCCCATAAAGGTCCCATAGAGATAAGACGGTCCCGGTGCGGAAACCCCCGTGATAGCAAGTAGCTCGAGTATGATTTTAACACAGAAATGATATATGCACAATGACACGGTCATATATATATATATATACACGACCCATAATTATAATTATCCGTTATTACACATTTTACTCTATTATCTCGTATAACGGACTCGTTCATTTTATTCTCGTAATTAAGTTACTCTAAACTCACTTCTCATCTTTCAAAGTATTCTCTTTACCTAAGTACAATTTCAGTAGGCCCTCACTCACCTTCTAATCCAACTTCCTAGACTTTTCGATTATTAAATCAACGCACGTATGATTTTCTAACAATGAATATCTCCCCGTTTTCCCTTTATTTCCCTTACACATTAAAGTCCCACTTAACGGGGTTTATCTTGACCCTACTGGTCCTTTTTGTATTTCATTATGTTCTAAAAACTCTAATCAAGATTTACTATGCATAAAATTAGATTAAGCTAACACGAGCAAAAATGTAGTTTTCTAGGAGGGGTCGATCGATCGATGAAAGGGGGTCGATCGATCGATCTATCGATCGATTGATGCTCGGGGCTCGATCGATCGATCAAGCAGTTATGGCGAAATTGCAAAAAACCCAGCTACGAAAATCATACCCCAAACTCATCCAAATCATCATGTTTCAGCCCAAAATCCCAAACAATTATACTAAAAATGTTGTATACCCATATAAATAATATCCTACGTAAAACATACGAGTTTTTATCAAGTATAACAAAATAAACGGGTAATCTATATAAATCTCAAGAACCCTAATATTTTTCTTTAACATTGTTTCTTCCATTCTTTTTCCAGATTTCCTATCACTAACACCATGGAAATTCGTGGTTCAACCTCTACATGTGAAATGAATTTCCAGAATATGATCTTTATCTCTAAAACATGTAAATTTTTGTCTCCAATTAATGTTTTCTTTCAAGAAAACTAATTCTAAACAACCCTAGACTAATATAAATGAAGCATTAACTTGATTAAATCAAGATAGATACTTTCCTGAAATTCAAAGTTTTGATTTGTGGAAGAATTTGGTGTGGTTGAGATCCTCGTTGCGCGATCTACCATTTGGCATCGACGGCGGTGCAACCGGAGGAGTTGTTGGCCTAGAACTCCTTGGAAAGTTTCTCCTCTTCCTCTCCAATGGCCGTCATTAGTGTTTGGTTATTCTAACCCTAGAAGACAACACTTACCATCTGATATAACCCTAGAAAATTCGTGTGTTTAATTACCCATAATTACAAAATGTCCAAAATGCCCTCCTGGGGTACTAATTAAGCTAAAAACGCCCCGAGACCCAAACTAACCCCCCGGGTACATTATTTTGACTATCTCCGCCCTTACGGACACTTTGGCGCACTCGAAATGACCATATGGGTAACTTATGATTTATTCACTTTATATAATAATAATTTAGTCCTGACACGACACAGGCGCGTCCCGACTTAAATTTCCATAATTGCCATTTTATTCACTCGTGACAATTGTAATAAAATAAATCTCATATATTACTTTACTCGTCTAGTAATATTCAACAATTTTTCCAGTAATTACTAACTCACATGACGTTAGTAAATAAAAAAAATAAATTTTCGGATTAATATTAAATTAATATCTCAATTTAAATTTAATAAATCACCAATTTTAAAAGCTATAAAAATACGGGGTATTACAATATGGTGACCTCAGACCTTAAACATAATTACTTTTGTGAAAAATTTATGAGGGTAAACATCATTATATGGTGACCTCAGACCTTAAACATCATTAGTTTGGTGAAATAGTTATGAGGGTAAACATCATTATATGGTGACCTCAGACCTTAAACATCATTAGTTTGGTAAAAAATTTATTGGGGTAAACATCATTATATGGTGAACTCAGACCTTAAACATCATTAATTTGGTGAAAAATTAATGAGGGTAGACATCATTATATGGTGACCTCAGACCTTAAACATCATTAGGTTGGTGAAAAATTTATGAGGGTAAACATCATCATATGGTGACCTCAGACCTTAAACATCATTAGTTTGGTCAAAAATTTATTAGGCTAAACATCATTATATGGTGACCTCAGACCTTAAACATCATTAATTTGGTGAAAAATTAACGAGGGTAAACATCATTATATGGTGACCTCAGATCATAAACATCATTAGTTTGGTGAAAAATTTATGAGGTGAAACATCATTATATGGTGACCTCAGACCTTAAACATCATTAGTTTGGTGGAAAAGTTATGAGGGTAAACATCATTATATGGTGACCTCAGAACTTAAACATCATTAATTTGGTGATAATTTATAAGGGTAAACATCATTATATGGTGACTTCAGACTTTTAATATCATCAATTTTGTGAGAGTTTAACAGGTAAGACACTCAAGTAGAACATCATATGAAGCAACCGAATCTAAAGAAGATTTAACTAATGACCATAAAAAAGATGAATTACAAGTTAGAGGCATCAAGAGGCCATCATAAGTTCACACCCATGCAAGAAATAGACAAGGGAAATCAAAATTACAACTCTTAAAAGCTTCACAAAAAAAGGCCTAAGCATATGCAGCTGCAATCGTGTCGCAACGACCAACGTTTGTCACCTCAGCTCCATATTCCTGATGATTATCATCTTCAGTCTCAGTGAACTCTAGGGGAACACTCTCAATTGGAGCAGCATCAGCCTCCTCAACTTCTTTCAAGGACTGAGCAAACAGAGGATCACTAAAGCCAAGACCCACAAAGTCTGAGGCAGACATGCTACCTCACTCTTTCTCCTTAGTGGTTTACTATTTTCCAGTTGATTTGATACCTCTTTCAAGGTATTCAAAGCCAAAAATCATAAACTCATGTGAGACCTTGTAGTGTTCAATCGTCCTCTCAGCAGTGTCTTCAACTGCAACCCTGACAACAACATCTACCTTGGACTGAAGGGCATCATCCTTGGCCTTCAGGTATGAGTTATGGTCCTTCTTGAGTTTAGATATGTCATCGTCCCTTTGCCTGATAAGCCCCTTCAACCTTTTAACCTCTGTATTCAAAGAGGCTTAAACCTTCTCATCTTCTTGGCCCTTCTCTATAAGGGGAAACCTCTTTAGAGTCCAATCAACGAGGCGATGGAAGGACAAGACACCCTGCATAAGAAGATCGGATATAAGAAAATATGAGCTATACTTTCTAAAAAGTCAAGGTTACACTTATGAAGAGCAAGTGATTAAATTAGTAAAAACTAGTACTTGAATGGACTAGTGGACAAAAAACCCGGCCACTAACAGGACGTCCAAAGAGCGTAAGAAATGCTTATCCTCTTCAGCCATTATTATACCGATAGCGTCGGTAGACTTCACACTATGTCCAATGGGGCTATCACTGATCTTCAACTGAGCTAGAATAGTAACTAAAGCATCGTCTCTAGAGATGGGGATAACACGATCCTAGCCCTGAGCCTTACTTTGCCTTGTATGCTCTAGGTCGGCCATCGACTTCCTATTTGTTGTAACATCTTCTTTGGAGGCGTCGATGTTCTTCTTGATGATAGGTGGGTGTACATTTTTTCCACCCCTCTTCTTCATCAGCTTCACAAGACGAGGAACAAACATTTCCCAAAGATCGTCTGATATACCTGTTGGACGCTCTACAAAAGATAAACCTCTGAGTTAGTGAGTCAAAGATATATAAAGTAAGAGTTATAACTTATGAAAAAATAAAACTTATGAAGCTCTCCGAAAGGAACACCCCCTAAGCCCGTCTGAGAGAGGTAATAGGGGGTCATCAGATGATCATATTTTACAAGATGACCTGGCTCGCCCTGATTGTGAAGATCTTCAATCTTTTGGAAATTATCTTAGATAAGTCTAGCGTTAGCTTTAGCAGCAAGGGAGACCTTCCCCCATCTCAGAGGGATCCTTGGAACCGACATTCTAGAGGCCTCATTTGGACTAAATTCCTATGCCCCGAAAGTAAAAAAATAACGAGGTTTCCAGTTATGGTTTGAAGTTTGGGTAACCAACAACATTTTCTTCTCTGATTTCCATGGTAAGAAGTGGTAATATCTAGGATGGTTTTTGGCGGAGGATGGCACATAACAACCATTGAAGACCCTAAGTAGAAGGTCTGAGTGGTGTACAACCCTCCAAAGGACGATGGCCCCAATCATAACCCTCCAGGCATTAGGGGATAATTGGGAAGAGGAAAGATTTATATGGGAGAGTATAGCTTTGATGGAAGGGTGGATAGGAAGACGAAAACCTAATTTGAACATCTTCTCATAAATGAAGATCTCTCCATCTCGACCATAAAAGGCCCTCTAATCCCTCAGAGGTTTCCTAATGATGATGGAAGAGTTTATGGAATAGATGTATCTAAAAGTGAGAAGATCGTACTCAGTAATGGAATTCTCAATCTCGACCGCCTAATACGTATAAAGATCACTCTCCTCGCCATCATCACCATCCCCAGCAACGTCGTCCTGGGCAGGTGTAGGGACACCACTAGGAAACCTCTAAGAAAATTCTGCCCCAATGGAAACCGACAGAGGAATGGCTTCAATAGGAGGGGGAATGGACACACTAGGCCCTATGATTTACAATTTATAAGACCTATGTGAGGTTCTATCACCTTGGTGAGATGAGGCACGACTCAAAACCTCGACTTCCTCGGGAACCTCACCCTGCCTAAGAGAGTAAACCATAACCTCTTGAAAAGAGTCTATAGACATGGGTTCTGAGGAAAATAATTCAGACTCAGACATTGTTATGGGATCCCTAGGAACCTCTATAGGCTCAGAAGGCTCGTCTAGCTCAGGGTAGATAACCTTCAGGGGTGGTGGGAAGATAGGTCTGAGAGGAAAGTCCTAAGACCTACGAGCTTCCTCTTGGGCAAGCTCTATTTGCCTAATTTTCTTGAAGGTCTTCTCAGGAAGAGATGGGAAATCTTCTATGAGTTGGTACAAGGGTCTGAGCATAAGTGGGACAACACAACACTTAAGAAGGACACAAACCACAAATAGGTACACAGCTTGAAAGAACTCCAACTCAAGATCAAAAAGGGAAGTTAGAAAGTTTCAAATGAAGAACCTCAAGAACATTTAAGAATTGGGATCGTCTAAGATGGTGATCGGAGGTTCACCAAAAATCTAAAGAAGGGATATTTATGGCTGAAATAACCTCGGAGCTACCTACCACTGTCCCTAAACCACTCAATCACTACTATCCTAGCCCTAAAACCACCAATACTAGTGGAAGCCCTCACCGGAAAATGCAAAATCTCGTCGGAAACTCATAAATGATGATGTTGTAACTAAAAATGGAAAAGAAAGGTGGAAATTAATACTTGGCTAATCACGGACTAGAGAAGAAGAGGTTTTGAGGCAAAGAAAGCTCAGAATCGCAACAACAATGGAACTCTTGGAGACAGAGAAGAAGTTGCAGAAAAATCTAAGGCGGGAAGAAATTTAGAAGAAGAAATAGAATGAGGAGAGGGAAGAGGATTTTTAAACCTATTCAATGATGAAGCGCGAGTCCCAATGCCCCTTAATTGCCCTAGGGAACCTAAAGGGCAAGTGAGAATCATCACACCTTGATAAGCATGCTACACACTTTAGTAAGTGACATGTGTTAAGAAAATATTGGCACCCAAAGAGACTCAGCCTCGGCCTTAACTACATACCCCTCAATCATCTAATTACATAGAAGACTAAGGACTAGGGGTGATTGATATGCCCAAAGTGTACCCACTTGTAATAACCCGCGTAATTTTTGGGGTATTTTCAAAATAAAGAGGAAAAATAAAGTTTTTGATAAAATTATTTTTATTGCTCAAATATGTTGGTTATTATTTTTAAAGGCGAGAATTTCAAACGGTTTCCAAAACGGAGTTTTTAAAATAATTTTTAAATGTTTTTAACTCTTGGAGTTGTTTTGACTTCCAACTCTTCATTTCTTTGCCTTATTTAAAGGAGTCTTTTGGATTCCAACTCTTCATTTCTTTGCATTATAAAAGGAGTCATGGGCAAACCTTTTTAATCTACTTTTGGCACAAATTTTGACAGCAAATATATTTTATATTCCTCTCTTTTTATATACACATTGGCCCTTGAGATTTGTGAGTTCCAACCTTAGATTAGAGGTGTTCTTGGGGCTATTTTGTTGGAGGTTCTTGGAGGAGATTTTGTAGATATTTTGTGTTGATCTTGAGGATGTGATCATTGGTTTCTCATCATGGTTTGAGGTATGAGGTTTTACACAATATGCTCCTTAAATCTCGCGAGTGTCATTCTCTTTGAATTCTTGTTAATTGAACTCATATTTGAATTGATAAATTCATTGAAATCTGGAAAATAATTGTTGAAATTATTTTGATTCTTGTGGTATCATTATATTGTTGATGAGCACATTGTCATGAGATTTTAATATGGCACGGAGGTTGGGCACCCGCCAAAATTCCTATTTCCCGGGCTATGGCTTGATAAAGCATATACGAATGTGGTGAGGCCTGGTGACCCATTGATGTGTTGTTGAGAAATTTATTGATAAATGCTTTGAGATTTTCATTTTATTTGAATATTCGTACTCGTGTTGTTACGTTTTATTCATTGCTAACATATATTTGTTGAGCATCTTTCCTGTCGTATTGTGTACTTCCCCATATTTTCTTTTAGTGGCAAGTTAGCGTGGATTTGGGCGTTATGGATTATTGGAGATTGATTTTATCTTAGATATTTTGGGAAGAATTTTTAATACATTTGAGAAGACTTGTATTTATTTATTTTGATGTATAGAGCATTGTGATTTATTTTATTTCGAGTTAGATGTTGTATTTAATTCGGGAGATGTTGTTGTATTTAATTTGAAGAATTGAGATTAGTGGATTTATATGATTGTGGATTTATTTAGATGCTCTATACCTTTTCACTTGTGGATTTGGATTTATTTTATCGCATTAGCGCTCCGTTCGCTCTCCCCGGGCGGGCAGGGTGTTACACCACTTACTCAGAGTAACTAACCTAGGCTGATGAAGAGCCGAGGCGACAAGATGCTTGACAACTATCAACAAGTTGTCTCTCTCATAAGGTCGGCCCCTCATACACCAACCTCGGATCTTGATCAGTTGAGGTCAGCTAAGTCTCGCAGGATCAATTAATCGCCAACATTATCATCGACCTCAGTCGACGTTACAGCTACCTCATACCTAACCTCGACCAACCCTCCTAGCCGAGCTCATCACGATTAAATAAGACAATGCAACTACATATGACTCCACCAACCTCGTACTCATCCAGGCCAAGGTTACACCATTCAAGGACGCAGGGCCGAGCATTTACAAGCACATGTAAGGTTAAAAATGCATGGACAAATCATTTATAACAAAATAATTCCCCCTATGTGAGGGAATATTGAGATCATCATTATCTACATAAGATCATCCTGGTGTCATCCTCACACTGGTTCGATCCTTATGCACATGCTCACTGCATGCTTAGGGGGTACATTACACCCCCCAAGCACTATATATAGAGGTTATCTTATACCTTGTAAAAGGATCCATAAATTGCAACCCTAGCTAAAACTCTAACAGTAGAGAAAGAAAGCTTAAAAGATTGTATCTTTGGCCATTAGTGCCTTCATCTAGTTATATTATTCACACACTCATAGTGGATGTAGGCCAGATTGGCTGAACCACTTACATACAAGTGTTCATCCTCTTCTACACACATACTTCTACTACATATATACACTCTTGTGCTGCCAATGTTTTCATTAGTTTGAGCATATAAACACCTCATCTGGTGGTGCTATTTCCAGCATCATCAATAGTAGTGCATGTGAGTATGTGCGTCATTTTATATACTACTAAGTCTATGTCAGAAAATAATATAGGCCTGAGTTTTATTTTTATTTTATTTTTACCTTTATTATTAGTTTACCTTTATTAATATTATTTTATTTTGTGTCTTTTTGTTTTTATTTTTAGGTTACAGTGTAATTTTTTGTTTTAATAGATTGTAATTATTTTAGTAGTTGTAAATATTATGTAAGTGTTATTTTTATTTTTATTAATTAGGTACAAAGTAGACACACACACATAGTAACTACCGTACACTCGCATACACCCAAACAACTCCCACACACATTATACTACACACTCACACCCTATCCCCATACACCTTACTCAAACCCAATTTAACAACCCGAATTTTTTAGATGGGAATTTTAAATTAATTTTGGAAATCGGAGAAAAATAAAATTTTGGATTTTATAAATTTATAATTTAAAATATTGTTTTTTATATTTGAACAATAAATTTTCAAACGGAATTGGAATCGGAATTAAAATGGAGTTCTAATTGAATTTTTATTATATAGAAGAGTCCTCAAAACATAAAACTCTCTAAGAATCTTGAAAACATAAAACTCTCTAAAAAAATATTAAAACTATTGAACCATCCGATTGAACTAAAATTTTTTGTTCAGCTTCCTCTCATCTTCAGCTACTCTGTCCTTAAATGTCATCCAATTCCAACACTGCGATCATCCAGAATAATTTTTTTTAGTGTTTCTATCTGATTAGAACTCTTTTCTTAATCAAACTCTTAATCCTTTATATATCAAAAAATTCATGGATTGGCTTTTCAAATAACTTTTTTTCAAACATTTCAATCAAAAGACCTCGCCAAAATTACTCTGTTTCATCCACAAACCGTAGCCCCAAACTTATACAAGATTTCAACCTTAGATTAGAAGGGTTATTTGTTGTTTTCTTGAGTTTGGGCCAGAACGAGATTTGATTTTTTTCGCGAGAGGAACATGATGGTGCGATCAGATTTTTTAGGCCGAATATATGTGATGATTCGTATGATGATTTTGAGGTACGGGACTTAGACAGTATGCTCCTAAATTCTCTCAAGAGTATTCCGTATTTCTGTGTCGATTGCACTCATATTGAATTGTGATATTCTTTATAATCTGAAAATTGTTGGAATCTAATTTGATTCATTGTGTGTGTATATATATATATATATATATATATATATATATATATATATATATATATATATATATATTGTGATTTGAGCATATGGTCATGACATTTTAATATGGCATGGAGAATGGGCACCCATAAAAAGTCCAAAATTCATATATGCTTAAGAATTCATAGGCGCCGTGAGGTGACGCCTGGTGACTCATTGATGTGTTGTTGAGAAATTAATATTGATATAATGATTGAGTATTGCATTTGATTTGTATATGCAGATTCGTATTGTTATGATTTATTCATCGTGCTATTATTTTTTAGCATCTATTCATGTCATATTGTGTACTTCCCTGTATTTTCTTTTAGTTGGTAGGTTAGCGTGGATTGGGACGCTATGGACTTTTGGAGAATTATTTTAGAGCATGGATAGGAAGCTGCATTTTGATATTTAAATTAGTGATGTAATTTTTAGTTGGAGAATTTTTTAGTCCGGAGAAAATTATTGTAATCTTTATTGTGGAAATAAAAAAATTATGGAGTTATTGTATTTATATTATGGATATTTAGATGCTCTATACCTGTTGATTGGTGGATTTAGTTTAGTTTTATCGTAGTAGCACATCATGTGTCTTTTTTAGGCATGCGGGATGTTACAGATGGTATCAGAGCTTAGGTTTACGGCAACCCTCGTGTCTTTGGGTTTTGGGTCTAGCATGCGTGGTAGACGTGTTTTTTTTAGATAGAAATTTTTGGTGATAAGTCATATTAGGCATCGAGGTTAGATGTGAGGTATTTAAAGTTTATTTTTGGAGATGATATTTATTTTTTGAGATTGTTGGTGTGGCTTGATTTTTGAGTTTTAGGCTTCGTTGAATTTTGACGGCGAAATTCCTTGTTAGTGGGGAAGTATGTAACAACCCGAATTTTTTAAATGAGAATTTTTAAATTAATTTTGGAAATCGAAAAAAATAAAATTTTGGATTTTATCAATTTATTATTTAAAATATTTTTTTCTATAATTGAAAAATAAATTTTCAAACGGAATTCGAATCGAAATTAAAATGGGGTTTTAATTGAATTTTTATTATATAGAAGATTCCTCAAAACATAAAACTCTCTAGAAAAAAAAAACATCTTTGAAATTATTAGGCCATCCAATCGAGCTGAAATTTTTTATACATCTTTCTTTCATCTTCACCTACTGCATCCTTAACTTTTATCTAATTCCAACGGTCCGATCCTCCAGAATAATTTTTTTTATTATTTGTATCTGATTAAAACTCTTTTCTTAATCAAACTCTCCATTCTTTATATATCTATAAATTCGTGGCTTGTCTTTTCAAATCACTTTTTCTCAAACTTTTCAACTAGAAGACCTATCCAAAATTACTCACTTTCATCTACAAACCATAGCCCTGAAATTATTCAAGATTTCAACCTTAGATTATAAGGATTATTTGGTGTTTTCTTGAGCTGGGGATAGAACGAGATTTGATTATTTTTGCGAGAGGAACCTGATGGTATGTGTAACACCCCGTATTTTTGGTACATTTAATTTAATTAATTCGGAGATTTTAAATTACTTAGTGTGTTGTAATTTAATGAATTTATTAGAACAGAATAATATATAAATATTAATCTGGGATTGAATGGTTAATATTTAGGGAAAACTTATTTACTAAGTGAATAGTAATAATGTAATTATGTCGTCTAGAGTATTAATGACGAGGTATGTACTTATCGCATCCGAAAGTCGGTATAGACTGTATTAGGTGGGGGATAAGTATTTTTAGAAATTAACTCGGATGCAAATTCTGAGCTGACAGTTGAGTCCGGATGGGCCGAGATAGTCGGAAAAGTGTACCCGGGGGTAGTAAACGGGTCACAGGACGTTTTTAGACATAGCCGGGCCCACTCGGGGACATTTGGGTCACTTGGGCTTGGCCCATTAGTCAAAAAACGGGATTAAGTAATTAATCTAATAAAAAGAAATAAGGGGGTGGCTGAACTTAATTAGAGAAAGCAAATTAAGAGTTAGGAAACCCTAACAGCAGCCAAAGCCAAATTGGGGATCAAAGAGAGCCATCAAAGGTCATCTTCAACCTTGGGATTTAGCTCCAATTCAGACTCTACCAACCTTAAGGCAAGTGGATAACTTGCAATTGCATTAAATCTGTTATCGATTCATATTCATGTGTAGTGATTATGTAGAAATCCGTTTTTGAGTGTTAATGGAATGAACATGGGATTTTGAAAACAAAAATTCTGATTTACGAAATTTGGGGTGATGATTCTTGTAAAATCTGATAATGGTGAGTTATTGCATATCTGATAAGAATGTTATCTTCATATTTGGAAACGAATTTGATGATGAAATTTGGGGTATAAATGGACCTAGGGTTAATGATGAAACTTTCCCCAAATTTAGAAATTTAGTTAATGGACGGATTATTGATGTTGATGAATACTCTGGAGATCCTTAAAGAGTTTCCTAATATGTACAAATGCTAAAAGAGACTTAGTTTCAGTGTAGAAGGAAATTAGGGTTTGCAGATTTTCGCCCATGGCTGTCCGTCTTCGCGAAGAAGACGAGTACCTGTTCGATCGATCGATCGACGCCATGAAGTCGATCGATCGACGGTCGGCAGAAACTGACAGTCCGCCCAGTTTTATTTATATAGGAAGTGATTTATATAAAAATTGTTATGTAATTAATTATTGTTGAGAAAATTAATGCATGGGGTTACCTAATTAAATGTGAGTGAATTAATTAGGAGATGGGAGGAGAAATTTGGATGACACGTCAAAATTGGTTGAGTGACATCGAGGTAAATTATATTACGTAGTAATAGACTAAGAAATTTAGAGTCGGGATTTAGACTCGGGTGAGGTTAATTCGGGCTATGAGATTGAGTCCAATTAAATGGTGAGGGCAACATCAAAAGCAACTGAAATTATTAATGTGCAAATTAATTAATAATTCGAGTTGGGTAATAACCTCATAATAAAAATGGAATAGGCTTGTGTCACGGGTTTGGTACACGGTGTAGCTGGAACATTGTTATATATGTGTATATATATATACGGTGTGTGATAGTATATATATATAGTGTATGCCTTAATATCAGTGGTTAGATATTATTATACTCTAGTGCTATAGGGGGAGGTTACGCGCAGTGGATGAATCCCCTAGCTTGAGGAGTAGGGCGAGTAGATTCCCAGGTCATAGCGTCCGTTACAGGGGGTGAGGGGCATCTCACTTTTCGGGAAGGAATATGACCGCCTCCAATCGTATACTAAACCAAGTTAGTGAGAGATTCTAACTTGGATAACTAGGATATGTGAATATACCTAGTGTACTAGCACTTTAGAGAAATTATATCCGGGGAGTACTTTTACTCGGGTGGATATTAGTGGTTTATGTATTCCAGTGTGTGTGTGAATGCTGCAATATTCTAAGTATATAATAGGGTGATTATTATATACGGACTAAATAAATACAAGTATGTGTTGTTGTATATGTATAACGAGTGGAGTAGTTATATGAATTAAAAAGGGAAATGATTTAATTAAGTTCATGTTACTAATGACTTAAAAATCATAATCACATTTTACTCAGGTTAGAGTAGGGGAGGAGTATAAGGGGACTTTAATAATTATCTATTCATGAGATAGATAACTAGGTGATAATTAAAGCGTTAGTGGTGCACATTAGAGGAGAGGCAAGGAAGTTCTCAAGAGAGTGCGACACTAACTAAAATATGAAGAGCATGCATATTTATTATTACTGCAAGTTAATCATTTGCTAAATGTTTTCAAATGTTTTGGGTACTAACCCTTTCTATAAAAATTTTTTAAAAACCTTTTAGGTGTCCAGCCACAGGGACGCCAGACTTGACTTAATTCCAGGAACTCCGTTGCTGCAGCATATGTGGATGTTGCGGGACCTTTGATAGACGCCTCTTTCTTTCATTCATAATGTAGAGACTCATTATTATTTATTCGAGCATGTCGCTCACTTTCCATTTATTTATTTCTTAGATTGTTGGGATTCCATTCTTGTCTTTATGGGATTTATTATTTGGACCGATGGTTTATTCGGTTAATTATTTTTACTTGTGGAATGATTAGTTCAATTATCTGTGAATGTTATTGTTTCATTTTCCGCATGGGTTTTTGTTTAATTAATGAAAGATAAAAATTGGCACCAGTCTATTTTTCTCACTTAGGTGGTTGGTAATTTAATAAAACGAAAGTGATGCTAAGAATGGACCAAATGAGAAACCTGTTCTAACTTGATTTAGGACTGATCACCCGGGATTAATTAGGCGGGGTGTCACAGATGGTATCAGAGCTTCAGGTTCTAGTGTCCTTAGGATCTGTACGGCTTTCTACGTTTCAGCGTAGCGTTCGGTTGTTATAGAGCCCTATTATTAGGACTGTTGATTATATTTTCCGCTTGTGAGATATCATATTCCTGCTATTAATTTTTGTATAAATTGTGTACTTATACAATTCAATCTATTTCAGATGCCGCCAAAGAGACAGAGAGCGGAGAGGGCTGAGGCTAGAGATGAGGTGAGGGAGGCTCGACAGGAGCCACAGGTACCTCCACCACCACCACCGCCCGAGTTGATTTCCACCACTCAGGTGGCAGTGATAGTGGCCCAAGCGGTCGAGACAGCGATGCGAGCTATGGAAGCTCATTTTCCACATCCCCAGGCACCGCCTCCATTGGCTCCAGCAGTTCAGGCTCCAGTGGGGCCACCATCTTGGCAGCGAGTGAGGGAGACCTTTCAGAAGGGTCACCCACCTGAGTTTCGAGGTAGCACCAATGTGGTTGAGGCTTGTGACTGGAAGAAGAACATTCAGCGCCATCTGTGCATGTTAGAGGGTACAGAGGTGCAGAAACAGATGCTGGCTACCTTTCGTCTGTCAGGGGCAGCCTTACAGTGGTGGGAGTCCGTAACCACCGCTGAGGAGCGGGATTTGATGCCGATTTCTGAATTCTGGGTGCGATTTGACCGCAAGTACTTCCCTCCAGCAGTAGAGTCTGAGATGAGGAAGAAATTCAGCGAGTTGGTACAGGGTGACAGATCAGTGGCAGAATATGAGGAGGAGTTCACCCGTTTGGCAAACTTTGTGCCAAACGAGGTGAGCGATGAGGAGCGGAAGAAGTCCAAGTTCATGGATGGTCTGGCTTGGAGAATCAGGCAGCACTTGATTGGAAACCCGGCATTGGTGACCTATACAGATGTCGTTAATGCCGCACTTATACATTGTCAGGATCATCGTTTCCACACTAAGGGGAACAAGAAGGCTGGTGAGCCGAGCCAGCAGGGCAAGGCGGTCACTAGTAGTGAGATGAGTGGCACACAGCAGAAAGTCATCACTCAGCAAGGGAATCTGGCTAAGAAGTTTAAGCCTGGTGGGTTCCGACCGGGAGGACAGGGGTTCAGACAGGGGCAACCAGGCTCTAATCAGCAACAGCAGGTTCCTCAGGGCCGTCAGGGCCAAGGAAACAACGGGGGAGGCCAACCGGGCCAGCAACGTCAGGGCCAACGGCAGGGTGACGACCAGAAACGCTGTTTCTCCTGTGGCCAGCCAGGACACTTCAAGAGGGAGTGTGTAACACCCCGCCCGCCCGGGGAGAGCGAACGGAGCGCTACACATCGATAAAATTAAACTAATCCACAATATAACAAGGTATAGAGCATCTAAATCTCACAATATAAATAAGAGAATCCACTAATCTCAAATCTCTTCAAATTAAATACAACAACTCTCTCGAATAAAAATAACTATCTAAAAGAATAAATCTCTAATGCTCTATACATCAAAATAAATAAATACAAGTCTTCTCTCTTGTATTAAAATCTTCCCAAAACAATCCTCGCTAAAAATCAATCTCCATAGCGCCCAAAATCCGCGCTAACCTGCCACTAAAAGAAAATATGGGGAAGTACACAATACGACAGGAAAGATGCTCAACAAATATTAGCGGTGAATAAAACGCAACAATACGAGTACGAATATTCAAATCAAATGCGAATCTCATAAGCAATTATATCAATATAATTTCTCAACAACACATTAACTGGATCACCAGGCCTCACCACCGTACCGCGCCTATGCATTTTTTTAGCATATCCGGAAAAAGGAATATTGGCGGGTGCCCAACCTCAGTGCCATATTAAAATCTCATGACAACATGCTCAACACCAAATATAATACCACATGAATCAAAATTAGATTCCAACAAATATTTCAAGATTTCCAAATGAATTTATCAATTCAAATATGAGTCAATAATCACAAGAAAACAAAGGGAATAACACTCGCGAGATTAAGGAGCATATTGTGTAAAACCCCATACCTCAAAATCATCAAATGAATCATCGCATAATTCAGCCTCAAAATCTAATCACACCATCACGTTCCTCTCGCGAAAATAGTCAAATCTCGTTCTAGCCCAAACTCGAGAAAACACCAAATAAGCTTTCTAATCTAAGGTTGAAATCTTGAATTGGTTTGGGGCTATGGTTTGTAGATGAAAGGGAGTAATTTTGGAGAGGTCTTCTGGTTGAAAAGTTTGAGAAAAAGTGATTTGAAAATCCAAGCCACGAATTTGTTGATATATAAAGGATTAAGAGTTTGATTTAGAAAAGAGTTCTAATAAGATACAAACACTAAAAATTTTATTCCGGACGATCGGACCGTTGGAATCACTTGAAATTTTAGTATATTGTAGCAAACGGCGAGACAGGACTGCTGACAAAAATTCAGCTTGATCAGACGGTCGGATTTCTAAAAATATTATTTTTACAAGAAAGTTTTATGTTTTGAGGACTCTTAGAGAGTTTTATATTTTGAGGAGTCTTCTAAATAATAAAAATTCAATTAAAGCTCCATTTTAATTCCGATTTCGAAACCGTTTGAAATATTCATCTTTAAAAATAATAACCAACATATTTGAGCAATAAAAATAATTTTATCTCAAAATTTTATTTTTCCTCTTAATTTCGAAAATATCCCAAAAATTATGCGGGTTGTTACACTTCCCCACTAACAATGGAATTTCGCCCTCGAAATTCGCCGAATACCTAACTCTCAAAAATCAGGCCAACAATCTCCAAAAATAATCTCGTCTCCAAAATAATTTCCTCACATCTAATCTAGATGCTTAATACGAAACGATACTCTAAAATTTCTATCTCCAAAAATATGCGCCACAAAAACGCAACAGACCCAAAATCCAAGACCCGAGGGTGGTCGTATACCTAAGCTCTGATACCATTCGGTAACACCCCGCCCGCCCGGGGAGAGCGAACGGAGCGCTACTACGATAAACTAAATCAAATCCACAATATAACAAGGTATAGACCATGTAAATTCCACAATAGAAAAGAAACTACTAATTCTCATCTTCAAATTAATACAACAAATCTCTCGAAATAATTACAACAATCTAACATGCGTGTAGACATTGATTCCCTTTGTTGATTCGTACTTCTTAAGGTAGATGTTCTAGCATGCGTGTTAGATGTGTTTCTTGGAGATGTGAAGTTTTGAGTTAAGGACGTTGTAGACATTGAGTTTAGAATTAGTAAGCTTGATGTGGGGATCCTTAGAATGGATTTTGGGGACGATAATTTTTTTGGAGATTTTAGTACAGATGTTAGGTACCGTAGGTATCGATTTTTGATGTTGAGATTTAATTTGAGGAAGTTAGAATTTTGATGACTTTCGGATATAGGATCGAGTGGGGGATTTGTGAGGGCATGTGGTACGCCATTATTTTCATAGTTATGTGTATGTATATAGGCAATATATATTATTTTGTTATTCGTGGGGTAGGTGCGCGTAGGATTGGGTGTATGGGCGCGCAATTATGGCATTCTACGGGTAGGCATATATGAGCCTTATTTTCTTTTGCGAGATTTATGCGTTGATGAGTATGCTTCGTCTAATTTCGAGGACGAAATTCTTTGCTAGTGGGGAAGTATGTAACACCCCGTATTTTTATTTATTATTTTAATTAATTAATTAGAATTTTTGAGAAAAATAAATTTTTGAATTTTAAAATTTTTATTGGTAAAATATGTTGGTTATGATTTTAGAAGAACAAAACTTCAAGCGGAATTAAAATCGGAGTTAAAACGGATTTTATATTGATTTTACAATATTTTTGCCTTATGGCATTTTTTGGGCAAACTGTCAGTTTTTCGGGGTGATCGATCGATCGACGGGGGGGTAGATCGATCGACCCTCCCAGAAAACGTGCGCTGTAAGCTGTTTTTTTTAAGAATTTGTGTAGGAGTAGGACTCCTAATCACTATATAACCTTGTTAATCCGTAGGGGGACTTCTCATAATCACTTTTTCTCCAGTTTTTCACCAGAGAACACTTCCAAATATTTTTCCTCTCCCTCATAATCATCAACCTTCAACAAAATCAAGTTTTTGTCACAAGTTTTGGCACAAGTTTTTGAAGGCTTAATTGGGGTTTAATCAAGATCGTTCAAGAACACTCTTTTGCTAATTTTTCGAGAGGAATCCAGATTTCTAATCAGATTTTCAACACAATCTTTGCAGGCATGAATACTCTATTCTTTTCCTTTAGTATTATGCGTTTTAAGTGTCGCCTAAACACTTAATTACATGTTTTCTTAAAAATAATTAGTAACTTAATTAGAAAAATTGAATACTAATTATGGGGCTGTTTTTATAAAATCTTTTAATCTGAATAATATTCATAACCCTTGGGTACGTAGGATTGATGAGTGATTTTGGGTTTTATTGGTGTAGGTGGCATGTAGAAAAACCCTAGCTTTAAAATAAATGATTTTTGGGTGCGTACAACTCATGTAATACATGTAGAGATAATAAAATTTGGGTTTTGATATATATATGATGAAAAATTGGTATATTTAATTTAAAATAATTAAGTGAGATTATTTGGATATTGTTGACATTGTGATAATTAAATTAAAGATTTAATTGAATTGGACTATCATGCGTAGTTTGTATATTGATTAATTATGCTTGTTTTGTGTGACTTGTTGGAATTATGATGTTACCTTTGTGACGACGGGTTGTTGGGTATTATTGCTCTCCCTATACTTTAGGATGCCTTCTAGGTATGGGACTAGTGGGTAGGCCTTTTGATGATTTACGCCTTCTAGGTATGGGACTAGTGAGGGTAGATTATCGCATTTTTTTTTATCATCTTGGGGGTGGGCTGATTTTTGGTACTTTATCGTCGTTACGCTAGCCTAAGCATGAGACTAAGTTAAGATATATGTTAAAAAATCCTCCTATACATAGGATAGGACGTATTGATAACTTGGGGACCCTTAGTTATGGGACTAAGGGTTATTTTGAGGATCTCACATCGATAAAAAAAAAGGGGTGGGGTGATTATAAATTGAGAACTTGAGAATTAATGCCTAAGATAAAAACGGGTATTAAAATTTGTGGCGACATAATGTGTCGGGGCCGACAGTTTAAACGGGTCAGAGGACGATTTATGTCGTGTCGTGTGTGGAACCTTATCATATCGCGAGGGTCGCAGGATAAAAACGGGCCAGACGGCGGACTTGACAAGGGGACGGGTGCGTGTGTGGAACCTTGTCATATCGCGAGGGTCGCAGGATAAAAACGGACCAGACGGCGGACTTGACAAGGGGACGGGTTTTGGTAATAATCTTCTTGGTTAAATTAATTAAATTTAACATTATGGGAAGGTGGGTTAATTTAAAATCATATTGGTGTGCCTTTATAAATGGGAATTTTTGTGGGTAGTTAGTAGATTATAATTATCGCGTTTAATTATCCCGTTTAATTTAAAATATTCTATTGTGATATTTATTGCGTATAATGCTAATGTCTGGATTCAGGGATCCTATTTGAGGAGAGTAGTGTGTATTCTTGCTCGGGGCTTTGGCTCTGACCCATGCGTTGACCAATCTTTTTCAGGATTTAATTTGGAGAAGTTGCATAAGTTTATCGGAGTTATCATTGGAGGTGCAACTGGAGTTATTTACTTTATGGCATCGTTTAGTTAGACTTTATTTTTCAGTCGTATTATGAGACTTCATTGGAGTTTTATTGGGCCATTCGGTTCCAAAGTTGTTTAGAGGATTTCTGTTGGGATTATTCAGATTTTATTTAATCGTTATTGGAGTATGAATTTATTTTGGAGTTAGCATGTGATGGATATTTTATCGCTTAGTCGTTGATGATCATTTGAGATTGATTCAATTATTTATCTTATGGACTGATTTATTTATGTCTCATGCTAAGAATGGTATTTTATTTACTCACGCCCGACTTAGTTTTGGTGGCGGCCGACGCCAGAATTAGGCGGGGTGTGACAGAGTGCCCGCAGAGGGGCAGAGGCCAGCAGCAGGGTGCCCAACAAGGGCAACAGGGTCAGATGCCACCAGCAGCTCCAGGACCACCCGCCCCACAGCATCAGGGGCAGATGCACTACGGGCGTGTGTATAATGTTCGGGATGTTCCCAATCCTCCAGCACAGCAGGCGCTACCCGCAATCGAGGGTACGTTCTCTATCCATGGCACTATGGGTCGGGTATTGTTTGATACGGGGGCCACTCATTGCTTCATAGCTACACATTTCGCGAAGGCTTTAGGGTTGTTAGCCACCGCAGAGAGCACTGTTACGTGTGTCGACTCACCTTTGGGAAACGGGTCGCTTACATTCTTTATATGTCGGAGAGTAGGAGTGGAGATTGGCGGTTTAGTTTTACCTGTGGACATGTTGGTATTAGATATGCATGTTCATGACGTGATCATCGGTATGGATTGGCTCGCTGACTATAGAGCCATGATTGATTGCTTCGGTGGAAGCCTGATTTTTGCCATTCTGGGGCAAGAGATGTTTGTAGTGGCGATGCCTCGCCCAGCGGGAGGCTCGACCACTCATCTCTATTACATTGAGGAGGAAACCTCACAGGAAGTGGTAACTCCTTTAGACTCTATTCCTGTAGTGAGGGACTTTGAGGATGTGTTCCAGGAGATACCAGGATTACCACCCAGCAGAAAAATCGAATTTGTTATCGACTTGACACCGGGGACGAGGCCGATAGCTCGGGCACCTTACCAGATGGCCCCTTCAGAAATGCGGGAATTGAGGGAGCAGATTCAGCAATTACTGGGTCAGGGTTTTATTCGGCGGAGTACATCGCCGTGGGGTGCGCCGGTGTTGTTTGTGAAGAAGCGAGATGGGTCACTCCGATTGTGCGTGGATTATAGGGAGCTGAACAAGGTAACGATACGAAATAAGTATCCGTTGCCTCGGATTGATGATTTATTTGACCAACTGAGAGGGGCGTCTTACTTCTACAAAGTCGACTTGAGGTCAGGGTATCATCAACTGCGTATCCGAGAAGAGGATGTTCCTAAGACCGCTTTCTTGTCGCGGTATGGATCGTATGAGTTCAGGGTGATGCCCTTCGGGCTCACTAATGCACCAGCAGTGTTCATGGATCTCATGAACAGGGTTTTCAGGGAGTACCTAGATCAGTTTGTCATCGTGTTCATTGATGACATCCTAATCTACTCGCGTACCGAGGAGGAGCACGCAGAGCATCTGCGCCTGGTTTTACAGACATTGAGGGATCATCAGCTCTATGCCAAATTCGGGAAGTGCGGATTCTGGCTATGGGAGGTACAGTTCCTTGGTCACGTCGTGTCAGATCAGGGTATTGCAGTGGATCCGGATAAGGTGTCGGCGGTGAGGGAGTGGGGACAGCCCACGACACCGACCGAGGTGCGCAGTTTTCTGGGATTGGCCGGTTACTACAGACGATTCATTAAAGGATTCTCTAAGATTGCAGGACCTTTGACGAATCTGACTCGGAAAGGGGTGCCTTTCAAGTGGGATGATAGTTGTCAATTAGCGTTCGACGAGCTAAAGGACAAGTTGACATCTGCACCAGTGCTGGCATTGCCAAAGGGAGGGCTAGAGTATCGGGTTTACACAGACGCATCCTTACGGGGTCTTGGGGGTGTGCTCCAGCAGGAGGAAAGGGCTATAGATTATGCTTCCAGGAAGCTAAAGCCCCACGAGAGGAATTACCCCACTCACGACCTAGAATTGGCAGCGGTCATTTTTTCTTTGAGGATATGGAGGCATTATCTTCTAGGAGAGCAGTTTACTCTATTCACGGATCACAAGTCACTTCAGTATCTCTTCACACAGAAGGATCTGAACATGAGACAAAGGCGATGGCTAGAATTCGTGAAGGATTACCAGTTTGATATCCAGTATCATCCTGGTAAGGCCAATGTAGTAGCAGACGCATTGAGCCGAAGACCTACAGGGGAGATATTAGAGGTATGGAAAGCGAAGTGGAGAGAGCTTCAATGTGAGGATGACGTAGCCAAGGCTTGCATGTCAGCTTTATCCGTCACACCCGAGATCATTATGCGGGTTGTGAAGGCTCAGGCGGAGGATCAAAATTGCCGGGATAGGGTGGGCCAGTTGTTAGCTGAAGGAGCGGAGGGTTACTCGATTAGCTCAGAAGGAGGTCTACGCTTTAATGGGAGGTTAATGGTGCCAGAGGATGAGGATTTGAGGCATGCCGTTATGACCGAATCCCATGGTTCGAAATTTGCGGTACATCCCGGTGGGGATAAAATGTACCAAGATATGAGGAGGCAGTATTGGTGGGCAGGGATGAAATGGGACATAGCGGAGTTTGTTTCGAAGTGTGCCACGTGTCAGCTTGTGAAAGTTGACCACCAGAGACCATCAGGGATGCTGCAGCCGTTAGACATTCCCGTGTGGAAGTGGGAGAGCATCTCCATGGACTTCATCACAGGGTTGCCGGTATCGCAGAAGGGTCACGACTCCATATGGGTTATTGTGGATCGGTTGACTAAGGTAGCCCACTTTTTTCCGGTACGCACAGACTTTGAGACGATGCGTTATGCATAGCTATTCATAGCAGAGATTGTTAAGCTGCATGGAGTGCCGATAAATATCGTATCCGACAGAGACAAAATCTTTGTTGCCCACTTTTGGCAGAGCTTTCAGGAGGCAATGGGCACGGAGTTACGCTTGAGTACAGCGTATCACCCACAGACTGACGGACAGACTGAGAGAGTTAATCAGATGCTGGAGGACATGCTCAGAATGTGCATTTTGGACTTCGGGGGAGGATGGGAGAAATATCTTCCTTTGGTAGAGTTTGCGTATAACAACTCTTACCAATTCACAATTGGAATGGCACCGTTTGAGGCACTATACGGGAGACCTTGTCGTTCACCCGCTTGTTGGCTAGAGGTGGGGGACAACAAACTCTTGGGGCCGGAGATTGTCCAGGAGACATATGCCAAAATAGAGTTGATTCGAGGAAGGATTCGAATAGCTCAGGACAGGCAGAAGAGTTATGCTGATGCTTCTCGAAGACATGTGGAGCTAGAAGTTGGGGACCAGGTTTTAGTCCGGGTATCCCCTATGAAAGGGGTGATGAGGTTCGGAAAGAAGGGTAAGTTAGCACCGCGATACGTAGGACCTTTCCCTATTATTGAGAGGGTGGAACCGGTGGCGTATAAGCTTGGATTACCAGATCATCTTCAGTGGATACACGATGTATTCCATGTGACATCGCTGAAGAAATATCGAAGGAGCGAGAGAGCCTTTTGGCATATTCCACTCGAGGAGATCGACTTACAGCCAGACATCTCATATGAGGAGAGGCCGGTAGCAATTCTGGATCATAGTGAGCGGAAATTACGATCCAAGGTTGTTCCATTGGTTAGAGTACAGTGGGGTCATCACAATGTTGACGAGTCTACCTGGGAGCGAGAGGAGGATATGCGGGAACAATATCCAGAACTTTTGAACGCAGGTACGATCTAATTTCGGGGACGAAATTCCTTTATAAGGGGGGGAGTATGTAACACCCCGTATTTTTGGTACATTTAATTTAATTAATTCGGAGATTTTAAATTACTTAGTGTGTTGTAATTTAATGAATTTATTTGAACAGAATAATATATAAATATTAATCTGGGATTGAATGGTTAATATTTAGGGAAAACTTATATACTAAGTGAATAGTAATAATGTAATTATGTCGTCTAGAGTATTAATGACGAGGTATGTACTTATCGCATCCGAAAGTCGGTATAGACTGTATTAGGTGGGGGATAAGTATTTTTAGAAATTAACTCGGATGCAAATTCTGAGGGTACAGTTGAGTCCGGATGGGCCGAGATAGTCGAAAAAGTGTACCCGGGGGTAGTAAACGGGTCACGGGACGTTTTTAGACATAGCCGGGCCCACTCGGGGACATTTGGGTCACTTGGGCTTGGCCCATTAGTCAAAAAACGGGATTAAGTAATTAATCTAATAAAAAGAAATAAGGGGGTGGCTGAACTTAATTAGAGAAAGCAAATTAAGAGTTAGGAAACCCTAACAGCAGCCAAAGCCAAATTGGGGATCAAAGAGAGCCATCAAAGGTCATCTTCAACCTTGGGATTTAGCTCCAATTCAGACTCTACCAACTTTAAGGCAAGTGGATAACTTGCAATAGCATTAAATCTGTTTTTGATTCATATTCATGTGTAGTGATTATGTAGAAATCCGTTTTTGAGTGTTAATGGAATGAACATGGGATTTTGAAAACAAAAATTCTGATTTACGAAATTTGGGGTGATGATTCTTGTAAAATCTGATAATGGTGAGTTATTGCATATCTGATAAGAATGTTATCTACATATTTGGAAACAAATTTGATGATGAAATTTGGGGTATAAATGGACCTAGGGTTAATGATGAAACTTTCCCCAAATTTAGAAATTTAGTTAATGGACGAATTATTGATGTTGATGAATACTCTGGAGATCCTTAAAGAGTTTCCTAATATGTACAAATGCTAAAAGAGACTTAGTTTCAGTGTAGAAGGAAATTAGGGTTTGCAGATTTTCGCCCATGGCTTTCCGTCTTCGCGAAGAAGACGAGTACCTGTTCGATCGATCGATCGACGCCATGAAGTCGATCGATCGACGGTCGGCAGAAACTGACAGTCCGCCCAGTTTTATTTATATAGGAAGTGATTTATATAAAAATTGTTATGTAATTAATTATTGTTGAGAAAATTAATGCATGGGGTTACCTAATTAAATGTGAGTGAATTAATTAGGAGATGGGAGGAGAAATTTGGATGACACGTCAAAATTGGTTGAGTGACATCGAGGTAAATTATATTACGTAGTAATAGACTAAGAAATTTAGATTCGGGATTTAGACTCGGGTGAGGTTAATTCGGGCTATGAGATTGAGTCCAATTAAATGGTGAGGGCAACATCAAAAGCAACTGAAATTATTAATGTGCAACTTAATTAATAATTCGAGTTGGGTAATAACCTCATAATAAAAATGGAATAGGCTTGTGTCACGGGTTTGGTACACGGTGTAGCTGGAACATTGTTATATATGTATATATATATATACGGTGTGTGATAGTATATATATATAGTGTATGCCTTAATATAAGTGGTTAGATATTATTATACTCTAGTGCTATAGGGGGAGGTTACGCGCAGTGGATGAATCCCCTAGCTTGAGGAGTAGGGCGAGTAGATTCCCAGGTCATAGCGTCCGTTACAGGGGGTGAGGGGCATCTCACTTTCCGGGAAGGAATATGACCGCCTCCAATCGTATACTAAACCAAGTTAGTGAGAGATTCTAACTTGGATAACTAGGATATGTGAATATACCTAGTGTACTAGCACTTTAGAGAAATTATATCCGGGGAGTACTTTTACTCGGGTGGATATTAGTGGTTTATGTATTCCAGTGTGTGTGTTAATGCTGCAATATTCTAAGTATATAATAGGGTGATTATTATATACGGACTAAATAAATACAAGTATGTGTTGTTGTATATGTATAACGAGTGGAGTAGTTATATGAATTAAAAAGGGAAATGATTTAATTAAGTTGATGTTACTAGTGACTTAAAAATCATAATCACATTATACTCAGGTTAGAGTAGGGGAGGAGTATAAGGGGACTTTAATAATTATCTAGTCATGAGATAGATAACTAGGTGATAATTAAAGCGTTAGTGGTGCACATTAGAGGAGGGGCAAGGAAGTTCTCAAGAGAGTGCGACACTAACTAAAATATGAAGAGCATGCATATTTATTATTACTGCAAGTTAATCATTTGCTAAATGTTTTCAAATGTTTTGGGTACTAACCCTTGCTATAAAATTTTTTTAAAAACCTTTTAGGTGTCCAGCCACAGGGACGCCAGACTTGACTTAATTCCAGGAACTCCGTTGCTGCAGCATATGTGGATGTTGCAGGACCTTTGATAGACGCCTCTTTCTTTCATTCATAATGTAGAGACTCATTTTTATTTATTCGAGCATGTCGCTCACTTTCCATTTATTTATTTCTTAGATTGTTGGGATTCCATTCTTGTCTTTATGGGATTTATTATTTGGACCGATGGTTTATTCGGTTAATTATTTTTACTTGTGGAATGATTAGTTCAATTATCTATGAATGTTATTGTTTCATTTTTCGCATGGGTTTTTGTTTAATTAATGAAAGATAAAAATTGGCACCAGTCTATTTTTCTCACTTAGGTGGTTAGTAATTTAATAAAACGACAGTGATGCTAAGAATGGACCAAATGAGAAACCTGTTCTAACTTGATTTAGGACTGATCACCCGGGATTAATTAGGCGGGGTGTCACAGTATGATATGATTTTTGAGGCTGAACATATGTGATGATTTATGTGACTATTTTGAGGTATGGAACTTATACAATATCCTCCTATATTCTTTCGAGAGTATTCCATTTGATTTCTGTGTGGATTGCACTCATATTGAATTGTGATATTCTATGAAATCTGGAAATTATTGGAATCTAATTTGATTCATTGTGATATAAATATATATATAATAAGATAGCATAGTTTTTGAAATGTCTAAGCACAATAACGGTCTAGATCTTGCCACATCTTCCACTAAAAATGAAGGGCTTAGATTAAATCTTCAATTTCCATTCAAAATTTGAAAATTCTATTTTCCCCCCACATTTCATTTCCCCCCTTTCTTACTTTAAACACAAATTAGTTTCCCTTCCCACCCCACCAATTTTTCCCTTAACCTCTCACGCACGACTCTCTCTCTCTCTCTCTCTCTCTCTCTCTCTCTCTCTCTCTCACTCTAGATTTCTCTCTCCATCTCACTCCTCTTTCTTGATCTCCCTCTCTTATCTTTGTTGCCCAACCAGGTGAGTCCCATATTCCCCCACCCCCACCCACGGACTTGATTTTTTTGTTTATGAGTTTTCAAATTTGAAAGATTTGGGTCTATAGATTTAAGGGTTTGGATTTTATTATGGATTTTACGGATTGTATTGTTATTTTTTGGGGGGTTTTCATGAGATTTTTGGGTTTAGGGAATATGAATTGGATTTTTGGTGTGTTGATAAGATGATTTGAATGAAATTTCGTGTTTTTAGACAAATTCTTGATGTGGGTAATTTGTGAATTTATGGATCTGAGAAAAGATTGCCACATTGAAATCTATATGTTGAATTTTTCCATCTCCTCCTCCTTGCACTAGGGCTCCTGGGTTATCTTTAATGTTCACTACTCAGGTTAGTTCTTTATTGAAATTTTCCCCTTCATGGTTTTACATATGTGTAATTTGATGTTAATGAGATGATTGGAATGATAGTGTTCTTATAACTCATACGCTGATGAAAATTACAATAATATGTTCTAATAACTCTTTAATGTTTTCTAGCACTGTTATGCTTTCTGGGTTAGAATGCAACAAAATTCCACAAATCAGTCATTCCTGGTTTCAAAATCTAAAGGTAAAATTTATCTGCAACTCAGTCATACAATTTTATGGGTTGAGACTTGATAAGTTCTGTTTATTAAATCCTCATACAGGGCTTGATCTTCCTGTTCATTTGGTCTTGAATTAGTTTAAGATTTTGACTCGATATGGTGGCTTTTTGATTCCTTGAAAGTGGTTTTGTCCACCTCTTTTACATGCATTGCATACATTTTGAGGATGTATATTTGTAGCAAACTACTCTTATGTCCTTGAATGTAATTTAAATTGAAGCCCTTGAATGTACTTGAAATTAAAGCCCCCTGAATGTACATTATATGGATGGTTGTTCGAACATTATTCTAATGCCAAAAAGTGTGGATACCTGGGACTATATTCAAGAATTAGGTTCATTGATCACTCATATAACAATTCATTAATAATCTCTAATTTTTTTTAAAATTTAGAGACATTAATTGGGTAAAAAAAACTTATATTTCTACAATACACATTATTTTAGGAGGAAAAATATTCATTTTTGAGCCATGACATTTAGGAGGAAAAAAAACTTATATTTCTACAACATCCTAAAGGTTTGTCATTGCCATGTGTATTACATCAGGTCTATATTTAGTAGTTTTTTGGATTTGTAGTCGGTGAAAAACTACTTTGACACGGAGTGTGCTTATACCTTTATTAATCGAGGTGGTTCTATAATTTTGTACATCTTTACCGAGTTTCCATTATATTTTTTTCTTTCCCACTAGGTAGTAAATTTTTTAGTAAATGTATGCAAAATTTTGGGTGATTATTCTTTTATCATCAACTCAAGTGATAATTTTGACATCAAACTTCAAATGCTTATGGACATGCAAAACTTTTGTCGCAATAATCATGTCATATATGTAACGAGAACATATATTTGGTCTCTTGCATTTTAATATCCCAATCTACCATATTTGAGGTTGAGTTTTGGATTTTAATTGAAAATTTACTTCCTTTATTTCGGTGCTTAGTTTATGCCCATTATATGATCGGATCAGTTTCGAAGTGTGTTCATTTTTTGGTTCCTTTTATATTTGTATTCTCTAAATCAATTTGTGATTCTTTAGTATTTTTAGGTTAATTTTCTTGGTCATAACTGGAGAAGAATGTGAAAACTACATGTAGGTATACATAAGTCATTTGGTATGCAAATTGAGCTTGGAATGGATAAGTGAGTTGTTGACGTTAGTATGTGCTTCTAATTTTTACCTTTTTATGTCTACCCTTTGTTTGTGGGCTATTTGTTATAATAAGATGGCTATATCCAGCTTAGGGAGACCCCATTAGAAAACCAATATTTTTTCATTTTGCAGGCATAACTGGATTTCACCTAAATGATTAAGTTTGAAATTTCAGACTCTCTGTAATTTTTGCTTTGTTCCATCTAAAGCAATGTCAGTTATTACTATCAATTTTAGCTATATTCTCATTACATAAATTGTGTTCCACTCACCAAGTGAAAGTTTTCCATTTGTTATATGTTGAATGTTTTATATAACTTAGTTTATAAAAAAATATGTTGTGTGCATAGGAATGGCACGAGTTGTGTCGTAAGCACGGTAGAAAGTTGATGCCAGGTATCTCAACGCACAATAGTTATTTTTGTTCACCATTGATTCATATTATTTTCTTAAGTCAATTTAATCCTTTTTTCGTTTTATTCCTAATCTTATGCACAGTAGAAGGCTCTTCTTTTTTTTTTTTTTTAAAGAAATAGGAGAATTTATTAGAAATAAAAGAGAGAAAAAAGCCCTCTTTTGGAGGCTCACAACAAGGAAATTTGATTACATGAGATTATCAAATTTACTTAAAGAATTAGGAACAGAGATATAAAATTATAAGAGTCCAATAAAATAGATCCTTTAATAATCCTAGGCAGATCTTCCATTTGATTGAAAATGACTTAAATCCTCTCTTGATATCATTTTTTATAAAGTAATTCTGCTACTGCAGTCTGCATTAGCTTCCTTTGAGCAATAGATGAAACTAATATCAAGATTTTGGTTCATATTTTGAATCTCCTTTATAACTGATCTAATCTTCCATGGAATCAGCTTCTGGTGGTTTGATAAACAATATAAAATAATAGATGAATTTTATTCCACATCAATAATATCCTTACCTCTACTTAGGAAGTATCTTAAACCTCTTTTAACAACTAAAGCCTCTACAATAAGACTTATTCCTTTTTATCTAAATATGGAAAAAGCCCAAAGAAATTTACCTTCACTATTTCTAAGAATTTCACCTTGCCCCATGTTGCCATTAGCATCAGACATACCACTAGAGTTGAGATTTAATCAACCGCAACTTGGAAACTTCCATCTGCTCACCTGACTTTATTTACTTCTCTGCTGAATATTGTCCAAATTGAAAAGAATCTGAATCTCTTGACTTACATACTTGCTACCTTCACAAACACTACTTTCTTCAATTGACATGAGATTCTAGAGATGATAGTTCTTATAATAGCTCCATGCTGCATCTTTTTAGCTTCAAAAGCTGGCTTATTTCTACCTGGCCATATTTCCCAAAATTTAGTTATTGGAATAACTTTATAGAGCCACTTTGATAGATCTGGTTTTTTTCTAATTAGATAGGGGAAGTTGATATGTTTTATTTGTGAATGTTCTTACATTTCTCTGAATGAGTTGTTCATCCTTAACACAAATATATATATTTCTGGAACATAAATCTCAATATCTCACATTCACATACATGCACGCTCATCTATAAAAGGATAGGGTAGGGAGATCTCAAAGATGGTAGTGAATTAATAATCTCTATGTATGATCATTTCTTTGTTAATACAAAACAAATTTTCGTATCCATCTCTATGTATGATCTTTTCTTTGTTTCAAATTATAATAGATGCTTGGCCTTTCCAAATTGTGGTTTCAGCTAATAAAAGTAGATTTTTGAAATTTTAGCAGTTTTTTGTGGTTTTAAAGTTTTACTGTAGATTTCAGATTTGAGCACAAAATATTGGTTTAATAGCTTTCCTTCAAAACAAGAGTTGAAGATGGCTTAAGGTAAAAGTTTAAATTAGGTTTCATTTAGATTGTAAGAAAATTTCCTAATGTTACTGAGAGTATTTCCATATTTATATTTTATATGACTATTAGGATTTTCTTGCTTTATTATCAAAATCTGATATTATTTATCATTTTTTTCAACTCTGTTTTGTAGCTGCTGAAGCCAAAGATGACAGAAAATAAGATGTCGCCTTTAGAACGTGTTCTACGTTTTGACTACCTATATCAATACAATTTATGTCTTGAAAGAAAAATGAAGCTTCATTTCATAGATCCCACTAAAGCAATACCAGTTACAGAGATTGGCAAAAGCAAATTTTGAAGTGAGTCAAATATAGTTTTTTTGTAGTGTTATCGCTTTAATCAGCAATTATGGTTCACGTTTTGTTGTTCAATCATTTTAGTTTTTTTGTTCAATAATCTTTTTCATCTTATTTATGTTGACTTGCACTGTGATGGTATATTAAAGCTAGGTGTGTTGGTAGACCAAGTTGAAACATCATGACAGTTCACGTTTTGCACCCATCTTGGTGTTTATTCATATGTATAATAAATGATTTTGGTTTTGGTTTGTGCGATCGAGTGCTTAAAAAATTATAGGTTTTTCTTCACTGCCATTCTATTGGTAAAAAAATTCTAGATTTTTTTGAAGATTTATTCGAGGAGCTGAGAAAGTATGGAGTGGTTGAGATCCTCAACATCTGTGATAATTTAGCTGATCACCTGGATGTCTTCTGTTATTTCAGCTCAGCTTTTTCAGTTTTTTTCTTCAATTATGTGTCAATTTCACACTTTTACAATTTGTAAACCAGGTGAGGAATGTTTACATCAAGTTTTGGGAGGAAGAACACGCATCAAATGTGTTTTAGAATCTTAGTGGAAGGTTTACGCAGGTTAGCTATACTTATTTCCTCATATATACCATCATATCTTCACACTTAAATTGGTAGAGTGTCTTTAGTAAAATGATAAATATTATTCTGTATGATTATATATTAGCATGCTTGCAATTTACTGAACTACAATGTTTTGCCCGAACCACAACAACAATTTACTGAACTAAACTACAATTTAGTGAACTACAATATTCTGTACAATTTACTGAACTACAATGTTCTTTACCATTTACTGAACTAAATTGCTATTGCAATTTACTGAACTATAATGTTCTGTATAAAATATTCCAATAGAAAAGTACCTGAACTACAATGTTTTACCTATTTAGAATTGTCGATAAAATGTGAACAGAGGTATTGGTGGAGGTATTGGTCACGGTAAACTATCAACCACACGTTTAATGTTTATGCTTTTCTTCTTTTAATTTTTTAGTCTCATGTATTCCAATATTGTTTTCTTGAGATGTTGTCAGTTAATTATCTTTCCCTCTTATTGTTTATTCACAACATTATATTTTTCAGATTACCATTATGGAAGCTTAACATGGACATAAGGATTATGCTGCCTATCACTACTTTATTTGATTGTACAACTGCTTTGGTAAAACTGATATCAGTTTATTATTAGGTGCTGCAGCACTGTTCCCCAAATGACAAGCATATTGGTGGTTTCTATGATCTTCAAATTGCGGTCCAAAATGGTGAATTGCAGAAGCTTCTCAGTAGAAGTTGATGAAAGTGTGATAAAACTGGGAAGGCTAAGCATCTTAGCTGGAACTGCAAGTATGAATATAACTTGAAGGTGATTTTACTAATTTGTTGGGTTACTAAATCTGACTGTTTGTTTTTTATCTCGGCTACTCCATAAAAACCTTGATTCCTGTTGTGGCGAAACTTAATTTCTTAAAGTTTTTCCCTATTTTTTGTCAATTGCTATTTATTTTGGAACATTTCTATATACTAGGTAAACTTCTTTCATGTGTTTTATTAAATTTATGGCAACTATAAATTTTATACACACGATTCCACTCAGTTGTGTATTTTAAGCATGCATGAACCAATCTCTTTTTTCGGGCATTGACTTCATTAAATAATTGTTATCTGTTTGACTAGATCTCAAATGTTAATCCTGGAAATTTATTCTTTGATTACTAAGTGAATATAATTCTAATTTTAATTATTCGTTCATTCATTCAAGTTCATTTATGTATTTATGTTTTTATTTTTCACTTAATTTTTGCAGGTCTGGTAAATACGCGTTGTCATTGAGGCTCTTGGATAATTGCAGCAAGTTCTCCTACGACAATGGAACGCCCTAAAGAGTTCCTCATACTCCTAAACCTCTATTAGTTTTTACTCGGTATATAGGGATAAATAGTATTTAAGTTGTGTGTAAAGTATCATGCATGCAATACATTATGACCTTTTAACGGCTTCTATATTGTGATTGTTCCATTTTTTTATTAGTATTGACTTGCACAAGTACTTATTATCCTTGAACCCATAATTTATCGGGCTACATGTTCTAAGAATACATTTCTCCCTTACCGTATGTATGCTCAGGATGACGTTTTTTTTCCTCATTCCATATTCATTACAATTTAATGGTGAAAGTGGATTATTTTCTTTAAATGTTGGATTAAATTATGAAAGTGTTGATGACATTTTTTGTTAAAAAGTGCCATAGAAACGTTTTGTTAATACATAGATGTTATGTTAGGGAACGATATTTTTTCCGTTTTTCGATTACCTACTTTCGAAATTTTCGTCATTTCGAAAGTAAGTATTTTCAAATTTTTTGTCGTGCCTTCAGGCACGGGTATCCACTAGTATATATATATATATCGTGATTTAAGCATACTGTCTTGACATTTTAATATGGCACGGAGAATGGGCACCCGCCAAAAGTCCAAAATCCGGATATGCTTAAGAATTCATAGGCGTGGTGAGGTGAGGTCTGATGACTCGTTGATGTGTTCTTGAGAAATTAATATTTATATAATGCTTGAGTATTGCATTTGATTTGTATACACGGATTCGTATTGTTGCGATTTATTCATCGTGCTATCAGTTTTGAGCATCTATTCTTGTCATACTGTGCACTTCCTCGTATTTTCTTTTTATTGGCAGGTTAGCGTGGATTGGGTCGTTATGGACTATTTGGAGAATTATTTTAGAGCATGGATTGGAAGATGCATTTTGATATTTAAATTACTGGTGTAATTTTTAGTTGGAGAATTTTATAATCGGGAGAAAATTATTGTAATATTTATTGTAGAAATAAAACAATTGTGGAGCTGTTGTATTTATATTATGGACATTTAGATGCTCCATACGTATTGATTGATGAATTTAGTTTAGTTTTATTGTAGTAGCATGCCGCATGTTTTTTTCGGGCGCGCTGGATGTTACACCCAAACCTACACTCACCCTCACCCCTAAACCCCTACACATACCCACACCTAAACTAACCCCACACCGCTATTCATCATCATCCTCAAACCACCTAAACTAAAAACCACGGACCAACCAAAAACCCCACCTACTTATTTCTCTAACACACTACCAAACCTCCATTAACACCCACATCTCCAATAAAACCACACACCCACTAACACGCCATCATCCACCTTACTACCTATAACCCCAAAAAAACCTCCACCCCGGTTCCAGTTTACCCCACATCGAAATCCAGACCCAACCCGAGACTCGATTTTGTCACACACCACACCCACGACCTCACTCCTTTAATATCCACTAAACCACCAATATCACATTTTTTTTTCCTATTTTATGTGTGAATCAGATTTGTGGTTTATAAATTATGGGCCAATTTTGATTTTGAGAGAAGACTTTGTACACGGTGTAGTATAGACACACTTTGAGAGATAAAACAAAATCTGTGTAGAGAGTATTTTTTAGATAGACCTTGGAGGAGTATTGTGTATTGGAATGCAAGTCTTGGGTCTGAAAGTTTGTAAGTTGATTATTATTAATAAAAAATATTATTTCATCCTGCAATATTTGTGTGTCAAATATGATGTGTGAGTAGTTTAATTACTAGGATTTAGGTGATGTTTGTTATGACTAATTAAATTATGCATGTTAATTTATTTTCGTACATATTCCGATGTTTTTTAATTTTAAATCAAAAAATTTGGTATTCGCTTAAAATTACACTGAAATGTATTTTTAAACCTCAAGAATTAATTATAAATTCATGTTTTAAACATTTAAAATTGTCAATTTTGATGGGTTATGCTTGCACTTAGATGTTTTGATACCTCATGCTTAAATACACATTAAAAATTTAGAACGTGATATTTTCGTGGGAATAGGGATTTATGGTGTCTAATTTAAGAGACGTTAAAATATTTGTAACGCATGTAATGTTTTATTCTCCGAAATGTACACTATGAGAGTCCATATATTTTTTGTTTTTATTCGGAATTACTAAATTAAATTAATGTGTAAATTTAATTAGAATTGACAAACAGAACCAACGTCCTAGTTTCTTCCACATTTGAAATTAACTCTTACTTGTTCGTTTATTCCGCTTTTATTTTTATTTTAGAAACTCAATCACATTTATACACTCATATGTACAGTTGGACAATCAGTACTTTATAAAAATTAACTTAATCTCTGTGGGTTCAACCCGTACTTACACCCGCTATATTTCAATAGCCCGTGCACTTGCGATGATTTTAACATTTAAAATTTGACAACAATAAACCACCCATAAGCCACCACTTTAAGGGTGCATTTCTCCACATTTGAACCAAACACAACCATTTCCACCATCGTTATAATGGAGCTATGAATCTTGGAGTTATGTTTGGGGGTTTTAATGGAGATGAAGTCGGTATTGCTTGGAGATCAAAATGGAGCTTTTGGAAACCCCTTTGGGGACACCTTTGGACGTGGAGGTTGCTCCTCGTACACCAAAACCAGCATTGGAGAGCTTAGAGGTGGGATCTACTAACCTTGATTTGGTTTTATTGATGAGTAAAATTTTAGTTAGTTATTTACCTATATTAGGCCTAATATATGTAGGATTCGTGAATAGTTTGCATCCATGAGATAGATTAGTGAGTTTTGATGATTTCATAGCTAAATGAGTTTCAAATGATGATTTTTAATGAGTTTGAAACATGAAAAAATTTCTGAATATATTATATAACATTTTATGAAATAAAATGTAAAGAAATGTTATTTATGTAGTTTTCATGTAAAATTGAAAATAAACATTTTTATGGAATAATAATGTTAGAAAATGGTTATTTTTTGTTATTCCTAGTAATAAGAAAATAATGGACATTTTTATGGTGATAAAAATGTAAGATGATATTATTTTAGTGTCTTTGCTAATAAATTTGATAATTAACATTTTTATGGAATAAAAATGTAAGAAAAAATCATTTTGGTGTATTTTTTGGTGAAATGGAATAATAAACATTTTTATGTTCATAAAAGTATTAAAAAAATATAAATTGTTGAAATTATAGAAAAAGTTAATATTTTAATGTTTTGGACGTTATAAAAATGGGCATTTTTAAGAAATATTGGTGTTAAAAATTTTATGAAATAAAATGTTTGGAAATAATAATTTGTTGGAAATATATGTTCAAACCGTTTAACGGGATTTTTGGATTAAAAATCCATTTTCTCATGAACATAAACTTATAGTATTTTGATATTAAATGCCTAAGCATGTTTAGAGAAGCGTTTGTCGGATTTAACATAAAATTAGAAAAGTTACAATTTTACTCTACAAGTGTGTGAAATTGGGACTAAATAATACGATGAGTATGAGGCTAAAAGACTACATGCTAATTAAAAAGGAAATGGCAATTTTTTTATAAAGTCGTCCTAAGTGTGGATATATTTCTCGAGTTAAAGGTAAAGAAATATTTTTGAAAAAAAAAGGCGATAGAAAGTATTCATTAAGTGTTAATGGGTAAAACATGTAAAGGGGGCTAGTTTAGAAATATTAACACTTATGGGATTAAAAAAGGGGTTAAAGGTGTAAAACTATTTCCATTCAAGTAAATGATTACTCCCAAATGTAAAAAGGTGAAAAATGGTTAAAAACACCGAAGTGGCTAATGAGGATGGCTAAATTGTGTTTTCAAAAATTAAAACTTGTGAAATGGAGTGAAAGGATATTTTGAAAACAAATGGATAAAATGATAATTTTACTTAAAGTACAACGTTTTATGGAATAAAATATTCAAGAGTGTTTTGATACGTATGGAAAAAGAATCAAATAAGTCTGTAGAATCGCTACAGCGGAAATATTTCGACTTCTCAAATAAAATTCAGTTTTAATTAACCCCAAATTTTAGTTAAACCATAAAACATGCATCTAGATGATTTATCCAATAAAATAAAGAATGCATGATAAAACAAACAATTTCAGGAAAAATCCCCGAAGGGAAAAACCTTTTCATTTCACTATAATTTGTAAGAAAATGGCTTACACAGATTACAATGAAATAGGGTGACATACGAAATACCCGTAGGTGTCGATTCCGATGTCTCGACTAGAACGTTCCCTTTCCAGGAGGGCAACAGTGAAAAAGAAGACGGATCCTCCACAAGTTACGGCTGGAACTTTCCCTTTCTAGGAGGGCAATAATGAAGAAAAAAAATGGATTCTTCACAAGAGTGAATTTTATAAGGACTCCCTCCACAATAGCATACAACTATCGGTTGTAGAGATCTCCCCACAAATTATAAACAAGAGAAAAGTATGTTCTTGAAAACCAAAACAATTCACTAAGGCATATGGGATTTTTGTGAATTGAAAACAAAAAGGGATTAAAACCCTAAAGGAAGAAGCCTAAAACAATTCTGCTTTCGCAATGTTTATGTTCGTCAAAACACTGTGACTTATTAATGAAAATGAAACCAGAGAATGAGATTTTATAGAAAATTACGCCGCCTCGAAAATAGAGCTCGTTCGAATGAGATCAGCATGTCGCTCGAACGAAGGACAAATGTCGTTCGAACCAGATCTCATGAGATTCTATGTCGTTTGAATGACAAAAATAGGTCATTCGAACGACCTATCAAACGAGATTCCACGTGTGCCTGTAGAAAATTTCGATACGAAAACGCGTGGCCGCCAGTTTCGTATCTTTCTATTTTTTTATGAATTAGTTATGATTTTTGCACGAAAAGGTGTCCGAGAACAAAATCTTTAGAAAAATATTTTGTACAAATATCCCAAAAGCTCTAAGGGAAAATTTAAGGTATTTAAAACATAACCTTACCAAAGTAAACTTCGTGGAGTCTTGAATGATGAAGAACTTGATTAATTCGGATCCGTCTTTGATGTAGATGTCTCTTGAATACTCTTCGACGGTGTAGCGGTATATGACATAATAAATTGCTAACGAACCTATGAAAATATGTCCTTAAAAATCCCCCCCTATGTCTGTACCAGTACATACATAAAAAATCAGAATTATGAAAAACCAAATTTCCTATACAAATCTACCCTCCCGTGAATAAATTTACAAAACCTCAAACTGTTCTTAAAAAATTCTTCATCAAATCTCAAAGTTTTTCTCATCAGGGTGTGCAACATAATGATCTTCAGTCTTTGTACCTAAACACATGAGATAAAGCAAAATACATTCGTGACGCATCGAGTTTGAAATGATATAAGAATAAATCATTAGCAAATCATATCTCCCCCATAATGCAAAAACTCTCCCATAATATGATAATTCTTTCTCCCCCTTTTTATGATGTTCCAAAATAGACATATAAGAAGAAACAATCAAAACATGGAGTGTCACGATAAAATCGCATAGAAAATATGAAGCAATCAGCGTGCATGCAAAAGAATATCCCAAAAACATTCACAAACTCTTTTTGATTTTTCAAAATTTTCATACAAAAATAGGATACTAAAAATCACACAATAGATTTAAACTAAAACAGCCAAGTCATGGAAATGGAATGTATGGGTGTGAAAACATTTGCTAGGTAAATAAACTCAATCAATCATATGTTCACGATGCTTATGTGTACCCCTAACAAATGAACATCAAAAGAATCCTTAGGTGTAAAAATTGTTTAATTTAAATGACATCGTCTTAATCAAATCAACAAATCAAAGTCTAAATGATTTCCACACCAATAACGCCCAAAACTATTTAGTGCCATTTCGAGAACTTTTCAAAGCTCGTGAAAACCCATTGATATAGCCATCCAAAACTCCCTCATATATAATAATGAAATTTTTATATCTAAAGAGGTACTAAATTCTTAACTTAGAGAAAACCTATTGGGCCAAATTTTTGCCATATTTCATCTTTTTATTGCCTTAATTTTTTGCGTGGGATCTTTTCAAACGGTGGCTTCCGCGACGTGATTATTATGCACTCGCAACCCTTTCCCGTATTCACTCATCATTTTTTTAAACTAAACAATTAATTCCTCACGGGCAATGGTTTTTATGTGCACCACTTCTATTACTCTCTTATTATTGCACTTGGTAAGTTTTAAGGACATGATTGAGATGAAAACACCTAACCGACATGTGATAAATCAAGAACAATAATCAAACAAATCCGTGCATGTGTGCAATAAAGGAAATTATGAGTCAAACATGTAGGAAGTAACACTTAATTAAATCTTAATGACTCCAAACATTATAAAGCACATGGATGAATTGACCTATTGTCTCAAAACACTATCAAATAGTCACATGGATTAATTGAATGAAATTGTGACTTGGTCAGCCTAAGTGTCTATCCATAAACGGTGTAAACAAATACAAAAATATTTTTGGATTTTTAAAATTTTTATCAAAATAAAATCTTTTTGTATTTTTTTCAAAATTTTCAAACAGAAAAAATATAACTACAAAATGATACAGCCATCAATAGGCATATAATATTGATATGCGCAACATCCTATGCTAGCAAACAGTAATCTCACAAGAGAATCCACAATGAAAGCAGATGTGATAAACGAGCAATGAAGTGTTATCAATTAAGCATGGATATCAAGAATAACTGCAAATAAGCTACCTAGAAGCAACCCATCAGTACCAAAAACCTAACCATATGAACACCGGGTACTGGAATTAGAAGGGAAGAAAAAATAGAATTTCCAGATAGTTCAAAAATACTTCAAGCAGTACCAAAATATTAAAATAACCCAGAGGGCGACAAACCAATCACAAGCAAGATTCAGCCTGTCCTTCGAACGAGCCAGGGACTTCGCTGAAACGAGTTGAGGAAGTCGCTCGAACAAAGGACAAATGTCATTCGCGTGATATATATTGTTGTTTGAACGACTTCTGGCGACTGGACAAAATTTCCCAGATTCCCAGAAAAATAATATAATATTGCTCAGTGAAAAAATTTCGTGAAAATAGTACCTGTAAGGGGAAAACAGGTCCAACACAGTAGCGAAACACACAAATACAATAAAAATACCAATGTGATCTACATCAAAGTGAGTCATAACACTAGAAAGAATATAACATGATGCGTCACTAGTGTATGACAAACATCCAATACAATCAACCAAACGATCGCACGTGGGGTGAATCAAGTGCAAGCAAATGGGAGTCGTGTACAAGTAAACCATAAGCCTCTAAATCCGATTTCCTAACCCAAATCGATGTGTAACGAGGTGTGGGGGTGTGGGGAATCGAATTGATTCTTCTATTAACCTTCTTAGGTCCATTTAAAAGCTTGTAACAAAAGCGACTAAGATGACCTTACCTACTGCAATGTGTGAAAGTGTAAATCGGGCGGTGTGTGTTACCTAAAGGTGTCTCTCTCCTCAAATTTCTCAGTTGCTCTCTCCGAGTTTTCCTATGTGGGTCTCCCCTAATGATCCTAGGAGGTTCTATCACGATGTTCCCATGGGGATCTTTCCTAACAAACTTAGGTGTCTCTTTCTTAAAAATCCTAGGAGGCTCTCTCACATGTGTGGGAATGGGTGCAACATATTTTTCAAGACCAATCGCACCCTTATCCTTTTTTATCTCGACGGTGCCTAAAATATTATCATGTTTTTCAGACCTAGACTCCAAATCAAATTTCACCTTACTCGAATCTTTCAAGTTCTCCTCAATTTCACCTATCCTAGATTCATGTACACATCTAGAATCCTCAAACTCTAAAAGATCTTTTTTCATAGTCTCCATCAACCCTCTAAGACTATTTCTCTCACCATCAACGTATCCTAATTTTTCTTTAAGCGTATCCTCACATGCCCTAAGATCCTTAATCAACGCATCAATATTATCATTATCTAAAGCGCGTTTCTTCAATTCAACTTTAAGTTTCAAGTTTGCCTTTTTTGTCTTTAAAGATTCAAAATACAAATTATTGTAAGCAACTTGCAACTCACTCAATTGTTCTTCTTCCTCCTCACTCTTTTCACCCTCACTCTCATCACTAATCACATGGATGGAAAACTCTCACCTAAAAGCATAAAAGACTTCTTCTTCCGCATCACAATCACTAAGGGTAGAAACGTGAGAAGCCAGTTTATTCAATTTTTTCTTTAAATTTGTGGTACACTCATATAACGTGTGACCAACAACCTCACAACAAGGACATCGCTCAGAGGTGTTTTCAACAGAAGATTTAAAACAAGAGTTCGTGTCAATTTTCCAATCAACTTTTTCAAAAATTTGACATCGAAGATCATCAAAACCATCAAAAGCCATTTTTGTGCAAAATCAGGATCAAAACATAATAACGTAGTGCAGCAGGCTCTGATACCAATTTGTAGAATCACTACAGCGGAAATAAAGTGACTTCTCAAATAAAATCCAATTTTAATTAATCCCAAATTTTAGTTAAACCCTAAAACATGCATCTAGATGATTTATCGAATAAAATAAAGCATGAAGGATAAAATAAACAATTTCAGGAAAAATCCCCGAAGGGCAAAACCTTTTTATTTCACTATAATTTGTAAGAAAACGGCATACATGGATTATAATGAAATAGGGTGACATACGAAATCCCCGCAGGTGTCGATTCCGATGACTCGGCTGGAACTTTCCCTTTCCAGGAGGGCAGTAGTGAAGAAGAAGACAGCTCCTCCACAAGTTACGGCTGGAACTTTCCCTTTCTAGGAGGGAAGAAATGAAGAAGAAAAATGGCTTCTTCACAAGAGTGAACTTTATAAGGACTCCCTCTACAATATCATGCAACTATCGGTTGTAGATCTTTCCCCACAAAGTATAAACAAGAGCAAAGTATGTTCTTGAAAATCAAAACAATTCACTAAGGCATATGGGAGTTTTGTGAATTGTAAACAAAAAGGGATTAAAACCCTAATGGAAGAAGCCTAAAAGAATTATGCTTTCGCAGTTTTTCTGTTCGTCAAAATGATGTGACTTCTTAATGAAAACAAAACCAGAGAATGAGATTTTATAAAAAATTGCGCCACCTTGAAAATAGATTTCGTTCAAACGAGATCAGCATGTCGCTCGAATGAAGGACAAATGTCGTTCGAACGATATCTCACGAGATGCTATGTCGTTTGAACTACAAAAGCAGTTCGTTCAAACGACCTATCAAACGATATTCCATGCGAGCTTATAGAAAATTTTGATACGAATGCGTGGCCGCCAGTTTTGTATCTACCTAATTTTTTATGAATTAGTTACGATTTTTCTACGAAAAGGTGTCCGAGAACAAAATCTTTAGAAAAATATTTTGTAAAAATATCCCAAAATCTCTAAGTGCAAAGTTAAGGTATTTAAAACATAACCTTAGCAAAGTAAACTTTGCGGAGTCTTGAATGATGAAGAACTTGAGTAATTCAGATCCGTCTTTGATGTAGATGTCTCTTGAATGCTCTTCGACAGTGTAGCAGTATATGGCATAATAAATTGATAACGGAGCTATAAAAATATGTCCTTACAAAGTCCTTAAAGTAAAAATTATTTTTGGTGTAATATCAAAGTGAAAGAAAACAAAATGAGGTCAATGAAATTTAATTTATTTTTCCTAAATGAATAATGGGAAAACGGACGGTTAAGTCACATATTTTGGCTTCGGCTAAAAAGGGAAAATTAATGTGAATGTGAAAAAATATTGAACACATTGGCAGGATAATGATATTGGATGATGTCGGGATAAATAATTAAGCAAGGCTATGCTATCCCTAGTGGTAAAAGACCCCAAACTAAATGTAGTATACTTGGCGCTCGGTGCCGAATGGTGAAATTTCATAAAACCGTGGATGTGCATGTGTTGGAAGATTCCATAAAGGTAATGCTAAGTAATGAATCGAATATTCATGAAAAAGTCATACATGGATCATAATGATCCAAAGATTTATTGATGCACGAATAGCACATTAAAATGTTTAATGTTCATGTGGTAAGATGGGATGGTTAAATAAGGTGGTTTAATGATATTAAGCTACCTAGTAAGGCTTGAATCATAATAAACAAAAGCGTGTGTTACATGAGGATTCAAAGGAAAAGAGTATTTTTCTAAAATACGGTATGTGTGTATGTTAAATAAAAGTCATGAAATATGGTTAAGTAAATCTGGTTTTACTAACAAATTCCATTTGTTTAACTGCGTGAGTAATGGGAATGAATGCTAGTTTTAAAACCATGATAATACATAATGACTATTTTGTAGGGTCCAGGAAGTTAAGTGGCATTATTTAACATTTTTGTAATAAAATAGTTAAATAGATTGGTACATGTATTTTTAAGGTTATATATGTAGATATAAACATATTTTCACATACATGTAGTGTAGCGTGTGAGTACTTACTTCTACCGCTTGTTTCTTTATTGCATTTATATATTATCCCATTGAGCATTCGGTTCACATCCCTTCTTTTGTTGCGGCTGGTTGCATGATGTTTCGTGCTTTGAGAGCGTTATAAAGGTAAGTAACTATTTGCTTTGCGATTAGTAAATCTATTTACTTGGCCTTGGGGGCACTTCCCTTGGGTCCTATCATCTAGTTAATGTAAATCGGACTCGCATGCTAATAAGTGTAACGTTAAATACTAATAAAGCTGCATTAGAAACATTATTTAAGGTGTTTCATTACACTTCACAATTATAGTATGAACAAGATTGGGTTCATCCTTTAATAACCTTTGAAATCGGGTCGGGGCGTTACAGTTCAACGTAAAACTTTCTTGTTTAATCCATATTGTGATACGTTTCTTTTCGTACCATTAAATGTCACGTCGTATTAGCCTTATCCGTGTCACATCTTTTCCTTGATATTTTCCCTCATAGTTAATGGACATCTTAGCCAATACTATTAGGGGTTAAATATGCATTCTTAAGACACATGCATCTTGGATTTTTTCTCGGTTAAACTATTTACCTAATACGTCACCTTATATATTACTTAACGTGTTTTACTTGGATTATTTGTTTCTCAAATTTTTCGTGGGTCAGAATACTTACAGTAACGTTAAATACATATTTTATAGGGAGGGGTATTACATTCTTCCCTCCTTAGGAAATTTCGTCCACGAAATTTATGAGCATCATGCTCGCAAATCATTCATCCAATAATTTAATTCCAATCCTAGATGTCTTTGACACTATAGTCTAACCAAAGATTTCATACCATTAATTTGATACCACCATAGTGAAACCTAAGGTGTTATTACTAACTCCCAACCATGACTAACATGTCCACCCGAAACCTCAAAGTAAGTGATAGTCGACAAATATCATGCTAACACCCAAAAGAACTCTTTATCTTGAATTATTTAGAAACATCGGGATTTACAAGCCTACGTTTCGTCAAATAATATGGATATTTCCTAGTCTACTAAGATAGATCCTCAATATCAATAACTATTCACATCAATGATTTCCAGACAACCATTTAATCCCAATGTCCAATCAACTGATACTTCCTACTAAACTACGTGTCTAGCTAGAGTCATCCGAGGTATGACAACTCATATACACATGAGAGGCTACATTCTCAATTTGTAAATTTGATATAGAGTGCAACACTAACATTTAATGTTCCATAATATTCATATCTTAGAGTCATGACTTCAAATCCACAATATACGTTGTAAGTAGCTATACCGATTAATTAGCGAGTGTGTGAACCTAAATTTATCATGTACACATGCAAATTATATACAACAAACTGTGAGAACCTCCGTACACGCTTAATCATGTAAAACAAAGGTGATTCCAAATAAGAGCGTACTCATATAACATGACGCATCAGCCTCAATCTGGCTTATCCTGCATCACTACTGAGCTTATATAACGCTACACCTGAATACATCCCCATAACAAAACAACAACATCCCATCATCGGTATTAAAGAAGGAAAAATAAGATGAAATGAATCAGGTGGCTGCCACACGAAGATGAAAAAATTGAATTCGGGGAAAGAACCATGCTACGCGAAGTACGAACCACAACGTATACTTAAAGTTTAAAATTTTCACTGACCTATGTGGATGCTAAAGTATTAGACTAGCCACGTTCCCTATCTTGAACAATTAACCATGACTACCCATTTTTAAAGACAACAACTTGGGAACCGGTTCACTTGCAAAGCTAAAACACTAGGCTTCCCTCCTTAAGACTAAGTTTACTTATTATCCTTCATCCCAAAGTGAAGTTACATTTCTCATTACTTAATGTTATTCACTGACTTAACAAACTCAAGTCTCCATAATTTCAACATGCGACTGCTAACTTTCAAACCTTAAGATCCTTCTCATTCAGGCAAACACAATAATTACATAAATTCTTCCTTAGGGATCATCTCTACAATCCTTGGAAACGTCTTACGTAATCCCAAATCATAACTATCAAACTAGTTATAACATCACCTCGATTTCAAGAATTATTCGTGCATAATACCCAATGATTTTCCTCAGTAGAGTCGTACTAATCCATACGGGTAGCACACACAGGTGCTATAATTAAGCTTAACACTCGATTCCGAGTGATATTTCTAAAACCATGATGAACATCATCGCTTCCTATGTCTCCCAAGTGTAAAACCTAGCATGTATCGACTTATTCTCGATATTCTCCTCAATTCATACTGTAATGCAAGCTTATAAACAAAACCATGGCACTAACTCTAAGGTACCGCTACAAATGACATGACTAAATTTTATTATAATCACTGATAGCCTATGCATTCCTTAATACGATAACTTTTCCCAAAGCTTCATGGAAGAGTCACAACATCAATCGACTCGAATTGAACATACATATCCTATACTAGGCGTTATCATGACAAAAATCCTTTCAAGTATAACACTCGAGAATGGCCTCTAAATTATTTTCTCAAAGGCCAAACACTAATCCCAATCACTATGTGTCATACCAATCATAAATCTATATTCCTAAAGTCATAAAGGATACCATAATATCAATGATAGACATTGACAGTACCGTACTACGTGGTACAACCTTAATTTCACCATTACTAGGGAAAGCCTATTACTTGCACTAACACTTCATTAGATAAACCTTAATACATATATACAAGGACCAATCATGAGTTCACCTTCTTGTCCATAATTCTAACCTAAGATCAAACTCATCATAGAATATCCTTTCATCTCGATCATTATTCATCCATGATAACTAACGTGCCTCACTACATAGCCATCACACCCTTTTATTAGATCACAAGTTATCACCACTATAAAACTTTTGGTAGGATACGGGGCATCGGGTACTACATATAAAACTTTTAGGCCAATACCTTTAATGACACAAGAGATCCTATTCCCCAATACCACCTCATTTTTCTAAAATCACAATTCAACACCACCATTTCTAACACTTAGTCCCAAGGACTATATACATTTGTTCTTAAATCACTTGAAATCATTAAGATTATCTAAACCCGAAACATAATCACGTTACTTAGGCATTCTTATTTCCATAGAATTATTTATTCACAAGTCATACTACTTAGTCACCTAATACCACAGATGAAACTACAAGCATACGCTCTAAGATGCAATAAAATCGTTAAGACCTTCTAATCATCAAATTTACACATGATACATCTCACATAAGTGTAGGGTGCCACCACCTAACGACGTACGCCAAAATCTGATAGTTGTTAGCTAACACTACCAGAAACAATGCAGCAAAATAAGAATGGCTACTAACTTAGCCGATTAGCAGTTCGAAGATCAGGGTATAACATGATCAAGGCCTTGATTTTACCATCAAGGTACAAATCAATACCATTATCAGGAAAGCGTGACCGGATGTAACTAACAACGACACCGAAAGATCTACTACCAACCTTAGCACGTCACACTCGAAAGGAACATTGAACCTAAAGCTATGATACCATGTTATAATGCCGCGATCCAGATTTAAAGGTTATTAAAGGACTAACCTCATCCGTTTCGCATGTGAATAGTGAAGTGCAATGAAACTCTCTATATAATGTTTCTAATCCAATTCTAATAGTATTTAACGTTACATTTATTAGCATGCGAGTCAAATGTTTAATTACTAGGTGATGTGGCCCAAGGGGAGTGCCCCAAGGTTAAGTAAACATAGCTACTAATCATAAACCAAGTAAATACTTACCTGTAAAGCGCTCTCAAAATACGGAATGACATGCAACCTAGTGTAACAAAGAAGGGTTGTGAGTGGGAACATCTACAAATATAGTACAGAAACGAACGACAGAAAGGAATATTCACACGCTACACTACATGCATGTGAAAATATGTATATATATATATATATATATATATAAACACACCTTCCAAAAATACATGTGCCAATGTATTAAATCATTTTTATTACAAAAATGTTATTCGTTCCATTTGGCCTTCGTAGCCTTACAAATTAGTCATTTTGTATTATCATGCTTCGAAAACTAGAACTTATTCCCATTACCTCACCCATAATCAACAAATATCCTTTGTTTGTGAAACCTTTCATTTTCATTAAGACCATTTATTTGTCTACATTCAATTAACTCACACCCGAGTTATTTAACCATATCATAAGACTTTCATCAATACAATCACACATCATGTTAGAAAACTACTATTTTTTTCCCTCTTGAAAGTCTCATATAACACACGCTCGTGTTTATTATGGTTTGAGCCTCATAAGGTAGCTTAAGTATCATTAAGTTACCTTATTCAAACATCCCATGTTACCACGTGATCCTTAAACATTTAATACATTATTCTTGTATTAATAAATTAAAGGATCAATACTATCCATTTATGCCTTTTTCATGAATATTCAACTCATTACTTATCATTATCTTTAGGGATTTTGCCAACAAATACTCACGGACTTCGTGGCCTCACACCACCGGTCTATTCCACCATATACTACTGCAGTTGGTTTGGTTTTTCACCAGTAGGGACACCATAGCCATGCTTAATTACTTATCCCGGCATCATCCAATCTAACTACCTTGCCAATGTGTTCACAATTTTCATAATGTTCACATTAATTTCCCATTTTCGAGTCGAGGCTACAGCCATGGACTTAACTGTCTACTTTTCCTATTATTTATTTAGGACAAATTATTATATTCTATTAAAGTTCCTTTTCTCACGCACACATTGATTTTATCCCAAAAATCATTTTTCTCTTTAAGGACTTAAATTATTCTTTCCATATTAGTGCCAAAACCATCTTTAGTATTTTATTTCATAAAAATGTCACACTTGTAAATTACCAATTTATCATTTTTCTTTACCAAAACTTGCAACCTTATCCTTTTTCAAGTGTTATTCACAAAAATACCCCCTTCAAGTTCAAAGCACAACACTTAGACATTTTAGTCATTAACACACTTGTTCAACTTCTCACTTTGCCAAAATTACCCATTTTGCATTTTAACCCTTTTTAATATATAAAATCACATTTTTTTTACATATTAAAGTCTTATTTCTCATATTTAAGCCTACAAACTTTAGTTATGTCTTTTCACAACATAAAACCCATTTCATCAATATTAAAAAAAATGACAAATTTACACTTTCAAACTTAGTGTTACGCACTTTAATTTTGACTTTTTGTATAAAGACCCATACTTGGTCATTTTGTTCACACTAAGTTTTATAGACTTTTATTATTTACATCTTCACCCAAAGTTTGCAAGAAGACTACACTTTCACATATTTACACTTTTAACTCATTTATTTCATTTCTGAATGATTCATCAACATTAAAATTACTATATTAATCTCATAAAAATAGTCTATACATACCAAGTGTTCTTCACATCAAATAAATCATTTATTCACCTTAAAATATTAGTTTAAGACATTTTATTTCATATAATGTTTGTGAATAGTGGGCTGAAAATTATCTATTTTTTAAACCCATTCAATCCTTTATTTTAAGTGCCCATTTTCATAGAAAATAGTAAGAATAATGCTAATAAGTCTATTAGTGCATTTATAACCTTAATCAACATATTTTAAGCTTTAAATATGTAGAAAAATCAAGCTAAACATAGATTTACTACAAGACCCATTTCAAGGATAGAAAATCTCATTTTCTTGTAAACTATATCTTAAAATCATGCGGTATTTAATCTTTAATCATGGATGACTATTTCTACACACCTAAGATCAACAATATGCAAAATTCTCATACAAATATCATCATCAACTTAACATTTTAAGAGATAAGTATTTTCCACCTTAAATTTCCTCCAAATAGTGGTGAAAATTTTGGTGTAGGAGGAGTAACCCCCACCTCGAAAGGTGGCCTCAAGGGGTTACAAGAAAGCTCTCCATGAAAGATACCTCTAAGCCTACCTTCTTCTCCTCCAAACATCCATCTTCAAGCTTCTATAAGCCTCAACAAACATCCAAGAATAACATCTCTAACAACCCAACATCCTTCATATGGTTACATATGGTGAAATAAGGTGTTTCTACGCCATAAAATGGTTATTTCATGGTAGGTTTGGGGTGGCGCAAGGGTAGCTACGGATTTTGGGGATGTCTAATGGTTTAAGGGAGTTCAAGGGGAGAGAGAGTGATGATAAATCAGATGGAAATTCATTGATAGAGCATATGTACCCACCTATCTCTCTCTCTTATAAGATATGTTGAGAAGTCTACACCTTATGACCCAAATACCAAGTGTTGGTGTCTTCAAATATATGTAAAACACTTGCTAAGATCTGCAAACCAATGTAGGGAGGGGACAACATAATGCATCAACATGTAAATCCAAAAACCCATTCAAAAAATACCGACAAAAATCTGATTTGAGTCACTTTCTCTCTGTAAATATAAATATAAATATATTTTTTTGCAATTTTTAACTTGAGATTCATATTCCTTGCATTTTTTAGATAAAAATCATATTTACAATTGTTGTTTGCCCTCTCGGATTGTCTTGTACAAGGCGCACAAGAATCGGGACCTCCGTACAAAAGTTTTTTTTTTCTCTTCATAATAATATTCATTATATTTTTTTGACTCAAAAAACATATTCCCAATATTTTTTTGACCTTCCGAGTCATGCTAAACAATACGCGGAAGAAAACGGATCTGCACCCAAAACATTTTCTTTTTCGATTTTTCCTCGCATGGTAATATTTCTTATATTTTTATGAGTCTAAATATATAGTCGGAATATTTTTTTTGACTTACCGATTGTCCTAAACAATTTGTGCAAGACAAGACTTTCGTTGCGTCGCGCATTGTAAGATAATTAGTACACATGCTTACGTAGCATTCTTTGCTTGTCCAAGTCGCACGAAACTTAACCAAATTACTTAAAATAATTATATAAACTCAAAATAAAACTCGTGCGAACCGTTAAGCATATAACTTTCTCATTTAATCCATATTGTGATACTTTAATTTTCGTACCATTTCAATGTCGCATCCTATTAGCCTTGTCCGTGTCACAACCGTTTCTTGATATTTTTCCTCAAACTTAATGGACATCATAGCCAATAATATTATAGATTAAATACGGATTTATGAGACACATGCATCGTGGGATTTTTCTCCTTTAAACTATTTACGTAATACGCCACATTATGTATTACTTGACGTGTTACATTGGGATTATTTATTCCTCGGATTTTTCTTTGATCAAAACACTTCAAGTAACATTAAATACCTATTTTCTAGGGCGGGGTATTACAAAAGTGATACATTTGCACACACTCTTAGTTAGATCTGTTTATACATATACAAATTTGTTAATATTATGGTATAAACATCCTATTTGTTGGATTTATGTAAATCTTTCAAAATTATCTGGGAACCCAAACGTGTTAGGTTTAAAACTATAATTATCATAATATTATACATTGTTTGTTAAAATCTGATTTCAGTTTTAGAAAAATTGATATTACCTTTTATAAAATTTGTTTTGTGTATATAAATAGTTTTGGTATCTTTTTTTATAATATCTATATAGATACAAATTTCTTGATCTTTCTGATATTTGAAGTATTAGATCGTATGATTTCGAATATCCTAAGTAATTTGTAGGAATGTCTGGATAAGTGTGTGTGTCTGTGTGTGTATGTGTTCTTGCATTTCTTTTAAGATCTTTGAAACACACATCACACATCCCCACTATATCTCTCCCACTTCACATTTAAAAAGTGTGTTGTTTTTATTGAGGGACCTAAGACTAAGTCGAAGCAAAGAAAAGCTAAAGGAAGAGGAGGTTTAAGAAGTTGTACCAAAAGGAGGTGCAACTCTAGGAATTTTTGGTATATTTTCTTTTCACTTTTGATCTTGTATTTGCATGATTGTAACTTGTAACCATATTCTATTTTTAGTAGATTTTGTTTTGTAGCATACAGGTCACCGTGGATGTTTTCCCAGACTTCGGGATTTTAGCACATAAAAAATCTTATGTGTAAACTAATGTGAACGTCTCATAATAATTTCTTAATATTTTTTTTTTATTAAATAGGAATCATATCTCCCATTATATTATTAGAGATAGAGAGAGGGTAATTGCCCCTTGACGGTGGCGTACATCAAGTATGAGTAATCTGAGCACCTATACTAGAAAATATCGTCTCTAAACATCAATACAATAGTTTGTTTTGGAACGATTGAAAGTAAATCAATGAAAAGTAATTTTAATATCTCCACAAATGCAATTGATAATAGAAGATTCCGTCATCGGCATTCCATCGAAATTTGATTTGTTCCTCGCACACCATAAATGCCAACAAATGAAAGTCGGAATAATACAACATAAAATTCCTCTAATATTTTCACCTTTTGAATTAATCAACCAATTCATCAAGTTACTTTTAAATTTGGGAGATAAAATCCTTAATCTAAGAAAATTCGAGAAATGTTTCTAGATAGGTTGGGCAAGATTACAACCCCAAAAAAGATTATCTCTATCCTCTTCAGAAGTAAGGACGCAGCGTCTACATTTTGAGACTAACGGGATGTGAAGCTATTTGATATATTCATCTATGGAAAACCCTTTAAGAAGCAACCGCCACATAAAAATCGAAATTTTGGGAACAATCCTCTTATCCCAAATCAGAAAAAAAAACGTTGTACACATCCTTTTTTCTTCACCAAATGCCAAGCGAATTTGATAGTAAAATTACCATTTTTTGCCAATAACCATTTCCTAGTATTAGTATCAACATTATCCAAAAAATCATACCAAAAATTTTGCAATCTTTTCCATACTTGAGAAAAACTATTGTAAAGCCTCTAAAATTTTATTCTTCCGATTTTTTGTACTTACTCTGCATGAATCGGGACCATAAAGATTTGGAGTTAAAAAAATTCGACCATTAGTTATGAGTATAAGTAAGGGTATCGAACTACTCCACCCATTGAAATTTCATTTTTTCGTCTCGTTTACCCCATAAAAACTGAGCCATGAGTTTGTTTATGTGATTTAGAACCGTACCCGGAGGACTTTAATACTTTTTGTATAAGAAGTTAACTGGGATAATTAATTATCTTTTAAAACTTGTGTTACCAAGATTCTTGAAGTTTTCTAGTTCATAGTTGGTTTATCTTTTTACCCTTCTTTTGTGATATTATTTCATAAGAAAAAAGAGTTTCTTTAAAGATTTTTGTTGCACTCTTAACCTTACCTTTAACTTTGTTAAAAACTTGGTTAAGTAATTTCAAGTGGTGTGAGAGTAGTTTCAAAACTTTTCGATCCCGTAACTCAAGAAACTATTTTTAGGATTCCAAAATGGATGAAAAATTTAAGAAACTTAGTAGCCTCTCCGGACCCCCAATATTTGATGGACATAATTTTCCCTACTCGAAAGTTTTGATGATTGCATTTATTCAAAGAACTTTGGGTGATGATGTCTAGGATACTATTGAAAATGGTTATACTCACCCCACTAAACCTCTGATAGAAGGTAGCACCTAAGGGTTAAGAAAAAACTCAGTGAGTTTAACAAAGAAGAGAAATAGGTGTCTCTATGCAAAAATAAGGGTCAAAATTGTATATTCATGTATGTGAATGACCACGAATTTAAAAAACTATCTATATGAACTATATCCAAAGAGGTCGAGTATACCCTTGTCACTGGGCATGCAGGTGATGAGCATGTTAAGTCTTGCAAAACTCTAATGCTTGTGCAACAATACAATACCCTTATTATGGATTAATCTGAGACCTTTGATGAATTTTATATTAAGCTTACTGACATTATCACTAAAATCCATGCAAATGGTATTATATATGATATAAATAAATAGTGGAGAAAATCCTTAGATCTCTACCTGCTAAATTTGATAACAAATGTTATGATATAAAATATATAAATGACCCTAACATAACTCTAGAATTGTTGAGTAGGGAATTAAGAACTCTAAAAATGGAGTTATAGTGTACGAAGCACCTAACCTCTAATGTCAAAAGATCCTACGGATCTAAACTTCTTTTCTCTTATGGTCTCGGAAGCATTGATAATCACATATCACTAATGGGTAAACATTTTAAAATATTATAAAGTTTGGGAATGCTATGAATACTAAACAAGGTAAATATGGCTATCAAAATTTTCAAGACCCTAGACCATAATGACCGAAATAATTATAAACAAACTTCTAATAACAGTCAGAGATCTAAAAAGGTCTTAAGTAATATATAGTGTCACAAATGATGTAATACGGGTCATTATGCTGATAGATGTAAATTTAAGATTAAAAATACCCCTAAGGCCCATATGTGAGAGATTTAGGACGACTTTAGTAACTCGGAGGATGATGAGCCTGAGTCATTTGAGAAAAATGTATCATGCATGTCTTTCTTTCCTAAAATTGTTTACACTGATGATAATGCATTGTTACCTAATGATACTACTATTATTACTATACCTGATGTCTGTGTGAATGAATCACCCAATGATATTATTTTAAATAATTCTGATGAACCCAGAATGTACGTGAGTCAAAGTGTAAATAATTATGACAAATTGAATGGGTGCGTGAGTTCCAAAAAAACAAATTAAAGATTTAGGGAAAAAATCATACGGTTCACTTACTGAGTACGATGATAATGAATTACCTGACATACAAGAGTTATATTCTAAGACTCTGAAAAAGATTTCTAAACTTGAGAAAATGGTTAGACAGTTAACTTAACACATTAAGAGCATAAGTAATATTGTTAGGAAGAACGTTGAGAAATACATTAATCAATATGTGGCTCATGAGATTAAAAAAATATGTTGAAAAAATTAATGAACTTTTTGAGAAAAACTTTATTTTAGAATAAATATTTAAGCCACTTTTGCTAGAACTGAAAGAGTCCAAACAAAAAGCCTAAACCATTTTTAAAAAATGTCTTCATTTTGAGACTAATGCAAACGCATATGCTAAAGCAATTAGTTCTAGAAAAATAAATTCTAAGGATAAAACTCACATAGGATTCGAAAAAACTCGAAAGGAACGAACACTATTATACAAAATTCAAAAACTATCTTTGATTCCTCTAGGACTTTACAAAATAAACAAGGTTAAGATTTTAAAAAATCTGAAAGAGTAATTTTTAATGTATCTGTCTCATAAGCCATAAAACCTTTGTGTGGTCCTAAGAAGAAGTCTAATAATAAGTCTAGGTGTTTTTGCTCCCCCCTCCATCTAGAGACATTGGGAAAAACTTGAAATCTGTTATAGTTGAATCTCACTTTAAAATTGCATCCAAAACCTATTTTTAAACACTAAGAAAATGAAGTCTAGCCAACCTCACATCATTACTGTAGTAATTATGATGTCTATGGTCACTCTCTTACTGAATGTTTTTAAAAGCATCTTTACACACCAATCTATATGAACTTTAACTATTCTATACAAAGGCGAAATACTTATGTTCTCCCAAGGTAAACAAATAAAAACTCCAACTTCAGAAAGAAAAAGAGAAAATCTTTCACGAAAAGGATATCAACCAGGATAACCCCTCAAACCTTTTCTAAATTAAAGGCCAAGAATTTTTTAAAATGAGGGCAATTTGGGGTACAAAAGATTACCCGTTACCTTAACTAAGGTGCAAAGTTGTTATAACTGCATTTAAATCTACTTTGATTCTAGGTGTTTTAAACATATGCACAAGGATGAGACTAAAGTGACAAATAAATCAGACTCTATAGGTGGTAACGTTGTGTTTGATGATGGAATCTTATTTTAAATCATTGGTAAACTAACACTTCAAGAAAAAGGGTCTTCCTATCCTTAATGATGTTGTTTTATTGAAAGTTCTAAAAGACATTTTGCTTAGTATGTCTCAATATTGTTACTCTCATCACACAATTACCTTTCTCAAAATTGAATGCAAAATTTTGAACAAAGGTGGTAATAGGATTCTTACAGGAAACAAAACACTGCAAAACTGGAATATAGTCGTTCCTAGTAATGAATCTTGTAATTTAACAAGATTAAATTACTCTAATTTATGGCATTATAGATTGGGTCATAATAATTTTAATAACCTAAGCATACTATGCTCTTAAGAATTGGTTAGAGGTTGACCTTAACTTAAAAAAAATTCAAATATCATTTGTGGTCCATACCAAGTGGAAAAAATAAGTAGAGCGCCTCACAAGAAAGTTAAATATATAATGTCTTCTAGACCTCTAGAGCTAATCCACATGGATCTTATGGGTCCTTCCTGTAGTGTAAGTCATTATGGAATCAATTACATTATTTCATGGTGGATGAATTTATATGGTACACTTGGGTTACTTTTGAGAAAAATAAACCAGATACGGTTGGAGAATTTTTGAAAATTCAAAATGAGAAGGATACCCAAGTATCACAAATTAGAAGTGATAGAGGAGGACAATTAAAAGAGACTGGAGTTGTAAAATATTATTTTGATAATGGTTATTAGTATGAGTTTAGTGAACCTAAGACTCCGTAGCAAAATGGTATTGTTGAGAGGCCAAATTGAACAATCCAAGAAACGTATAGTGTTATGATCCAAAGTAAAGGGTTACCAAAATAATTTTGCATTGAGGCAGTCCACACAACATGCCACATAATTAATCACGTATACCTTAGAAATAATACTAAAGATAATTCTTATGAGCATTGGTACAATAAAAAATAACCTTAAAATACTTTAGAACCTTCGAGAGTGTCTGTTATATTAGTAAAGATAGAGAACACATTTCAAAATTGACACCCAAGGTGATAAAGGAATTTTTCTAAGTTACTCCCAAAATTATAGAGCATATTGTATCGATAATTTACATACCAAAATCCTAATGGAATCTATAAATTTAATTCTTAATGACATCAGCAATCGGAATGTTAGTACTTAATCAATTGTTGAGGATGAGTTCAAAAGTTTTTTTAAAATTGACTATCCTCAGAAAACTGATACACAACCAAATGAACTTCCTATAATAACACTTTGGGTTTCTAATGATAATCCTCTAGATATTTTTAGAGTAAAAACTCCAAGCTAAAATCTCCGACAACAATTTGTAAATGCGAGATGTGATACCAGTTTGAAACCTCGCAATATTTCACTAGATTAACTTATTTAACTAGATGTCAATCTCAAACAAACCAATTTCCAATTTTATTAAACCCTAAACATGTAATTATGTGATTCAATAAATAAAGTGATAAAGCATGTAATCACGGATTCAGGAAAATTCAAATTCAAGAAAAATCCCCCGGGGCAAAACCTTTATTTCACTAATACAATGTAAATCACAACATACAAATTTATAAGTGAAACACTACAATGAATTTTTCCAGAAACCCAAAAAGATCGCAACCTTATGTTAGAAATGGCTCCATTAAAATTCACAAGAACAAGAACAACTCATTCAGTAGTGAATACCCTCGAGTATCCCCAAGTCAGCAGTATAATTAGCACTCAATAATAGTAAACTTCGTGACAGAAGTGTTTGGGTTCCAAAGATGATTCGCAAAATTAATTGAGATGTGTTTGTCTGAATTAAAAAGGATTTTAGACCTAAAAAGTGAAAACTTAGTTACAGCAGTTTTGCATATTTTGTAAAGTAAAAGTATAAATTAAAGAGATTTACGAAACAGGTATTTTTAGGCTAACAAAAACATTTCAGGTAGTGAAGGTCGTTTGAACGACTTCAGCATATCGTTCGAATGACAATGAGAAGTCATTTGAACGACTATAAAAACGTCATATTAAAACTCAAAACAGTATGTGTTCGTTTGATGAACAGAAGAAAAGAGCATCATGCGACCTCTTCGAACAACATGTCCATATCGTTTGAACGATATGTACAAGTCATTTGAACGAGAAGAAAGAGAAAATTTTATTTTAAAAAGTCTGCCTACAGGTAGTTAAGAAAGCTTTTTAAGTTTTAAAAAATCTCATTTTGATAAAAAAAACATTTTATAAAAGTATCCCACTACTTACTAAAAAATAGGCAACTTAAAACAAAATCTATACCAAAGTATACCTCATGTTCCGTAGATGTTGAGGATGCGTGATATTTGGATCCAGCTTCGTAAACGCGTGAAACATTAACTTTCTCTGATGGTTGTAACGGAATATGATATTCTTAATGTAAACTAGGAATTATGGAAAATTTGTCCTTATAAATCATCCCTATGTCTATTCTGGTACAAAATAAAAATATATGCATTATTAATCAAATATCCTATACAAATCTAATACACTCCCATGAATCGAAAAGTGGAAAGATATTAAATGTGGAAGTCTTTAAAAATATTCAACTTTCAATCTTCAAAACTATTTGTTTTCCTTTCTCTTCTTTCGTGTGATTTTCAAATGCTCATCAAAGTCCTACACATAATAAACAAATCAAATACCTTTGTGACATATCGAGTTTAAAATGAGATAAACATAAATCAAATATCAATCCAACTCGAATCTCAAATATCCCCCATAATTCAAACTCTCACTCTCCCATAATGCATAATTTGTTCTCCCCTTTTTATTTGTCTGAAATAGACAAGGAAAAAATAAAACAAATTAAACCAGAATGGGTCACAACAAGGAAGGAAAATTATCAAAAATATATCAATTAAGATCATACAAGTGTAACTCAAAAGTCTCAACAATCTATTTTTAATTTTTAAATATATTTAAGAAATAAATAATTTATAAAAACAACACACCATGAACTAACACTAAGATAACCAAATTGTGGAAAGGGAACGAATGGGTGTGAACAAATTACATTGGAAAATCAGCTCAATATGTGCACGATGAATATGGATACTCCTAACGAACGAACTCAAAATCGTCCGTAGGTGTGAATATGTTGAATTCTAATGACATCGACTTAATCTAATCAACACATCAAAGTCTAAAATCATTTCCACACCAATAATGTCTAAAACTATGTAATGTTTTTTCAGAACTTTGTCAGGATGTGAAAACCCTTTGTTTTATTTCCATCCAAACTCCCTAATCAATAATTATTAATTTTTATTTTTCTATGGAGGTGATCAAATGAAACTATTTAGCCCCCTTTTGGCATATTTTCTTTCTATTTCCTTTTTTTATTGAGCTATTTTCAAATGGTTTCTTTCACGGCGACTTCATAATACTCTCAAATTCTTTTCTCGTGTACAATCATCATATTTTCAATATTAAAAAAATCATCATGGGCAATGGTTCTTACATGCACTACTTTCATTGTCAAGTTTTATCGCCTTTGGTCCGTTTAAAGACAAAATTGAGATGTAAACACTTTGACCAACATGTGATCGAAAAGTACAATAATCAAATAAATTCGTACACATGTGCATTCAAGGAAACCATAAGTGAAACATGTTGGAAGTAACAACTAATCATATCTCAATGATTCCAAACATTGTAAAGCATAAAATGAAATGATGATATGTCTCAAAAACACTATCAAAAAATCACAAGGATAATGGAATGAAATTGTGACTTGTTCATCCAAAATGTCCATCCATAAATGGTGTAAAGTGAAATATAAAAATCTTTTTGTGTTTTTCAAAAAAATTATCAAAAATAAAATCTTTTTGTCTTTTTCAATTTTATTCCTAAAAAAGAAAAAAAAATATTTTGTGTTTTTCCAAAAATTTTCAAAAATAAAAATCTTTTTGGATTTTTTGAAAAATATATCCAAGTGGAAAAAATAAAATACAATGGTAGTACACACTAGCAATAGGCATAAAATATCATCATGAAAATCATCCTATGCTAGCAAAAATCCTGTAAAGTCTTAACTAAATACTCAACTTGCTCTCTAAAATGCTCAAAATCTCTCATGTGATGTGCAAGAGAATGCAAAGTATCATGCGTGGGAGTGCGTTTGTGAACACATGTAGTATCATAACAAGGTAAATATCAATGAGACACACTACCTAACTTTAAAAAAATTCCCTAAGGTGTCCTCTTTTCATGTAATGGGAACAAATAAAAACCATCCTAGGAACACCATTCTAAAACAACTATAACACGCTATCCTATAGGGAAATGTTTGCCTAGGTGAGTTAGGTTGAGATCCATATGAATCTATCACAAACTCGAGAAGCGAATCAAGTGAAACATGGGAAGTAGACGCAATGTCATAACATATTCCTAGTCTCTCAATATTATCCAAAGAGAAACTGAGGAGCATCTTTCCAACCTTCTTAGATGTGTCCACTATAGTGACCTTGACCACCGAGCACATTCGATATCTCTCTCAAGTTGGGATACATTAGCTTTAATTTTATCACGAGTCTCCATTGATTATTGAAGATTTCCCATAAGACTAGCCACAATGTTGGTCAATTCTCTATTTTCCCAACCTAAGATCATCAACTGCTCACATAAAGAAACCTTCACCTTATCGAGTTGACTCACCGATGCCTCACACACCCTCAAAAATTCTATCTGTATCTCCAAATCTAACACCTTAAGACCTAACTCTTTATTTAACTTCTTTTTCTTTAAAGTCTCACTTTACAAATCTTTAAATGCCTTTTGGAGATTCCTTTCTCTCTGACATACGGTTTTCCTCACATTCACTATTCCTCGAATGGATTGAAACATCCTCAAGTCTCTCACTTTTACAAGTGTCCTCATTATTGTGGGAAAAACTATATGTGCTCACGTGACTAGCCATGAAAGAAACACACTTTTCATGTGGTGATTCATTCCAAGAATCATCCAAGTAGATGTCACTATCGCTAATAGTGGTAGTGTTTGCAATTTTCTTACCATTTCTCTTTAGCATAGTGGGACACTCAAAAGTTTTGTTCCCTCACATTCATAACACATCACCTCTTCTTCTTTCTCACTGTTATCCTTTGCCCCATCTTTGTTTTCATTTTTCTCAAAAATCTTTTTATTGTAAGAATTTTCTTTGGAAATTTTGAGAAACTTTTTAATTTTTTTAGAAAATAAGGCCAAGTGATCTAAATCAACCTCACCCATAGAATCAGACTCACAAATGCTCTCTTTTTTATATTTCTTAACCTGAGTCTTCAAATATATTCCTTTATTCTTAGGCTTAACAGTTTTGGGAAACTTGTTGATGTCATAAGTTTGAAGTTCTCCTACTAGTTCTTCTAACCTAAGTGTATGTAATATCCCCAATCAATTTAAAACTGTGACCTTAGGAATAAAACGGTATGGGAATGACGTCAAAATCTTCTTAACAACTCTCGACTCCTCAATTTTCTCACCCAAATTAAAACTCGTGTTAACTATGTCTAAGAACCTAGCATAAAACTCGTCAAAACACTTGAACTGTAGCATAGTGATAGTCTCAAACTTAGTGGTCAAATTGTGCAATTTTGACACCTTAACCGCGTTGGTACCCTCATGTGCCAATTAGAGGATATCTCATGCCTCTTTTGATGAGGTGGAGGTAATGATACGTTGAAACTTGTCAAGGATGATAACTCCAGTAATAACGCTAAGGTCGCGGGAGTTATAGGTACTCCATTTAAAATTATCCTCGGTCAAATAAGACACATGTTTGGGATTAATGACATTACTCACGTTGACAATGGGAGGAGTCCACCCTCTTTCACATACGAGCCAAACTCTTTCATCGATAGCTTGTAAACAAGATCTCAAGTGAGATTTCCATTATCCATAACTAGTGCCCTCAAAGACGGGCATCCGATTATATAAGTTATTTATTGAAAAAATTGCGATTTACCAAACATCAAAATTTTCAAAATGATTGATATTTAAAAAAAAATCGAAAAAGGATCTCACGATATTTTGGTGAAACGTGCTCTAATACTAATTTGTAAAGGCAAAAACTCCGAGTTAAAAGCTATGATACCAGTTCGTAAATGAGGGATGTGATACCAATTTAAAATTTCACTATATTTCAATAGATTAACGTATTTAACTAGATGTCAATCTCAAAATAACCAAATTACAATTTTATTAAACCTTAAACATGGAACTTTTTGATTCAATGACTAAAGCGATAAAGCATGCAATCTCAAATTAAAGAAAAATCGCTGCAGGGAAAAACCTTTATTTCACTAATAAAATGTAAATCTTAACTTACAAACTTACAAGTGAACCACTACAATGAATTTTTGCAGAAACTCAAAAAGATCATAGCCTTCAGTCAGCAATGACTTCCTCGAGAATCACAAGAACTGTAGCTCTTCCTTCAGCAATAAATACCCTCAAGTATTCCCAAGTCAGAAGTCAAAATAAAACTCTGTAACACCCGTTTAATAATAACTCCTGAATATGCGTCCTGAACTTCTGAATATGCCTCCTCAACTTCAATATGCCTCCTGAACTTAAATATCAAAACTAATTCTTGAGCAAGAAAATTAACTCATGAATGATGATTGGTCGGGGCCCTGACCGTGTAAGTTTGTGGAGTTGAATTTAATGCTCGACTACATGATGTTATAATAATGTGACACCGAACGAACAACTATATATGTAATAGAAACCCCCAAGTGTGGAATATGAACTTTGAATGCTTTCTTGGCCTTGAATTATGTTGGTCTTGCTAGAAAAATAAGGCCGAGGAAATGACTCCTTGAGATCATTGCATGTTTGCATTTTCATTTTCTTGGAAATACTTTGTAAGATGCTTTCCTCGTTGTTTGCTGATGAATATATATATGTAGAAGGACAAATTATCCTATTTTGCATAGACAATGAAACTTGTTCCACCCGATGTTTAATTATAGTGACTTGTCACTCTTTGGGCCTAAGCAATGGAATGATTTTTATCCCAACCAATCGTAGTTGGTGGTTACTGAAGTCCGACCAACCGGAGTTGGTGGGTACTAAAGTTTGTCCAACCGGAGTTGGTAATTATTGAGTTACCCATCAACCGGAGTTGATGGGCACTAAAGTTTGAGTTACCGATCAACTGGAGTTGATGGGCACTAAAATTTGAGTTACCGACCAACCGGAGTTGATGGGCACTAAAGTTTGAGTTACCGACCAACCGAAGTTAATGGGCACTAAAATTTGAGTTACCGACCAACCGGAGTGGATGGTCACTAACGTTTGAGTTACTGATCAATCGGAGTTGATAGGCACTAAAATTTGAGTTACCGACCAACCGAAGTTGATGGGCACTGAAGTCCGACCAACCGGGGTTGGTGGTAATAGATAATAAATGCTAGAGACTTCCTCAGAGCTGTCCAACAGATTTTTGGGAATAAGATATAACAAATGCTGGAGACCTCCTCAACAGATTGTTGGGAATAAGATAATATAAATGCTGGAGACCTCCTTGGAGATGAATATATGATTATAAATATTTTCCCAAGCCCCATGATGAGATAAATATAGAATATGCATCCGAATAGATATAAAGAATGATTCAGAATAATAATAAAGTGTCTCGCTAATCTGTCGAGGCAAAATTTCTTACTGCCGAATAAGAATAATATTTTCCAGAATATAAGAAAATGGACGAGAACTTTGCTGGGCCTGAATATAAATAAGAATTACCCCAACCAACTATCCGTTGGGGGTGAAATATAATTAATGTTATATTTCTCCTCGGAGCTGAATAAGTATCTCGTCGAGCTCCTTGTTGAGATGAATATAGGATGGATATAGAGAATAATTCGTGCTTGAGCATATATCTGAGCAATAATAAAATGAATAGTTCCTCTGTGAAATAAAACTTCATAATTCCGAACAATGATAATATTTTCCAAAAGTTTAGGATTGTGGCTAAGTATCTATTTGTGCTCGATCGAATATATATATATCGTAGCATTAATAAGATTCCCAGGAAATCATGGCCGAATACTTAGTCGAGACCGAAAATTATACATGTAAAGAGTAATAACTTGCCTTACCATATATGTAGGCTGAATTGATTAGTTATCATGAGAATAATCAAGTCAATATAATGAATATATGATATGTATTTGCTCGGGCAATAAAAATATCAATTTCAAAATATGAAATAATATATGTCCGACTGATCTGTTGAGACAAAATTGCCTGATGTCGAGCAATAATAATTTCCAGAAGTTTAAGATTGTGGCCGAGCTTTCGTCGGGATTGAATCTTGTACCTAAGGAATTTTAATAAGCTATCCGAACACCTATTGAGGCTAGATCAGATTGTTAGTTATGAGAATAATTATTCAACCAAACAATTATAATGTGTATCAGCATAAGGCAATAAAAATTTAGAAAATATGAAATAATATGTTTTGTACCAAACATGTGTTAATATGAGCAAATTTTTATCAACTATTTATCATAGGGTTTGGTTAAGAATATTTGTAACATTATTTGCAATCCCTACACATACTAAAAATAAGTTGGTTTTTACAAAATTATTTCAGCAGGTCGTATTTTTTTTTTATCAACAACTGTTAAAAAATCAAAATTTGTTGAGGTAAGAAACAAAAACTTCAAATGCCTATACTGACACAGTCAAATTGAAAAAACCATTTGTTTGCCTATATTATTTCTGGCCAAATCCCACTGCTGACTAGTTATGGGCCATCTCCCGACGTAGTTACCAAAATCTTCTCGTCGACCAGCAATTGGTTCCACCGAGCTACTATATATACGCTGACCAAGGTAAGGTTAGTGTTGGATAGTCGTCAACCAGCAATAGTTATCGTCAACTAAGGATTAGGTTCTGCCGAGCTAATATATATACGCCGACCAAGAATTGATTTCCCCCGACCAACTATAGATGTTCTGGAGCTGACCAAGTTATGGTGATGCCAACCAGTAGTCCTTATCGCCGACGTGGGTGACTTTGTAGCTGTAATATGTTGGTTTCTGACTAAGAAATATGGATTCGGTTATAGTGTCGACCACTGTTCTAAAAAACCCGCCTAGGCTCCGCCTAGGCACGCCTAGGCTTAAGGCTTGGGAGATACGCCTAGCCTTATGCTTTTCACGCCTTATTCTTGGTAAAACCCTTAAGGCGCACTTTTTTCTAAAAACAACAATGATTTAGTAAAATGATGCCGCCTTTTAAAGAATTTGTTTACAAATCGGACCATTATCTCATCCAAAATAATCAAATAGTATTTTAATTTGCATATATTGAGGCATATTTTTATGGTCTGTGCAATTTTTGTATTTTAATAGCCTTGTTATGGTTAAAAAAATATTAAAATATATTAAGAAGTCCTAAACGCCTTTTCACGTCTTTTTACGACTAGGCCCGCCTAGGCTTCTAAGGCTTAAGGCTTGACCTCCACGCCTCAATCACGCCCTGCGTTTTTTAGAACCTTTGTCGACGAACGAAACTTCCAACTAAGAAATAGGGTTTATTTACTAAGAAGATATTTGTGAGAACAGTAATTGGTCGAGCATGGTTGTCGATCTATAAAAACATCTCTGACCAACTATTAGGAGGTCGGGAACCTCCCTTGATATGAATGGTGAGTTTGTCGGACCATAACTATCTCCGATTAGCTATGGGGAAGCCCATGCCCCTTTCCTATGCAAATCTTGTATTAATATTGTCCTGTTACTATAGCTATTTCTCCGATCACAAATAGGTGATGCTGAACAACAATAAATGGTGGAGATATCTCGATCTGATGATTCCGACCAACAACAGATGCGCCGACCGCATGGAATGGTGCCGACCAAAATTAGATGGTCGAAAAACCTTTATTTAGCCGACCAACCATCAAAATTTTTAATTACAAAAAGACTCTACTTGCCGACAAAAGGTTAAAGTCAACATTGGATTCTGCCACCCAACCATATCGGCAGTTGTTGCCGACTACGATGACAACTGGTGATAATCACGGATGGTAATTTTTCTTCAACGATAAATAGGGAATGGAAATGTTTTAGATCAGACTTGACAAATGTCAGTAATTATTTGTAGAGTAGATTCAACTTCATCATGTATTGGGTTTCAGAGTCGATCTCTATTTCGATCCCTTACCAAGTGTTGCTACCATAATCTGATAATTTTTATCAGAGAGAGAGTTTGCATTCTCATATGATTTGAAGAAATCAAACAGTTTCAATAGTATATTCATACAGGTTTTAATAAAGAAAATTTGGAGATAGACGACCCCAATTTTATTATTTTTTTGGTTGTAGAATGTTGGAATTGGAGGGGATTGCGATTATAAAGTTTTTCTCCCCAGTTAGATCGCCGGAGTCTATTTTGATGGCCAGTCATCAAATATATATATTAAATCAATTAATCAAACATTAAACCAATAAATCAATCTTCATGGAAACTAATAAATCATAACAAATTGAAATTCTTAGATCTAAGAGATAACCAACAAATAGAAATCACCAGATCTAAGGGATAACCGACATATAGAAATCATCTGATCTATAAAAAAAATGATCAATATCCGAGAGGAAAGATAATGGTTTTGAATTCTTACTCCCTTGTAGAAGATGTGAAATATGGTAATCAACATATGTGAAATATCCTTCCCTGATGTAATTCATTTTATAAACGTGTTTGCCCAGAACATTTTCAAGAAGAGTCATAGACGTCTGATATTCATGGTGAAAGTTGTCTATAACACTGAATAGAAATATATAGATATTTTTTATGAATAAATTTGATGAGAACTTTTGAAGTAGATCTCGGTCAGGATTGTGTTTTCTAGAAGAGATAAAATTGTTTTTGATTTTAACTTTTCCTATTCTCTGATTAAAAATATGATGGGAATTTGAATAGTAATCAAAGAACTTTAAAAAAATATTTAAAAATCAACTACGAAAATTATCAAATCTTATCATCGTCGTATATATTGGTATATGTAATCATTTAATATATTTATTCCATGATATAAAATTGAAACTTGAGAATCAAGTAAAAAGTTATGATTTATGAAATCCGCTATTTTTCAGATTTCTAAATAAGAATTAATTTAACAGTTATGATTCAAAAATCATGATATGCAACATTTTGTAGATAAAAATTGGACAATTAATTTTTGTATACAAACATAAAAATCATGAATGAATCAAAAATTGTATTTATAATTGATTATACATAGAGAAAATTAAAACTTAGCTTTTGATGGAGAACATTGCTTGTAACACGTTCCCACATACGTCGCCAATCTGTTGATGACTAGAAATAGCATCCATGTTATATTATCGGCATCAAAAACAGATAAAAATGAAGGTATAAAGATGGTGATTGGAGATGAAATGGTGATCACATTAAACACATAAGAGAAAAAGGTTTTTAAAGTGGTTTGGCTATGAATAAAGCCTACATCCACTGTTATTTTATTCCCAGGGGTTTACAATAGCACAATATGGTGTAGAGAGAGAGAGATGTGTATCTTGTGTATGGTGTCTCTTAGTTGTGAGATCGATCCCCTCTATGATGTGGTTACAATATATTTATAGCCTTGAGGTTGTCAATATGAAAAAGCGATGTGTTGTCATCTAGTAGACATCTATTGATACAGTAAAAATTTACATTAAGGTTCATTAAATGAGTTGTTATCTTCATTAATTCACATTAAATGCATAGTTATCCTTTGATCTAGAGTTTCTCTGCACGCCTTGAGTTGCTCTGCACGCAAGGTTGCTCATTGCTCGTTCCTCTGCACAGTTGCTCATTGCTCTGCACGGTTGTTCGTTCCTCATTGCTCTGCACAATTGTTCGTTGCTCTACATACCCGCTCGTTGCTCTGCATACCTGTTGGTTGCTCTGCACACCTGCTCGTTGATCTGCATACCTGCTCGTTGTTTTGCACACCTTGAGTTGTTTGGTATGCCGACCAACTCTCCTCGGGTGTCGACTACCTCTCCTTGGGTGCCGAATAACTCTCCCAGGGTTCCGAACAAGTATAAATATTGCCACGTAGGATGACATGTGTCCTTTTCTGATTGGTCCACCTAGATTAAGAATTTTTGCATCAACAAAGTGCATCAATGATGATGAGGATCTCAAATGGATGGCCAACCCCAATGGTATCTTCTCTCTCAAATCAGCTTGGAACATTGTTAGACATAAAAGTTATCCCTAATTCTCTTTCATAACAATATGGAATAAGAGACTTCCTAGTAAAGTTTAAATTTTTATGTGGAAATTACTCCATCAAATTGTTCCTACGGATGATATAATTTCCAAAATCGGGATTCTTATTGTTTCAAAATTCCATTATTGCGGTAGCCCTGTTCAAGAATCAATTGATCACCTTTTCGTAAAGGGAGATATAGCTTCATCAATTTGGACTCATTTCAAAGGTATCATTGGTATCAAAACTTCTTCCATCTCAATCACAGGAGAGCTTATGTCATGGTGGATTAAAGTCAAAGGAAATTGTGTTCTTTCTACTCTTCTAATCATTTTTCCAATTCTTATAATTTGGGAGATCTGGAAAGTTTGTAATAGTGTTGTTTATGACGACCTTGCTATGAAGACTGAACTTTTAGTCTCTAATATCCTCAATGCCATTCGAGATTCTTTTTTAGCTTTCCATTTCACGGAGTGTAAATCTAGAATGTATCTTGAGCTTGTTATGGAGTTCAAAATTGGATGTATTTAAGCTTGTTCTACCGCTAGAGAAATGCAATTTTTCTCCTTTTGAATAAAAAGTTTTAATTTCCAAAAAAAAAAATTGCGATTAATTAAATTAAATTGAGAAATATATCCGAATTAAAATAAATATTAATTGGTAAAACAAGGGATAATATTTATTTATATGTAATATTACTTAGTGAATGAGTAATAAAATTGATAAGAAAATATTATGATTATCGTGAGTGAGAAATACGACAGTTATAGTAAATTTAGTTGGGACAAGCATGTGAGTCGTGTCGGGACTTAATTTTGGAAAATAAAATGTAATTTAATCATGGGCTATCCAATTTGTCATTTCGAGTGCGCCAATGTATTCAAAATCATTGAAATACTCAGAACAGTGTGCTAGGTGGGTTTAGTTTGGGTCACAGGGAATTTTTAGGCCAAACTAGCACCCTAGAGGGGTAATTTTGTGTTTTAAAATTTGGGGGAAAAGGGACGTACGAAAATTGGAGAATTATATCATGTGGTAAGGTGAGGAAGTTAGGGTTATAAATTATAAAATCACAGTGAGGCCAAAGGAGGAGAAAAGAGAAGAGTTCAAAGGGAGTTCTAGGGTGTTTCACACCATTCCTACACCACCAATACAACCGGAGTGTAGATCGGAATGAGGAGAACACCACCCTACCACTATTCTACATAAATTCAGATATAAAACTATAGTCAAGTATTAATGTTTCTACTTTTTTAGAATATATACCATCCATGTTAGTGTAGGATGAATAATCTCTTGAAATTCTGAATATTTGTCTTAATTTGGAAGATGTAAATCATGGTCTTGAGTAGGAATCGTGATAGGCTTAATCCCTGATCCATGTAGAACGAAAATAAGGAATTAGTGTAATGAATTTATGATGAAGTGTGAATTCTTGTTCAAGTTCTTGAACAAAAATTATGAATTAGGGTTTTTAAGAATAATCTTGAATTAATTAAATTTAAAGGTGTTCTTTGTTGATTTAATAATTCTACTACGTTAAATTTATTTATACGTGTTACTATGATGTTTGAGACCTTTGGTTGTGAGTTTAGGATCGTGTAATGGTAGTTTGTAGGATTGAAATGAGTGAAATCTCGTAACAGTTAAAGGAAGAAGACAACACTTGTTACAGCGAATTAATTTCCCCCCTTGGCCGAATTGATTCGAAGAGAGAATTGATTCGAATCAAGGCCAAATAGATTCGGTTTCCCATAATTAGATCATTTTTTCGCTTTTTGCTTAAACTCGTGGGAAACGATCGGGTAACTTTTGAAGTAATTTTGAAATATAATGGGAGATATTTTTATTTACTAGTAGACCAATGGTAAGATTAAGACTTAGTCTCATGAGAGGAATTTAGAACTAAGATTAATTAGTCATGAGTGGATGAGAAAACCTAATTCGGGGACTAATATCGTGTCAGGGGAATTGAGCGAAACCATGACTTAGACCAGTAAAGTACGTGTGAATTACATATTGAATTACTTTAAAGAATGGATGCCTTATTTCAAGTATCGGGGGATATTTAGGAATATACGCTGAGAAGTAAAATCGTAATTCAATAATACGTAGGATAATCGAGAGTTATGTATACTACGTATGAGACATACACTATAGGTTGAGATTATAACTATACTGATGTTATATGTATATATATGTTGTGTGTATACCTATTGTGTGAATTCTAATATTTGAACATGCCTAGGCTACTTGCTATCACAGGAGGTTCCGTGTCATGGAAAGTCTTATCCTGATGAGCCTATTTAGGGGATTTTGACTTGTACCTCATAATATAGAACTTAGGGATTGAACACTACTCATGTGAATAAGGGTGTGACTAGTCATTTGGGTGCGTTGGGTGTGTGTGTAACTCAAAGATTTAGGATTATGTTCTCCTACAACATGTGTGATTTGATTTATGGTTCGAGAATGATTCTGAAGCCAATGTCCTTACTTAGTACGTGATGTACCAGGACTTGATAACAGAGTATGCCTGCATCGCTGGTCTCCACCTAAGGATGCCTTATATGTATATATTATAATAGTGATGTAAATATATACGTGTGATTATTCTACTATGAGTGTTTTAGTAGATACTATAGATAGTGATCTCTACATTAATTTCAGCATGTGTGAACTTAATTATTAATTGGAAACTCCTAATAAATAAAAGGGATTGAAAATTTAGTAACATATTGTATGGGAAATACGGGTGGGTACAGTGAATTAAGTGATGTGAAAAGTCTTAAGTCTAACTAGTTAGGCGGGGTAGCGAAACTAGGTGTGCTTAGAATATTACGTTAGGCGTGAATAATAGTTAAGAGGTGAGGATCTCAAGTGAGAGCACGTGAAGTTAACATGTATCTAATATGTACTCTTTAATTCTTTTAAATACTTTCTAAAATATATTCCAACTATTTTACTTGGGTTCTGACCCTTTTCAAATCCATTTTTGTAAAAACACTTTAGGTGCCTAGCCATGAGGATGCCAAGCTTAGGAGTTCCTTTATTTGACGTGTTGCAGCTGCTATGGAAGTTACGGGATCCTTGGTAGTAGAAGCCTCCACATTCATCAATTCCTACTTATTATCTATTTATCTCAGTCGGGCATGTCGCCCATCTCTAGCTACTGGTTATTTCAGAGATTTTTTACTCCAATTTATTTCCAGTGTTAGATGATTTTTATTATGGATGGTTGTATTTGGATATTAGTCTGGAGTGTTTATTCTAGTATTTATGATTTATTCAGATGCTCTAGTATTTATTATGTTGTTATCTGGATTAGTGAATGTGATTTATTAGTTAATTTATTGCCTGTTAATAAAAGATTAAAATTTTGACACCGGTCCATTAAGGTATTAGTAAATTAATTGGATTTTGACAGTGATGATAAGAATGAGACCATTAATGACTCCTATTTAGTTTAATAATGGATTGATCACCCATGATTGGAATAGGAGGGGTGTCAAAAATGGTAACAGAACATCAGGTTCTAATGTCTATAGGAACTGTGCGGCTTGCTACGATTTTCAGTGTAGCGTTCCTTGATGTAGAGCCCTACTATTAGGACAATTGTATTCTTTATTACACAATTAATCCTTTAGATATTTTGAGATATATTTAACTGTGTAATTATAGAAATTCTTTTGCGTTTCAAATGCGTCCTCTATGTGCACTGATTAGGCATAAATTCTTCACGTTTATCCCTTTAATTTTGGTATTTTTATGATCCCGTGCATTGTAAATAGCTTAAATTTTTCTTATATTTATGCTACTAACCTTTTTTGGAAATTATTTCGTATTTTGTGTATCTCTTATGTGTTATACTGGTATTTCATGCAAATTAGTGAGAAAGAGAATGAAAAAGAGTGAAAGAAAGTAAGAAATGGGGAGTTCAAGGGCATTTTTATCATTTTATAGCCATATTACGGAGGTAGGGAAGACTAGAGAAGATATCTAAATTACAAAAACATTGGAAAAAACGGCACCCAATCCGAGCCACGGTGAAGAAGTTATGCCCATTTGAAGTTGGAGACAAAAAGCCAAAGTAGAAATTAATTCTGGAAGCTAAAGAGTTTCAACTCTTGAAATTTCTTGTATAATTCCTTTTTATTAGTTGTAAAACGTGGAGAGGCATGATAAAAGTCATATTTGCGTATATAAAATTCCAAGCCCTAGAGTAATAAAAGGGAGGAAGGGAGAGAGTATTTTTTCGCATATAATTTCATATTTATCTTTCCTTAGGATTTCGAAACCCTAGTTTGTAAGTTGAACAAGAGTTATTCAAGATTCAAGTTTCAAGTTCAGATCTCCTTCTTCGATTCAATTATTGCTAAGTTCTGCTTTCAATTTCTTTCATATTGTAAGTTTAAATTACTCTTGTAGTTAAATTTTTTTTCTCAATTCAAGTTCCTTTTCATTTCATAATAGACCTATGACTTCCTGCACATCTAGAATTTTATTTTCATTTAATAAAATCATTCCTATCTAACTTTTTAAGGGTTGGGACGCAGGAACCCATCCCAATGTAAATTACTTATGTAGAACATAGAATTTAAATTAAAAATTTGAAAGAGTCGTGCGAGACAATTTTATAACCATTGTAGATGTTTTAATCTCTCTTGCCCTAGGTACTTGGGATGTTTAAGAATACGATGTGCGTATAATTATTTAGCACCACTTTATATTTACCTTTGATTTCGTATGGTGCGATCTTGAACCTCATATACGTAATTCTTAGGATCTATAAAGACTGGATTCATTCAAATTTATAATTTACAATTCTAGTATTCTACACAGTAAATTACTAGGGTTAGGGGATTGTATTCCAACCTAATTTCTCATTCATCTTAATTAGTTTGCTCATTCATGCATAGTTAACTTTTTTATGTTTTCCCTTTTCAACCATTACCATCTTTTTCACTCTTATTTTAGAAGTAATAAATCAGTTAAATTCTATCAAACTTTCCCTGTGGATTCGATACTCGGACTCACCACTATACTCCTTAAGAGTGTAGTTACAATTTTAGGTTTTTTGCATTGAGGTTGGAAGCCGATAACAACGACTAGCGTATTACACAGACGCTCGGTTTACACCTCGATCAAAATGGCGCCGTTGTCGGGGACTATTTGTTATAGATTATAATTGTCTTACTATTTTGAAAAATAAATACACAAAAAAAATATGTGTGTCACGTTTTTGAATTACCCACTTTGAAATGTCTTATTTTAACTCTTTTGGTGGATTTAATTGTTATGCTAATAGAGAGGAGGATAATGAACTCACGATTTATGAACATTGGATCAATATCACTAAAGATGAGTCTCATAAATACAAGATCAGTGCTAAGGCCATCCAAATTTATGAAAATGAAAGGCTTGAAGAAGAAAGTCGTGAAAAAGACTATAGGGAAAAAATCATTTTGGGGAGAAAGAGTTGGGTGCATTATTTGAATCCAATAACGATTTTTCTTACGATATTTTTGAGACTAAATAATGTTTTCAACCAAATGAGGAATCCAATGACGAATCACTTGAGATTGAATTTACGACCTCACCACTATCATTCACTGTTATCTAACAATTAGAGTTATCACAAGAGTCGGATTAAAGTCTTGATGACATTGACCCAATTCTTACGGGTCATACACTTAGACGTGTCACTCCACCAGATCCAACTGAAAATTTTGGGGGAGAATATTTTGAGGACAAGGACTCAATGATTGAATTGTTTTTAAATATGGAATATTTATGTTTGTGTGATCTGCTTCCCATACTACTTGAAAAATCTTTGGAACGCGATTCTACTTTTCTTGGATCACAATGGTACTTGTGGCCCTGTGCACTAAAATCCTTCATTATCCCCCTAAAAATTTTAATTGGTGATGGTTCATTTCTTCCATTTTACACATGCCTTCATTTGTTCAAATGGAATTCTTATTTTTCGGGCGGATGCTTTCTATTGAGGGCACACTGATTACCCCTCAAAGTCAAATTGTATTTTGGGTGGACCCTCAAATTTTTCGACTTCTAGTGTATAACTTATTAGAAGTTCAAATTGTAGGTTGTACACAATTAGCTTTTTCTTTTTCCTTTTTTTACAGTTTAGAGTAATTAATTAAAGTTTTTGTTATTCTTTTTGTTATGCTAGGTCCTAACATGTATTGTAGATTCAATGGACACGAACTCAACAAGGATCGCTCCATTTGGGTAATATCTTTTTTTTTTCTCTCTTTATGTTGTGTTCTTGCTTCGCATTGAGGACAATGCAACATTTAATTTATGGGGTGTGGAATATTCTTCCCATTTATTGTTTAGTTTCATTGATTCTATCACATGTTCTTTCCAAGTGTGTTTATTTTTTAGTAAATTTCAAAAATTTCAAAAAAATTGAAAATTTTTGAAAAAAGCCAAAAATATTTTTGTTCAAAATAAATAAAAAGTGGAATTTAATTTTTTTTAAATGTCACCTTTATTCTATTTAAAGTCTCAAATTATAAAAATTAAATGCACTAAGCAAAAATTGATCGAAAATGGAAATTGAAAGAAAATTGACGACTTAACGAATAAGTGTGGAGATTAATAAAACCTAGTGAGATTTCGAGTCTTTCAATTTTTATGAGTTTTTAAATCAATCCAAGTTTATGATTAACTCAAAGTTTTTTCAGCATTTTAATAAGTCGTTGATGATCACAATCCTTCGTTTTGATCGGTTATGGGAAATGTGTGAAATGTTGTCTAGAAATTCGTTCTAAATATATCTCTCAACATAATTAATCTTGAGATGCATATGGTAATGCGATTAGCAATTTGGACAATGAAGTAGGCCCTCTTTTGTTTAACCCAAAAATATTAGCCATAATAAGTTTGTGAAAAAAGTATCCCTATGCAACCCACTTTGAGACTAATAAAATATTTCCCTTTCGTTTGATAACTCGAAAAACCCAAATAGCCCGGAATTGTGAAAAATTAGAAATTCATCAAGTAAGTCCAAAGTGTGTAATAAAAAAAGGGGCAAGAAAAGAAAAATAGCAAGAAAAAATGAAGTAGAGAATGAAAATAGAAAAAGAAAGAGAAAAATGAGCAAATGCCCGAAAAGCACTAATGGACATCATACGGACATTTTCCAATTCCGAACATTTCATCCGTTCTCATTTTTACCCTTTACACTTTTTAACCCGAAAAGTCCTAACCGAGTCCGAATGAAGAAATTAATTACTGCATGCAGAGCTAAGACGTGAAAATATAATAAAAGAGATTGAAGTGGGGTGATTAAGAGATGATGTTTCCCATTTCCTAATAACTGTATTTCGATTATGAGATCTTTTCACCATATATTTCCTTCTTTTCAATTTTGTATGCGTGAATTTGTTTCCATTATATTTACTCTTTATATCATGCATACCGAGAGAAAACAACCACAATTTGAGTGGTTCATTTATGAGTACATCCGTAAGAATTTGAATCAAAACGAATTTTTGGAAAGCAACGTAATGCTCAATCGGTGGAAATTTGAGGTTTAATTTCTGGATTTGCACACACACACTATGGTTTGAGACATTTGAAAATGAATTTATGGTGACTATTTTTTGAAAAGTTTAAATTGTACAATTTTTGAGTATTTTGATATTTATTGGCGTCAATAAAGAATTTTGAATTTTGTGGGTGTATTCACTGAAACCCTCACGAGACAAAACTCGTCCTACTAGGGTAACCTAGGGGTTTAAAGGCTTATTGCATATGCTCAATGCAATCGCTTGTCTACGAAAGTGGAATTTTATTTTAATAAAAGGAATTTCAAAAGTCAAGTCATTTCTCTTACATTGCTCGAGAGGTGCAAAGTTCTAAGATAGGGGGATTTGATTAGGCATAAATTCTTCACATTTATCCCCTTAATTTCGGTATTTTTATGATCCCGTGTATTGTAAATAGCTTTAATTTGTCTTAAATTTACGATACTAACCCTTTTTGGCAAGTATTTCGTATTTTGTGTATCTCTTATGTGTTTTACAGGTATTTAATGCAAATTAGTGCGAAACAGAATGCTAAATAGTGAAGGAAAGTAAGAAATGCAGAGTTCAAGGGCATTTTAATAATTTTATAGCAATATTCCGGAGGTGGGGAAGACTAGAAATTTGAAGAGATCTAAATTACAAAAACATTGTAAAAAATAGCACCCCAATCCGAGCTACGGTGAAGAAGTTATGCCCATTTGAAGTAGCAGACAAAAAGCTAAAGTTGATATTAATTCTGGAAGGTGAAGAGTTTCAACTCTTAAAATTTCTTGTATATTCCTTTTTATTTGTTATAAAACGTGGAGAGGCATGAAAAAAGTCATATTTAGGTATATAAAAAGACAATCCCTAGATTAATAAAAGGGAGGAAGGGAGAGAGTCTGTTTTCGCATATAATTTCATATTTTTATTTCCTTAGGATTTAGAAACCCTAGTTTATAAGTTGAACAAGAGTTATTCAAGATTCAAGTTTCAAGTTCAGATCTCCTTCTTCCATCCAAGTGTTCATAAGTTCTACTTTCAATTTATTTCATATTGTAAGTTTAAATTACTCTTGTAGTTTAATTTTGTTTCTCAATTCAAGTTACTTTTCAATGCATAATAGTCCTATGACTTCCTCCACATCTAGAATTCTGTTTTCATTTAATAAAATCATGCCTAGCTAAGTTTTTAAGGGTTGGGATGCATGAACCCATCCCAATGTAAATTACTTATGTAGAAAATAGACTTTAAATTAAAAATTTGAAAGAGTCGTGCGAGACAATTTTACAACCATTGTAGATCTTTTAATCTCTCTTACCCTAGGCACTTGGTATGTTTAAGAATACGATGTGCGTATAATCATTTAGCATGACTTTATATTTACCTTTGTTTTCATATGGTGTGGGCTTGAACCTCATAGACGTAATGCTTTAAATCTATAAAGACTGGATTGATTCAAATTTATAAATATTGATTAACGAGATAATGGTTAATATTTATTTATGTTGTATCGTACTTACTGAATTAGTAATAATAATGATAATAGGATATTAGAAATGTCGTGAGTGGGAGATATGTCAATTACAAAAAATTACATTAATTTAGTCGGGACGGGCGTATTACTCGTGCCCGGACTAAAATTATGTAATAGAATAGTAAATTGCAAACAAGTCAGCCATATGGTCAAAATAGTTAGAAAAATCTACCTCAGATTTTAGTTTGGGTTGTAGGGCAGTTTAAGACCAAACCGACACCCGAGGATGTTATTTTGGTCATTGTTACTTTCTGAGAAAAAGGACCTACGAAATTACGAGGTGTATATCATCATCTACAGTGAGGGAATTAGGGTAACGAAACACAAAAATAGAGAGAGGCCATAAGAGGGGGAATGAAAGGTGCCCAAGGTGTTCAAAGGCCAAAAACCACCACTTTTGTACCACCGGCCCCACCATTGCATAGATCGGGAGAGTAATTTCGAAACCATACCATCATCTACAACAGATGAGACCTACAGTTAAAGCCAAGTATTTATGTTTATTAATTTAAGAACGATATAACATCAATGTTAGAGTAGGATGATTTATCTATGAATATCACATATTTTGGCTTAACTTGGAGGATGTAAAACATGTTCTTGGATAGGTATTGCATGTATATTGAATTCTTATGTGTTTAGAAAAATGAAATCGGACTATAAGGGAGTAGAACTATGGAATAAATTTGGGTTTATTGATCAATGTATATGGAAGAACATAAAACTTGGGTTCTTATTGATAATTGGGAATTAATCAAATCTTAGGTAGAATTCATGTTCTATTGATGAAGTTTTTACATTGGAAATCCTCCCTATATGTATACATAATGTTTGGGAACCTTGATTTTTAATTTTGTAAATATCCATGAGATTTTGGTTAAGAAAAGGGTAGAAAAACGCAATTGTGTAAGGAAGAAGAAAGAAACCTATAGCGTTCGAATTGATTCGGCCTAAGTGAGAATCGATTCGTCTTAGCGAATCGATTCGCCCAGGAGGAAAATCAATTCGGCTCTCCGAAATTTTTAGAAATTTGCCCATTTTAATCCTGAATTGCAAATTGATGAATGTGAGGACTCTTAGGATACACTTAAAACCTTGTGAGTGATATGTGGGTCAATAATAGGCTAATGGTAGTATTGGGATTTGGTCATAAGTGGGACGAATTAAGGTTAATATTTAATTTGTATAAATTGTAATGTAAGTAAATTCGGGTATTAAGAATGATTCATGGCGAAGGTGAGCGAACCTATGACTTAGACTAGTGCGATAGGAGTGAGTTACCTATTGAAAAATGTTAAACAATAGTGGGCACACTTCGATTGGTGAAGGATACATGGGAATGTCTGATGACAAGTATAAACGATGATTTATAATACGTGGGATACTCAGGAGGTATATATACTACGTATGGGATATATAATACAGGTTGTGAGTATACCTATACTGGTGACACAAATATATAGGTTGTATTTATACCTATTATGTGATTTATGTGTATGACATACCTAAGTTTCTTCCTATCACAGGAAGTCTTAGAAAGTGGGACAGTCTGATCTAGATAATCTCATTGGAGGGATTTTAGATTAGTGCCTCAGAACATTGAACCTAGATACAAGATATTTGTGAAAAAAGTAGTGTTGACGGTCATATTAGTGCGTAGGTATGTGCTTATTACATAGGATTAAAAGTATGTTAGACCCCAAGTGTGAGTGAAATGTAATTATTTGGTTCGAGAGTGATTCCGAATCAGTAGTCCTTTATTTAGTACGTGATGTACCGAGACTTGATAGCAGAATACGCATGCATCGCAACTCAGCTTTAGGGTGCTATATGTATATATATATATATTAGATTGATAAATATATATACTTGTGATTTATTCTACTTTTTTGGCCTACTAGATGAGAAAGATAAAGACAATTAAAATAATTTAAGTATGTGTGAACTTAAATGACTAATGAAATATTAATAACTAGTTAATCGATATTGAGAATTTGGTAATGTATTATTTGAGTAATGCTGGTGGGAATAACGAGTTAGCATGTATAGTAAGATTTTGGAGTCGGACTAGTTCGGGGGGATAGTATAACTAGGACAGGTTAAAAATATGCGTTAGGCGTGCACATTAGTTGAGAGGTGAGAATCTCAAGTGAGAACACGTAAACCTAACATGTTTATAATATTTGGTAATTATGCATTTAAACTAATTACTGAATTTTTAACTATTTTTACTCGGGCTATGACATGCTTTCCAAATCTATTTCTTTTTGTAAAAACCATTTTTAGGTGCCTAGCCACAGGCCCAACTTAGGAGTTCATTTCCATTTTTCATTGATGCACTTGTTGTGGCCGATTACAGGTCCTAGTTTGGTATATGCCTCCATTTTCTTGCAGAATTGATGCGCTCATTACTTTATCTTTGTCGGGAGTGTTTCCCCTCTTCTTTTAGCAGTTGTTTCCAGTGCTATTGTATTTCCTTTATTATTCAGTTGCGAATTTAGTTTTTATATGGATTATTGTATTAGAGTTTCAGACTGGGGTGTTTACTCCCGTTATATCTTATTTGTTTTAGTATTGAATTATTTGTGGTGTTGATTTATTCAGTATGGTGAATGAGATACTTAATTGTTTAATTGTTTTAAATCTTTACATGTTAATAAAAAGATAAAATTGTAACATAAACTTTTCAAATACTAGGTGGTTAGTAAATGTAACAAAGTTTTAGACAGTGATGCTAAGAATGAACCAATGTGGATATTCTGTTTGAATTTAATAAATGCCTAATCACCCATTATTTAATTAAGTGGGGTGTCACAAATGGTATCAGAGCATCAAGTTCTAGGGTCCTTAGGATCTATGAGGCTTTTCACGTTTCAGCTTAGCGATCATTGTTATAGAGCCTTATTATATGATTGTTGTATTCCTCTAAGCATGCGACTTACATTCTTTTGCTATTAAATTCAATGATATGATTCATTCGAGTTTGGTTGGAATTCGTACACCAAAAAGTACAGGACAACCATCGAAGTCCGTTATAACTACAATAGGAGGAAAGTCACATCGAAAGCCATGGAATATTCTGGGAACAGGGACCGCGATAGAAGTCACCATAATTATTGTTCCGACAGATGATAATATGATAATCACTTGGGGGAAGTAGCTTTCCCAAAATTTGTCATAGATAATGGTGGTATAAACTTAGACTCACCCAACGTAGTAGGTGGGGGGGGGGGGGGGAGGTGGACGAACTATTTTTAAGAGTCATTTGCAAGAATTTCGAGAAAAGAGGAAGTGTGATTGGCCTATGGAAGGAGAAAATTGAAAGACAATTATGTCAGGTGGAGTGCAACAAAACCCATAATTAAATTTTAGGCAAAAATTTTAGTTATTTGGAGCAGCATAGAGAGGTGAGAGTCAATCACCACATATGAAGGAGCATATATTGAATTAAACAAGGAATTTGGGTGAAGTTTGACCATGAGATATTCCATCTGTTGTTCAGACAAAGATAGAAATGGAATTTCAGCATGAGTAGTATATACAAACGTGGATGGGAAATACGGCTCGAAAGACTAGTGTTGATTTCATCAAGGATGTATACTTACAAGCTTATATCAATTGCTTACATGAGAAGAGAGCCAAGAGTGTTGAGTATCTAGCCCAAAAGTAAAACTGGAGTAAACGGTGCTAGTGAAGTACCACATGAGGGTATAACTAGTAGGGGGCACATTTTAATGATTCCATTAAATTTAACTCCTACCAATCACGATGGATTCCGTCAGAGCTGCTAAAACCAACAACGAGTTCCATAGGCCAATGAATCCCAAGGAAAAATGACGGGTAGAAAATTGGGCACAAGACTACCAGTTACGAGTTAAGGACACCCCAACATTGTTAGGGGGACTAGATACAGGGTACATATAGTGTCTTATGTGTAGAGAGTTGGACCACCTATGTTGGATGTGTCCATAGAGAGAAAGTGAGACTGATCAGGTTGGGAAAGTTATTGAAAATGGTGCTAGTGTACAACATCTTCAAGAGCGAGACTTTTGACAAGAGAATAGGACAAAGAGATTTAGGTCCAAATATTACTAAAAAGAGAATTGTAGGCTCAATTAGGGCCAGAAAAGTCCTTAAAATAGTAGCATCACTTCCAACTTTTAGGGTCATTGGGGCTAAAGAAATGGCGAGGGAGGCCAGTAGTGCTAGTGCTAGAAGCAAGAGAGCTTCTCTATAATTCATATTGTTTATGGTAAAGGACACCACATGAAGGAGGTTTTCCCAAATCTATATAAGGGGTAACTACAGGATGAGATCCTGAATATAAAACCATTAAAATCGATCGTGGGTCAGTTCCAACATGAGAGTTACGTTCAGGGACCCGACGATCAGGCGAGACAGATGGAAAATGGAGTTAATATTTTTATTTCATCCTTGTGAGTACGGGATTAGTTAGGGTGACATGATTATGTCATAACATATGATTGTTAACACTATAATTCTAGTAACAGTCGAGCTTAATGGAAGCGTTGGCGGTGCCAGCGTTTTGATAAATACATTTTTTACCATTAGGTAGCGGGACTTTTTGGTGTCACCTGTTGGGGAACGGGTGTGATCACTAAAAAAAATTATGTTATGAGTTATAACTCTTGTGGGTCAGGAAAGTATGACTTATTATGAACATGTATAGTCGCAACATACTAAGGGTTTGAGCGATAGTAGATTGTGTGGTAAGACTATCATTTTTGTTATCACGTGATGAGTTTCTTTGTTTTGTGAGTCATCACCTGAAAGAGGATGGGGAGTATATATATATATATATATATATATATATATATATATATATATATATATATATATATTGTGTTGTATTATAGATTTGTGTAAGAATTTTAGGTAATTATATTTTATCCCAGTTCCTGGGTCTTTTACTGATGTGATTCAGTGTGCGTTGTGTTCCTTGTCGAGCGGATAGATTAACTTGTTATTTATATAGCGCTGAGAACTTGTGATAGTAAGTGAGTCATGTGTTATGTCATCGTTAGTGACATTAGAGTGGACGAGTATACTTCTTATGTCTGTAGACATGACTTTAGGGATGCATGTTGTGGATTGAGAGCCTAACGGATCTCGATCATCGACAAGGTTATGTAGTAGTGTATCGAGGCATTCCTTGTTTGGAATTTGCTTTGCGAGACATCCCACGCATGAAACTTAGTAAACTTTGAAGGTTGAGAGAAGTTTGTTCCTTAGGAATTGAGTTTAATACCCTAGATATTGTACGTATATATGATAACAACTGAGAGTTGATAGTTATAATACCATTTAAGGCTGGATGAATCGAATAATGCTAGTGTGAAAACCAGTGTAGAACATTTATACCACGAGTATATTGGTGGGGCAACCTAAAGAATAATTATGTTGTGATTAGTAGGTTGGTCGAGTATAACCTTACCGTATAGTCATGCCAAGTACGTGAGAATTAATTTAACACAAGTTTATTACGTGTAGTAAAATTGTGCAGAAATGCACGGGACATAGGGTGTATGGGCGCCCTAGTTAGTTGGCATTTTCACTATCATTCATGATGAATAGATGTGGAATTTATTTGACAAAGACGCATGAGAAAATTAGAACTGAAATAAAATGGGATAAGTAGAATGTAGTGGCATTGAGAGCGAAGCGAGTTATCAGGAACCAAAGAGTATATGAAAATGGGCGATTATAGTGTTGAAAAGTACACGGAATGTACATTTTATATTTTCGAGGATAATCAGGAGCTTCTCTATGCAGAAGAGTAATATGATGAGAGTTACGTCAGAACAAACTGAAGATGTAAAAGTATGGTGTGAATAGTCGGGTATGATTGCAGATATCTTCCACGAGCGGACTAATCACTAGTTTAAATGGTAGGGTACAAACCATCGAACTGAAGAATACCATTAGTGAAGGGGTATCGAGAACAACGTAATGTTCCAAACTATATAAAGATATGGGACTATATATGTCATAAGAGCATATAAATAAGGAATATGAAAATTGGGGATGCTTGAGTTTTTCCCAGCTGAGGAAATACTTTAGCCGTGTGTAGAGAAGCTCATAATAAATGATAGAAAGGGAACGGAATTATAAAGTGTCGTGTAGGCACCAAGGTGAATTGGTTGATTTAATTATGAAATATTTCGATATGTGATTACTAAAGAGAATTAGTCACTAGATAGGATGGTAGGGGAAGACCATTGGAATGAAGAATACCAGCAGTAGAGATATAGTAGGAACAACAAAATGGCACAAGTGAGCCAGTGAAATTTCATGGGGTGTCACTTGATGCCGTGTCCGCTAGGGACAAAATCTTCGTGTCTCATTTTTAAAATAGTTTCCAAAAGACCATGGGTATGGAGTTTCGATTAAGGATGGCTTATCACCCGCAGAATGATGATCAGATCAAGTGGACCAATTAGATGTTAGAGGATATGTTACGAATGTGTATCCTTGATCTTAGTAGAGGTTGAGAGAAATATCTTCCACTGGTGGAGTTTTCTTGTAATAACTCCTAGCAGGTTACGATTGGGATGACACCATTAGAGACATTGTATGGTAGACCTTATCATTTTACCACTTGTTGGCTAGAGGTGAGGGGATAAGAAGCTTCTCAAAACAAAAGTAATTCAGGAGACCTTCGTCAGGATTGAGATGATTCGGAGTCGAATACAGGTAGCCCTGGACAAACTGAGGAGCTATACCAATGCCAAGAGATACTTTATTGAGTTTAATATGGGGGATCATGTGCTTCCACGTGTGTCTCCTATGAAGGGTATAATGAGATTTAGGAAGGAAGGGAAATTGGCATCGAAGTATGTAGGACCATTTCCTATTGTCGAGTAGATTGGGCAAGTTCCGTATAGACACGGGTTGCTGGAGCACTTACACCATATCCATCTTGTGTTTCATAATTCTACATTGAGACGGTATCTCTATTATGAGTTGCCTCACACTCACATTGCGTTGGAGGAGATTGACTTTGAGCCTGATAGTTCATATGAGGAGAGACTGGTGGCTATCTTAGACTATAGTGAGTGGCGATTGAGGTAGAAGGTAGTTCCACTTAACCATAGTGATAGGCGATTGAGATCGAAGTTAATTCCACTTGTACATATTCAGTGGGGGCATCATAGTGCTAATAATCTACTTGGGAGCGTGAGGATAAGACGCATGAAAAATAACCAGAGTTATTCCTACCAGGTATAGTTTTATTTTCCGCATTTTGGGATGAATTTTCGTTATTTAGGGGGAAGTATGTTATACGTTGTGTTTTTAATGATTTTAAAATATGGATTAATTGAATTAAAATGCGAAATTAATCATGTTTGAAATAAATATTGATTAGCGAGATAGGGTTAATATTTATTTATGTTGTATCGTACTTAGTGAATGAGTAGTAATAATAATGATGATAATAAGATATTACAAATCTCATGAGTGCGAAGTATGACAATTACAAACAATTACAATAATTTAGCCGGGACACGCTTATTAGTCGTGTCGGGACTAAAATTATGGAATAGAAAAGTAAATGGGAAATAAGTCATCCATATGGTCATTTTGAGTGGGCCAAAGTGTCCGAAAGGGTTAAAATAGTCATAAAAGTCTACTCGAGGGTTTACTTTGGGTTTTGGGGAAGTTTTAGACCAAACCGACACCTCGGGAGGGTATTTTGGTCACTTTTACTTTTGGACAAAAAGGACTTGCGAAATTATGAGGTGTATATCATCATCTACAGTGATGGATTGAGGGTAACCAAACACTAAAATAGAGAGAGGCAATAGGAGAGGGAAGCAAAGGTGCCTAAGGTGTTCCAAGGCCAAGAACGTTTTGAATCAAAATATCACAATATGGATTAAACGAGAAAGTTTTATGTTGCGTGGTTCACACGAGTTTTATTTTGAGTTTATATAATTATTTTAAGTACTTCGATTAAGTTTTATACGATTCAGACAAGCAACGAGCGCTGCGCGAGCCTGGATACAAATTGTTTGATGGTGTGCGACACTTCGAAAGTTCAATTTTGCGCGAATTGTTTAGGACAATTGGTAAGTACAAAAAATATTCTAACAATTTATTTATACTCATAAAAACATAATAAATATTACCATGTAAACAAAAATCGAAAAAAAAATATGTTTTACGTGGAGGTCCCGATTCTTGTGAGCCTTGTATAAGACAATCCGGGAGGCCAAATGACTATAGTAAATATGATTTTTTAGCCAAATAAATGTAACGAACATGAATTTCAAGTTAAAAATTGCCAAAAAAAATATAATTTTAGAGAGAGAAAATGACGCAAATCAACCTTTGGGGTTGATTTTGGGTGGGTCTTGAGTGTCACATGTGCCAATGTTGCTTACATTGTATTGCCCCTTTTCCACTTAAATTGCAGACCTTGAGAACCTTTTTGCACCATTTGGGACACACAAACTCTTGGGTGATTGGTCAAGAGTGGAAGACTACCACAAATACCTTATAAGAGAAAAGAAAGGGAAAGTGAGTCGGCCATTAATATTTCACTCTTGCCATCTTATTTTCTTCATCGCCATGGTCAAGCAAGAGATCTTCCTTCACCCCAAATTCGTAGATCTTATTTACCACCATCTCTACACCATAAAAGCACCATTTTGTAGGTCACAAACACCATTAAAATACCTTAGAGTTTTGGGATAGCTTGTAGGGAGAGTTTTGGAGAGATTTTGATGAGGTTTGAGAGTTGTAGAAGGGAGATTTGAGCTTGGAGATAAAGGACACTTGGAGCTTGATTTTGAGAGATTATAGTAGCCCCTTAAGGCAACCTTTGGAGGTGGGGGTTGCTCCTCCTACACCACCATTTCCACCACCATTTTTGGAGACACTTAGGTGGGAATACTAAACTTGGTTTAGGTTTTAAGTTGAGTATAATTTTAGCTACTTTAATTACATGTATTGGACTTAATATATGTGTGATGTTAGTTAATTTTCATCTATGTCGTTAACTAGTTGAAATCTATGATTTTATACGCAAATGGGTTTCAAAGATATATTTCAAATGGCTTTTGAAACTGATTAGAATTCAGATTATTTTTCAACACATTCTGGGTGTAATAACGTGTAACAAAGTGGGTACAATGCATTTATGGGCTTACTATTTGCACCCTTAATCTTTTGAGTAAAAAGAGGCATTTAAAAGATGGTTTTAAATTAGTTGTAAAAGTCTTAAATTTTTAGAACACTATTCATAGACATTTTTAAACATAAAATTAGTTAAAAGTATGTTTTAAATAAAGAGAATGTAATTTCTATGATAAGTGATTTGAGCTTGTTCACGCCATTTGGTAAATTTAATATGCATATTCCTACATTAAATAAAGAGTTTTATATGTGAAGGAATGATTTCATTTTAAAGGGTTATTTTAAAGTTTGTGAACTCATTATAAGTAAATAATGTGGGTTTATTGAGTAAATATGTGAAACTAAAGTCTTCATGTAAATAATAAAAGTAAATAAGGCTAAGTGTGAAATAAATGACTAAGCATGGGTCATTATGCAAAAATTCATAATTAAAGTGTGTGACCCAAAGTTTCAAATACAAAGTGTCAAATGTGTAAATGTAGACTAAAATGGGTTTTCAGCGTTAAAACTCATTATTAAAGTGTGTAGGCTTAAACATGAGAAATAAGACTTAATATGTGAAAAAGCCTGATTTTATATATTAAAGGGGTTAAAATACAAAATGCGTAATGTTTGGCAAAGTGAGAAGTTGAACAAGTGTTTTAATGACTAAAATGCCTAAGTGTTGAGTTTGGAACTTGAAATGGATATTTTTTTGAATAACACTTGAATAAGGGTAAGGTTGCATATTTTGGTAAAGAGAAAGGTATAAATTAGTAATTTACTTAAAGTATGAAATTTTTATGAAATATAAATGCTAAAGAGTGTTTTGGCACTGATGTGAAAAGATTAATTTAAGTCCTTATGGCAGAAATGATTTTCGATGTAAAAATCAACGCGTGCATGAAAAAGGGCTTTAATGGAATATAATGAATTTTTCCTAAATGTATAATGGGAAAATGGACGGTTAAGTCCAAGGCTTTGTCTTCAAGAAGGCAAATTAACGTGAACATCAGAAAATGTTGAATATATTGGAAAGGATAATGGAAGATACGGATGATGTCAGATAAATTATTAAGCATAAAAGCAGTAGCATATGGTGGCGGAGACCGATGGTGAAAGGCCACGAAGTCTGTGCTTGTTGACTAAATCCCAAAGATAATGACGTAATTGGAAAGTTGACAAGGAACGGTCTATAAGATGAAAATAACCGAACTTGCATGAATAATTACTCTTCCGATTAATGTAACATGGACAAGTAAATTGAGAATAATGTCTAATGTCCATAAGAAAAAAAATAAAATATTTAAGCAAGGTGACTTAATGATATTAAGCTACCTAATAAGGTTTGAATCATAATAAACACAAGCGTGTGTTACATAAGGATTTCAAAGAAAAAAAGTATTTTTCAAGATACGGTATGTGCGTGTGTTGAGTGGGAGTCTCGAAGTATGTTTAAGTAACATTGGCGTGAGTTAATGAACGTTGGGTAATAAACGTTTTGAAAGTAAATTAAAGGTTTTCCCTAACGAATTCCATTTGTCTAACTGCATGAGTTAATTGGAACGGATGCTAGTTTTCAAAGCATGTTAATACATAATGACTATTTTGTAAGGTAAAGAAAGTCAAGTGAAATTAATTAACGTTTGTGGAATGAAATGGTTAAATACATTGGTATATGTATTTTCTAGGGTACATATGTATATATACATATTTTCACATGCACGTACTATAGCGTGTGAGTACTCTTTTTTTCCGCTCATTTCTATATTGCATTTGTATATGATCCCACTGAGCATTCGACTCACATACCTTCTCTTATTGCGATAGGTTGTACAATGTTTCGTACTTTGAGAGCATTATAAAAGTAAGTAATTATTTGCATTTGTAATTAGTAACTCTGTTTACTTGGCCTTAGGGGCACTTTCCTTGGGTCCTGCCACGTAGTTAATATAAATCGGACTCGCATGCTAATAAATGAAACGTTAAATATGAATAAAACTGGATTAGAAACATTATTTACGGTGTTCCATTGAACTTCAAAATTAAGGAACGAACGGTATTGGGTTAGTCCTTTAATAACCTTTAAATCAGGGTCAGGATGTTACACATTTGATGGATGATGATATTGGGGGAAATGTAAAGAGAAGAAATCTAACTCTCCTCTCCCACTAACGACTTGAGCTCCGTCACGAGTTCCATAAGTGACGGGAAGATATTCATACTTTTATTACGGTATATGGGCGTTTAAGAGGCGAATATCCGGATTTGGCACCTCCACACACCAAGAACACTAAAACTAGAAAAAAACCCAGCTCTCTGTGGCGTATTGTACGGACCCAAGAACTACGCAGACTTTGATACCGCAAAGACAAATACATAGGCGAAAAAATGTTGCTTAAGTCTAAAACACGCTCGATGCGATGCTTCCCCAAATATGCACTCACATCTTACATTTGGTTACACTGATGGGGAGGTTTTCATGATTTCGGTTGCATAACGCCTCGAGTGCACACGGAGAACTAGGTGGTAGTGGAACACGTTTCTTCAACAAAGATTATTTCTTTTCATTCTATCGTTTGCTTTATTGAGATATCCGATATATCATTTTTATGATGAATATCAAAAAATCATATTTGTTAGAATACAGATAAAATATGTTAACATTTATCTTTAATCAGAATATTTGCAATATTCAGATGAAAAAAAATATACGCATGAATGATTCTGGTAAAAAAAATATTATTGTTGTTTTTCAATATTAGTTTGGTTAAAGGATTTGCTTGCCATAGTTTTGGATCTCACAAATAAAGATAACGTTTGTTTGTGTGTAATCCACAGATAAAATTTGGACAGATTTTAATAGTTTGCGTGTGTTAGTGATATTTAATTTGACCACACTCCATCAGTGCCAAAACTTTGAAGAAATAAGGTCCAGCTATTAAAAGCTACTACTGACATCTACATTTACTAATACAATATAAAGTTATTGACAAAGACTATTTTTCTGACTGTCAGATAAAAAAAATGTTACACGCTAAACTAGTCTGCATCATATAGACTTTTGATTTTAAGACGATTTTGACTACATATCATTATATCTTTAAAAAAGAAAACCATATAATAGTGGTATCTCTTCCAACTCCCGCTAGAAGTCATAGGTTCTATAAAATAAATTTTCCTAAAAAGTCCTGGGTCTCCTGCCTTACAGTGACAAGTAAGTCTTTGACATCCATCCACCTGTCGAAAACACCATGTTATTTTCATTCACTATGGCTATAGAAACCAATAAAAATAATTCATTCCACACTTGAGAAATGGAGAAACCAAGATAACTGAGGGTAAAAACCCCAGTTGCTCAAGTCAAAACCAGGTCACCATACGACTATTAAAAGAACATCACAAAGGATAAAATAAATAATTCCCTCAATAAATCCATTTATTCCAATCCACCATGGAAAAATTATATCGACCCAATTCAAGAATCGAACCAGTTCAAATTTCGACCCAAATAATTAATCTCGCCTCAACCATGAACTAAGGTTGAGTAACTTTAGACCCGCTGGAAAATCGTAGAAACCTGAATTAATAACTCTGAGTAGGCATCTCCAAGAACCTTACCTCCAAACAGGTAATCCAAATATCTATATGCGAATTACTTTAGGAAGCTTAAACAACTACCAGTTGACCTCCGAATGGGTACCTCCTCTGAACAACCTCCAATATCCGAATATTTGACTCTGAGGAGGTTTGACCCCTGAGCAGTCTAAACCCCAAGGAGGTTTTATCTCGATCAACAACGAGCACAAGGGCCATCTAAACCACCCTACGGTCAAAGAGAGGTTATACCTCGGTACACGTTGACTTCATGAGTTACAACAACAAAGAAAATGTATAAATCCTTTTTCTAAATTCCAAGATAGGAAACGATTTTCCATTTGTTTTGTTTAAAAAGAGTATAAAGAAAATTTTATGGTAGCTCGAGGGTATTCCCTTCTAAAACAGAGACATGACGTACTATGGCAAAACACCACATTTGTAATATTTTCAAAATTTTTGTACAATATTATTTATATGTCATTCGAACATATTAGCAAAAAGCAGTTGCAATTATTAATAAGTGATATTGAAAGGAAAATAAGCCAAATAAAGTATATTGCCTATTTTTATGAATTGCAGATGTTATGGTATATAATTTGCGTATGCTTGATTTACAATGCTTGAAACACTTTTTAAGGTTAAAAAATATAGGCATCCTCGCACGAATATGAGTTGCTCAAGTAGAACTATATTTATTTTTGAAAACTTCATATACCCCTTTGAATTACGAATATTTTATGTTATCCCACGAGAGACCATTTAAAGATTCAGTACGAGCATGTACTCGAGCAACCATGTTAAAAATGACATCTTTCGAACAACCATATCAAAATGATATTTTTTGAGTGATCTTGGAAATTAATATTTTTGTTGAAAACTTAGCAACTTACTCAAGTCATGGTACCTCAAGCAGGTACCTCAAGTAGCCTTATCCCTGGTACCTCGATAAGCCTCAATCATAGTTCCTCGTGCAGCCTCGTCCTAGTGACTCAAGTTTCCTCGTCCTAGTGACTCGAGATGCCTCCTCCAAAGTGACTCATGGTGCCTCGTCTTAGGTCACACGAGCTGCCTCGTCCTAGTAGCTCGAGCTACCTCATTCATCGTATCTCGGGTTGCCTCATTCATGGTTACTCAGAGAAACTTCATCCATGGTCTCCAGGAATGACTTTTCGCGCTACCATGTATTCGATTTATACTAAACTATAATTTATTCACATTGTGATGTTAGTTACATGAAAATTCAAGTATGATATTTATTATTCACCTCGATATGACTCGGCATGCTTATTGACCGAATAATTTTGCATATGACTTAAATAGATCCCAAAACTTCTGATTTTTATCAACTTGGATAAAACAGTGAAAATAGTGGGGGCATAAGATAAACAACTCACCCCATGATATATATATATATATATATATATATATATATATATATATATATATATATATATATATATATATATACTCTATCAACTGCATATCATAGCATATCAAATTCGTATCGTGAAATTGCACAGAACAATATGTTTATTATTCCTCGAAGCATGTTTTTGAGTTTATTTTATTCTATTGACATAAAATAAAATAAAAGGGGAAATATATACCCCACATGATTATTTATGGCATTATAATATACCTCACAAGTTACTAATGATTTTGGTGCTAGAATCCGTGTCGATTTCTTATCCTTGCAGATATTGAATGCATATGATCAAATCGTGCTTGGGCAATTACATCAGGTCTTACAGGTGTTAAAGTCAAACTCTCAATAGATTTTACTTTAATTGGGGGTAAATAACCCGTGAAATGTATTTAAATGCTGACAATTCTTAGATGGTGTTGTAACTAGTAGTTATATTTATCTTTACTTTACTTTATCTTAAGATAAAAGACAAAGCAAAGTAAAGAGGGGGGAAAAGTAATATATGATGTACCGCTTGTAGTTAGACATAAACATAGGTGGCCAGCATGCTCAGATTCGGTCCCAGAATGGTCATCATTGATCAAACATCCCCAAAATAAATATTAGAGTTGTTCAGCATAGCCACCGGATGGCTGATATATAATACTGACTATATGACATTATTTTCAACAAAGCGAGAAGGGGCAAACAAATTTCCCGCAAAAATTGAAGCATGGATACGGATTTCTCACAAACCTTACCAATATTATGGTAATTATCCCGAAGAGGTGAGTTATAAACCATACCAATATACTGGTAAGTCGCCCACAGAGGTTCATTATATTTCTCACAAACCTTACCAATATCGTTGTAAGTCACCCACAGAGATGCATTCTAGTTCTCCCAAACCTTAACAATATCATGGTAAGTCGCCCATAGAGGTGCATTATAGTTCTCACAAACTATACCAATATCTTGGTAAGTCGCCCACATAGGTGCATTATAGTTCTCACAAACATTACCAATATCGTGGTAAGTCTCCCATAGAGGTGCATTATATTTCTCACAAACCTAACCAATATTGTGGTAAGTTGCCCACGAATGCGCATTATATTTCTCCCAAACCTTACCAATATCGTGGTAAGTCTTCCATGGAGGTGCATTATAGTATTATAAAACCTTACAAATATTGTGGTAAGTCGCCCAGTGAAGTAGATTATATTTCTCACAATCCTTACCAATATTGTGGTGAGTCTCCCACCTAGGTGCATTATAATACTCATACACTTTGCCAGTATTATGGTAAATCTCCTAAAGCAGTGCATTATAGTTCTCATAAAGTCCTAGATTACTAGGCCCACCTAACCCTCAGTTACGTGATATTTTAAGACCAATATGACTTGGCCCGCCTGACCCTTGGTTATGGAAGACTTTGTTCTAAGACCAATTTGAATTGGACTGCCCGACCCTCGGATATGGGTTATTTTGTTCTTAAGAGCAAGATGACTTGGCCCGCCTGACCCTCGGTTATGGGAGATTTTATTCTTAAGACCAATATCACTTGGCCTGCCCGACTCTCAATTATGGGAGATTTGGGTTTTAAGACTAATATGACTTGGTTCGTCTGACCCTCGGTTATGTGAGATTTTATTTTTCAAGACAAATATCACTTGGCCCGCCTGACCCTCGATTATGGGAGATTTTGTTTTGTAAGACCAATATAACTTGGCCCACCTCCACCCTAGTTTATGGGAGATTTAAAGACCAATGTGAATTGGCCCGCCTCCACCCTCAGTTATGGGATATTTAAAGTCCAATATGACTTGGCATGCCTGACACACACTCATGGCAGTTTTAAAGTTCTATATTACTAGGCACCAAAGTCCTATACTATTAGTCACTAATGACCCTCTAAAGGGAGACTTAAACCCTTACATTACTATGCATAAGCCTGATTTGTGGGAGACTAAAGTCCTATATTACTAGGCCCGCCTGACCTAAGAAGATAAAAGGACATCTATGGTTTCTCGACTAAATAAAGTTGGGCACACTTATAAAATATGTTGGTTTAAAAAAATTCAGTTCCCTCGGAGCATTAATGGTTTCTCGACTGAGTACTCTCAACAGTTTTTTATCTTATAATTTTAAAAAATCCATTATACTCAAGATAACCATCAATTGGTTGCTCAAGCCAGTCAATATGGCAAGTTAGTTGTTAAAAATGTTTAAAACCACAATAAAATTGTGGAGGCATGCTAATTCAAGAGGAATGGGGGCAACCCCCAAAATACTCCTCTAAAATGAAAAGCAGAGGCAAAAAAGGTAGTCCTGAAAATTGTTTACGGATGATATAGGAATATACATGCATGATAAACAGATCGAACATGGTTATGTGATGGTTTCTAATCAAACAGACTAAATGATTTATTTCGCACAAATAGTTAATATGTCACCACCGAAGCAACAACACACCAATTATGTCTATGGGAGGGAAAATGTAAAGTGGGGTTAAATAAATTAACCACCAATGCTCAAGTAATTAACCCTACAAATTTGATCAAATATTGATTTATGATTTATCAAGTTTTACTACAATCTAGATCCTACATAGTCCAAGATATTATTATACATGATTTAATATATTGCGTATACTCCGCATTTGATGAATTGAACTAGATACTACTCTAGTAATGATTTAATTTGTTCAATTAAAGATGACACCACATATATTGTGACAAGTGTCACCATAAATTTTGGACACTTGGTTTCATAGAGAACATGACACGTGTCAATCCCACTTGAGGATTTTTTTTCTATAAAAGAGAGTTTCCCCTCATTTGATGGATGATGGTCTTAAGGGCAATGCGAGGAGAGGAAATGTAAATCTCCTCCCCCACGAACCTCTTAAGCTCTGTCATGAGTTCCATCAGTGACAAGAAAATATTCATAGATTTATTACTGTATATGGGCGTTTGAGAGGCAGATATTCAGATTTGGAACCCTCCAGGCATCAAAACCACCAAAAATTGAGCTCTCTCCGGCATAGCGTACGAACCCAAGAACTAAACAAACTTTGATTCTATAAAGATGGATACGTAGGCGCAAAAATATTTCTTAAGTCTAAAACACGCCCGGCGTGGTGCCTCTCAAATTCGGAGTCACATCTTATAATTTCTTAATTTAAGAAGTATATAACATCCATGTTAGAGTAGGATGATTTATCTATGAAAATCACATGTTTTATCTTAATTTGGAGGATGTAAAACATGTTATTGGATAGGTATTACATGTAGATTGAATTCTTATGTGTTTAGAAAAATGAAATCAGACTTTAAGGGAGTAGAAGCATGCAATAAATCTGGGCTTATTGATGAATGTACATGGAAGAATAAAACTAGGGTTCTTAGTGATAAAATGGGAATTAACCGGATCTTGGGTAGAATTCGTGATGTATTGATGAAGTTTTTAAGTTGGAAATCCTCCCTATATGTCTACATAACGTTTGGGAACCTTGATTTTTAATTTGGTAAAGATCAATGAGAATTTTCTTAAGAAAAAGGTAAAACGCAACTATATAAGGGAGAAGAAACATACAAGTAGCATTCAAATAGATTCGGCCCAAGGGAAAATCGATTCCGCTTAGTGAATTAATTTGTCCAGGAGGCGAATCGATTCGGTTCTCCAAGATTTTGGAAATTTTCCCATTTTAATCCTGAAATGGAAATTGATGAATGTGAGGACTCTTAGGATACCTAAAACATTATGAGTGATATGTAGGTCAATAGTAGGCTAATGGTAGTATTGGGATTTAGTCATAAGTGAGAAAAATTAATGTTAAGATTTAATCTGTATAAATTGTAATGTAAGTAAATTCGGGGAATAAGAATGAGTCACGACAAAGATGAGAAAACCTATGATTTAGACAAGTAGGATAGGAGTGAGTGACCTACTGAAAAATGTTATAGAATAATTAGCACACTTTGAGTGGTGAGGGATACTCGGGAATGTAAGATGATAAGTATAAATGATGATTAATAATACGTGGGATACATAAGAGGTATATATATACTAAATATGGGATGTATAATATAGGTTGGAAGTACACTTACACTGATGATAAAATATATAGGTCTCATGTATACCTATTATGTGATTTATGTGTATGACATACTTATGCTGCTTGCTATCACGGGAAGTCTTTGAAAAGGGGACAGTTTTATCTTGATGAGCCCATTATAGGGGGGGGGGGGGTATTTTGGTGTCTCATAACATAGAACCTAGGTACGGTCTATCTGTGAAAATGGTAGTGTTGATGGTCATATGGATGTGTACGTATGTGCATATCCCATAGGCTTTGAACTATGATCTTCCCCAACTATGTGTGAATTGTAATATTTTTGTTAGAGAGTGATTTCGACCTAGTAGTCTTTTATTTAGTAAGTGATGTACCGAGAATTGATAGCAGAATACGCATGCACCACAACTCAGCCTATGGGTGCCGTATATATATATAGTAAGGAGTATGGGTGTTTTCACTGTTCCATAAGTTTTTGAGACATTTAATGGTGAGGATGAAATCCAACAAGGCATGAATAGATGGTTGAGATTGAGTACTATAAATTTTATTCAAACCCGTCTATTTCAGATTCTCACCCACGATTGAGAGTGCCTCCATTTTCAATATGTCCCACATTTCAAGACTGTCCCATGTATCGAGACTGGTAAAATTTGTGGAGAATCATTTTTACAACCACTCATCCCAAAAGTACTTAACTAAAATGAATCTTTTTTACAACTCTTCTTTGTACCTCGTCACATTTTCTCTCATACTCACTCCCAATGTACTCAACAAAAATGAAACTCGCTCACATCATTGGGAAGACAGCTACCAAAACATTCACTCTATTACATGCTATCTCACATTTTTCACTTTAATTCAAATTATCTCCCTACCTCTCTATCTTTTCCTCTATCTCCACAAACTCTCCTGAACTATCATCTTTATCCATCGCTGCCATCCTGCAACCCATGAGATTTAGAGCATTTTGTTTTGGCTTTTTTCTTACTTATATTGTTCATCCTAACTTTGTTTATAAGTTTGTTGGTTGCAATATCAGGCCTCTAATTCCTATTGTTTGTTTTCAAATCTCCATATCTATAAAGCTCTTGGCATGGTGTTCCCTCTCTCTCTCAACTCCGGGACTATCCGGGTGAGTTTAATGTTTTGCTCATTATTATGTTCTCTTCTATATTTGTATGTGTGTAATTTTTTTTATCAATATATTTTTCTATAGTTATAGATCCATGTTTTATTTAGTATAGTCAAAATGTATAATGATCTATACTTACAGGGTAAACTTTTGGCTATCGTGTTTTTATTTGCGATGGGTTTTTGTAAGAGTAATATTGGTTAAAGTATATGGTGGGTTTTTCAAATACCGATTCTCTTGGTCCAAGACTAAGGCCAGATTTTCAAATATCTGTGAGTTTAATGTTTTGTCCATTATAAGGTTTATTGGTCAATTGAAAATTGTATTTTTGTGTGTAAACTTATTTTGTTTAGGTCTGACTTCCTTTATTTTATTTTTCCACCATCACTATTAAGTGGGTTTCTATGGTTCTCTCTTGACATACATTGTGACTTTTTTTTTTAATATCATTTTTTGTTTGTTTTCTTCTTTAGAGAGAGAGAGAGAGAGAGAGAGAGAGATGTGTTGTAAGCTTTGGTATTTTTTTCTACTTATTTGACAGATTTTCATGATCGCACTTGAATCTCCTTTGATAATATTATTCCCTCCTTTTCTGTTTATGTGCTTCACAGAGATTTTCACCAGCCTTCTCAAGACTTGATTTAATGGCCAAGGAGGCATGATAAACATGTACGATCGTGATATTTACTATTTTACTCCTTTCGGGTTCTTTCTTTCCATTATAACGATTTTAGTAAGAAATCGGTTGTTTACTTTATCACCCACATTCTTATTTGTGTTGGTGCTTTTTGATTTTGTTTCATGTGGATTTCTCAGCCTACAGTTCTTTTTCATGCAAGTTTTTTCATTTATTTTTGACAAATTTTAAATTTAACAGTTTTGTGATTCTTTAAATGTTTGTGCATGCCTCTCACTCTATTTGGTTTCACCGTAATTTTTGAAGTGCGGTTTGAGAAAGATCTTGATCAGAAAAAAAAGGATGAACAAGAGGATTCATAGGCTCACCTCATTTTTTAAATTATTTTTGTACCTCTAATTTTCCCAGTTTTCTTTATTGTTGTTTAAAATCGGACCTTTGGTTTCAAATCCGGGAATTTGTTGGTTTTTTAAACTCTCTCATAACTTTTTTTAATATATTTTTATTGAATAAAACTTTATTATAAACTAGTTGTTTAATTTTATAGTTGGACATATTGATTTTTAGGAATGCATATTTTTGAATACCGTGAATAAGATATGTATGTGTATGCACATGTTGGTTTTCTTTTTTCATATTGTAAGGATGAAATAGTATATACTACCTATTTTGGTTGTTTTTCTCCACATTTTATTTTCTTAATATAACTACGTAGTTACAGTGTACTCTCTTCTAATTTACTTATAAAAAAAGTTGTGTGTTATAAGGATTGGGTGGAGGATGTTCCCATCTTCTCTAGAAAATTCTGTACTTATGGGTTATCTTTACCATCCGGATTAAATATGAGACCTTTTTTTTAACTTAAAAAAAAAGTTAGTGTACATGAGTTTGACAAAGGTGGGAGTCTTATCTATGCACAATGCGTGACACATGCATACATAAGATGGATCGACGATAATTTGACAAAAAAATATAGAAGGAGAATGGTGTGGGGGCGGCCTGTAGAGATTTGGTTTTGCTCGAGGAAATAAATTGACAACAGTGAGACGTGCTCCAAAGTGCACAATTTATTATAAAACTAAACCAATTGAAGGTTCCTCTCAAATAATCTTTGAACTTGCATAAACATAGTAAATTTAATTACTAATTACAATTCTTTGATTTTAGTGATGTTAGTTTTTAATGATTTATTTATATAATATTAATTTTTTTCCATTATTTATAAAAGGGTGGTGGAATATAGTATTATAGTTAGTTTGCCAACTAATTTTATTACTATGTGATTTACATATAAATAACAAAGTTTGTTAGGCAATGTATTAAGCGGAAATCACCAACCTGCTAAATGAGAGTAGTAACTTTTTTATTAGACTTTGGAATCTATATTTTTAATGTTAGACTGGCGTGATTGTTCGTTTATGCGCTTGGTGCAAACACACAATCTTTAATCATCCTTTTTGCAAGTTGTGTTTGGAGGGATTTCAAGACAAGTCATTTGGTTCTACTCACATCATTTTGGGGATACTCATAAAACTTTAACATTTTTTAATTCAATACAAAGACTATTAGTTTAAAGTTTGTAATATGCATTTTTTGTTTGGAATTGAAATCAAATACAAATGAGTGGGGATATTTTAACATTTAATTATGTGAATTTCAACTAGCATTTATCTATTCATCATTTTGGGGATATTGATCAAATTTGTAGTCAAAGTTTGAAATATATGTTTTTAAACTATACTGTTTTGTTAGGAATGAAATTTTTACCATTTAGAAATTACGTACTTTGAAATTTTTTGTCATTTCGCGATTATGTACTTTGGAAAATTTTCGTCGTTTCGCGATTACGTACTTTAGAAAATTTTCATCGTGCCTTCAGGCATGGGCATACGCTAGTGTGTGTGTCTATATATATATATATATATATATATATTAGAGTTATAAATATATATACTTGTGATTTATTCTACTTTGTTTTCCTAGTAGATGAGAAAGATAAAGAGATCTAAAATAATTTAAGTATGTGGGAACTTAATGACTAATTGTTTGGGTTATACAGGTGGGCATAACGAGTTCGCATGTATAGTAAGATGTTGGAGTAGGGCTAGTTAGGAGGGAAAACGTAACTAGGACGGGTTAGAAATATGCGTTAGGCGTGAACATTAGTTGAGAAGTGAGAATCTGAAGTGAGTGTACGTAAACCTAACATGTATATAATATTTGGTAATTATGCATTTTAAATACTTGTTGAATATTAAAAGGTTCTTACTCAGGCTGTGACCCGTTTTCCAATCTATTTCTTTTAGTAAAAACCTTTTTTAGTTGCCCAGCCACAGGGAGGCCCAATTTAGGAGTTCATTTCCATTTTCCGTTGCTGCAGTTGTTATGGTCGATTGCAGGTCTAAGTTTGGTAGACACCTCCATTGAATTGCAGATTTGATTCCCTCGTTACTTTATCTTAGTTGGGCGTGTTGCCCATCTTCTTTTAGCAGTTGTTTCCATAGATATTTTATTTACTTTATTATTCAGTTGGGGATTCAGTTTTTATATGGATTATTGTATTAGAGTTTCAGAGTGTGGTGTTTACTCCTGTCATATCTTATTTGGTTATGTATTTCATTATTTGTGGTGTTGATTTATTTAGTATGGTGAATGAGATGCTTAATTGTTTGAAATCTTTGCATGTTAATAAAATTATAAAATTTTGATACTAGCTTTTCTAATACTAGGTGGTTAGTAAATGTTCAAAAGTTTTTCGACAATTATGCTAAGCATGAACCAATATGGATATTATGTTTTAAATTAATAAAGTCCTAATCGCCCAATATTTAATTAAGTGGGGCATCACTGTGCTACAAAATCATTTTCATTCTAGAGATTATAGGTAGGGACGAGGTCGATTTACGCATAGCCATAAGGGCAACAGATCTAGGGGAGAGGTGGTAATTGCTAGTAGGGCTAAAGGGATGGAAATTTCACAAGAAGGTGTTTCATATGTGGCAAGAATGTCCACATGCGTCAGGAATTCCCTGATAAGAGCAGAGTTATATAATAGTAGGGTGCTGGCTAGGATCCCTAGAGGCCAATTTTTCCTGCTACCCTCCCAGCACCCGCACCTATGCCAGCATCTCCTGCAGTAGCAGTCGTTCTAGCAGCCCCGCCTCAGCAGGGGAAGTTACAGTTTGGGCATATATATAATGTCCACCAGGACAGTGTTCCACTGGCTCCACCTACTATAGAGGGTATTTTTTTTAATCATGGGACTTCGGGGGTGCATTTTATTTGACACTGGGGCCTCACACTTGTTCATAGCCACTAGATTTGCATGAGCCACAGGGTTGTTAGACACGGACGATAGTATAGTCATGTGTGTAGGCTCACCACTAGTTAGTGGGACAATTGTATTATTTATCTGTCGAAGTGTGAGTATAGATATTGTGAGACTTCTTTTGTTGGCCAATATGCTTGTGTTATATATGTCGAAGTATGATACCATTAATGGTATGGATTGGCTAGCAGCGTATAGGGCCACGATTGACAATTATAGTAGGAGCATAGTGTTTACGATACTAGGCCAGGAGATGTTCTTAGTGGTGATGCCTTATCCCGAAGGAGGATCATCAAATCATTTGTATTATATAGAGGAGGATACATCTCAAGGAGTAGCTATTTCCCTAGATTCGATCCTAGTTGTGTGTGAGTTCGTAGATGTATTTCGAGAGATGCTAGAATTTCATCCTAGTAGAGAGATAGATTTTGTTATTTATTTAGTGTCGAGCACTCGATCGATAACTCGGGCGCCTTATCATATGGATCTTATAGAGATGAGGGAGCTACGGTATAAGATTGAGAAATTGTTAAGGTAAGTCTTTATTCGTAGGAGTACTTCACCTTGGGGTGATCCAGTAATGTTTGTGAAGAAGAAGGATGGGTCTTTATGACTATTTGTGGATTATCGAGAGTTGAGTAAAGTCACGATACGTAATAAGTATCCACTGCCCAAAATCAATGACTTATTTGACCAGTTGAGAGGAGCCGCCTACTCCTCTAAGATAAACTTGAGCTCGAGATACCACCAGTTGCGTATTCAGGATCACGATGTATCTAAGACCGCCTTCTTGATGAGATACGGGTCTTATGAATTAAGGTTATACCATTTGGCCTAACCAAGGCGCTGACAATTCTTGGAATAGTTTGTCATTTTCTTTATTGATGGCATCTTGATTTATTCTTGGACTAAGGAGGATCATGCTGAGCATCTGCATCGAGTTTTACAGACATTGTTGGAGAATAAGTTGTATGAAAAGTTTGAAAAGTGAGGATTTTGGCTAAGTGAGGTACAATTCTTGGGGCATATCATTTCTAACTTGGGGATATCAGTGGACCTGAGTAACTTATCAGCGGTAAGGGAGTGGGGACAACCAACAAAACTGACCGAGGTGCACTGTTGTTTAGGGTTAGTCGAATACTACACATGGTTTATTCGAGGATTTTTGAAGATTGTGGGTCCACTGACTAACTTGCAAGGGTGTATCATTTATCTAGGATGACTTTTTTCAGTTAGTATTTGATGAGATGAAGGACAAGTTAGCTTCAACACCCGTACTCGCACTTCCCAGGGAAGGAGTGGAGTACCTTATTTTTACTTATGCATCCTCACAGGGACTTACGGGTGAGCTACATCAAGAGGATCAAGCTATAGCTTATGCTTCCCGTAAGCTTAAACCTCACGAGGGGAATTACCCCACCCATGATTTGGAGTTAGCAGCAATCGTGTTTATCTACAAATTTGGAGACATTAATTGTTGGGAGAGAATTTTCTCCTATCAATAGATCACAAGTCACTATAGTACTTGTTCACTCAGAGATAGATGAATATACGTCATTGTAGGTGTCTATAATTGGTGAAAGATTATCAGTTTGACATCTTGTATCACCCGAGAAAGGCTAATGTGGTGGAAAATGCTTTGAGTCGCATGATAATGGGGGATGTAGTTGAAGGTTGAAAGGAAAAATGGAAGGAGATGGGACATCGGGATTCGGTTAACATGTCGTTCATGTTAGTTATAACGGTTACACCCTAGATTGTCATGAGGGTTGTACAGGCTCTGGAAACAGATCCATTTTTCCAGGAAATAATTTGGAAGCTTCTAGAGGGGGGAGCAGAGTCATACTACGTGAGTTCAGAGGGAGGCTTATGCTTCAATGGGAGATTGATTCTCCCGGAAATGGAGGACTTACGATGCACAATGATGGTAGACATGCACATGTCATAGTTTGCGGTACATCCTAGAGGGAATAAGATGTACTAAGATATGAGATGAAAGTAGTGGTGGAGTGGGATGAAGAGAGACATTGTTGAGTTTATCCCGAGTTGTATCACTTTTTCGCTGATGAAGGTGGACCACCAGAACCCAGCAGGGGTTCAATAGCCATTAGAGATTTTGATGTGGAAATAAGATAGGATTTCCATGGATTTTATCGCAGGTTATGTACATCACAATGGGCTCACAATTCTATTTTGTGATAGTGGATCGGTTAACTAAGGTAGCTCACTGTCTGCTAGTTCTGACAGATTATACTACGGGACAGTATATGTGTATTTTCATCACTGAAATAGTGAGATTACATAGGGTGCCACTTGATATTATGTCCAACAGGGATAAGATTTTCATATCTCGATTTCGAAGAGTTTTTAGGAGACCATGGGTATCGAGTTGCGATTGAGTATGGTATATCACCTGCAGACGAACGGGAAAACAAAGAGGACAAATTAGATGCTGGAAGATAGGTTACGAATGTGAATTTTTTATTTTAGAGGGAGTTGGGAGCAATATCTTCCACTGGGGGAGTTTGCGTATAATAGCTCCTATTAGTTTACGACTAGCATGGAACCATTCTAGGCGTTGTATAGTAGACCTTATCGTTCTCCCTCTTGATGGTTAGAGATGGGGGGGGGGGGGGGGGGGGAAGCTACTTGTGGAAAATTTTATTCAGGATACTTCAACTAAAATTTAGTTGATTCGGAGTCGTATACAGATAGCGCTGGACAGATAAAAGAGCTATGCCGACGCCAAGAAGTTCTTCCTAGAGTTTAATGTGGGGGACCAGTTATTACTACGCATATCTCATATGAAGGGGATAATAAGGTTAGGTAAGAAAGGGAAGTTGGAACCAATGTATGTAGTCCAATTCCCTACCATTGAGCGGGTTGGGCTAGTTGCATATAGACTCGAGTTACCGGAGCACTTACATCAGATTCATGATGCATGTCACATTTCTTCGTTGATACGATATCTCTAAGACGAGTTAGCTCACACTCACATTTCTTCATAGGATGTTGATTTGTTGACCAACATTTCAATTCTACAGAGTCCAGTGGCTATCCTAGACCCTAGTGAGAGGAGATTGAGGTCGAAGATAGTTCCACTTGTACGTGTACAATAAGGGAAACATAATGCCGATGAGTCTACTTGGGAGCAGAAGGATGAGATGCATGATCGATATACATATCTATTCATACCAATTATTTCCTTTTTTTGAATTTCTGGATGAAATTCCATCATTAGGAGGAAGTATGTAACACCTCGTAATTTTAATGATTTTTATATGGGGATTAATTAAATTAAATTAAGAAATTAATTTGGATGAAAAAAATACTAATTAGCGAAACAAGGGTTGATATTTACTTATTTGTAATATTACTTAGTGAATGAGTAATAAAATTGATAAGAAAATATTATGATTGTTGTGAGTGAGAAATACGAAAGTTACGGTAAATTTAGTCAGGACGCGCGTGTCAGTCGTGTCGGGACTTTATTTTGGGAAATAAAATTTAATTTAATTATGTGTCATCTAAATGGTTATTTTAAGAGCGCCAATGTATCCGTAAGGGTCTTAATAGTCAAAAAGTGTGCCCGGGGTTTAGTTTGGGTCCCAGGGCATTTTTAGGCCAAACCAACGCCCCAGAGGGGTATTTTAGTCTTTTGAAATTTTGGGGAAAAGAGACCTATGAAAATTGGAGAATTATATTATCTCTTAAGGTGAGGTAGTTAGGGTTAAAAAATAGAAAATCATAGAGAGGCCAAAGGAGGAGAACGGAGGAGAAAGGAGAAGAGTTCTAAAGGAGTTCTAGTACTTTTCACACCAGTCTTGCACCACCAACACCGCCGGAGCATAGATCTGACGGAGGAGAACACCACCCCTACCACTAATATACAGAAAGTCAGATACACAACTAGATTAAAGTATTTATCTTTCTACTTTTTGAGCATATATACCATCCATGTTAGTGTAGGTTGAATAATCTCTTAAAATTAGGGATATTGGCCTAAATTTAGAAGATGTAAATCATGTTCTTGAGTAGGAATCATGATAGGCCTAATCCTTGATGCATGTAAACCGAAATTGAGGAATTAGTGTAATGAATTTATGAAGAAATCTAGATTCTTATTGAAGTTCTTGAACAAAAATGATGAAGTAGGGTTTTTAAGAATTAATCTCGAATTAATCTAATTTAAAGGTGTTATTTGATGATTTAATGATTCTATTACGTTAAAAATTATTTATACCTATTACTATGATAATTGAGACCTTTGGTTGGGATTTTGGGATCGTTTAATTTTGGTTTAGAGGATTGAAATTAGTGAAATCCCATAACATTTAAAGGAAGAAGACAATACCTATTACAGTGAATTGATTCACCCCCTTGACCAAATTGATTTCGAAAGTGAATTGATTCGGAACAAGGATGAATCGATTCAGTTTCCCAAAATTGGATAATTTTCCCCTTTTTTCATATAACTCATGGGAAACGACCGGGTTAACTTTTGAAGTAATTTTGAAATATAGTGGGTGATATTTTTATTTACCAGTAATGTTGAGATTAAACATTAGTCCTATGAAAGGAATTTTGGAATAAGATTAATTAGGCATGAGTGGATAATAAAACCTAATTCGGGAACTAATATCGTGCCACGGGGAATTGAGCGACACCATGACTTAGACCAGTAGGGTGTGGGTGAATTAACTACTGAATAACTCTAAAGAATGGATGTCATACTTATAGCAATGGGGGAAGTTCGGGAATATACATTGAGAAGTAAAATCATAATTTAATAATACGTAGAATATTCGGGAGTATGTTTACTACAAGTGAGACATATATTATAGGTTGAGAGTATATATATTGATGTTATATGTATATATATAGGTTATGTGTATACCTATTGTGTGAATTCTTATATATGAACATATCTAGGCTACTTTCTATCATGGGAGGTTCCCCTTCGTTGACAGGGGATGTTTGTAACACCTCGTATTTCTGTGCATGTATTATTAAATTAATTGGGAAATTTTAAATTACTTGTGTGTTGTAATTTAATTGAATTAATTATGGTAATATTTATTTAAATATTAATCGTAGAGTGAGCGGTTAATATTTAGGGAAATTTAATTACTAAGTGAATAATAATAATTTATTTACGTCATAACGTGTATTAGTGACGTGGCATTTATTTATCTCAATCGGGAGTCGATATAGACTAATTTGGGTGTGAGATAATGATTTTTATAAATTAATTCGGATGTCAATTTTGAGTGCACGGTTGTGTCCGGATGGGTTGAGATAGTCGGAAAAGTGTACCCAGGGGTAGTAACTGGGTCACGGAGCATTTTTGGGAATGACCGGACCCACACGGGGGTAGTTAGGCAATTTTAATTAAGCCCATTAGGATAAAAACGGGATTAGTGTTTTAAGACCTAAATCTAAGAAAAGGAAAACGGCAAAAAACACAAGGGAGAACCTAGGGATTGGAGAAAAAGCCATAGGGAGTGATTTCGCTGCAAAACATTGGAGTCTTTTGGAGACAAGGCAACGAACCTATTGGAAGTTCATCATCAACCTTGCGAATTACACAGTCGGATCAGACCCTACGAACCCATAAGGCAAGTGGTTAACTTGTTGTGATGTTTAATTGTGATATTCAACTCATATTTTAGTGATGTGTATACCAAAATCCGTTTTTGGGTATAAATGGGTACAAAATGGGGTTTTTGTTAATGAAACACTTGAATGAATTCAAAGTGAGAATTAATTGTGTTACATAGTTATGAGTATAGATAGCTGATTTGAATGTGAATCCAGTAGAATTTGTGAACGAAATTGGGATAAATTGATGAAATTTGGATTTAACGTGTAAAAACCCAGAAATTCCCCAACTCAGAAAAGTAGATAATCGTGAGATTTAATTTGAGTTTGAAGTTCTATAAGGTTCCTTGATCCTATTCCTATGTAGATATAGTGTTTATTGTGCTTGGGTTAGACCAAGGGAAAGGATAGAACTTGGAGGATTTCATTAACGGAGGAAACAAAGTCTCGGAGAAGACAACCACCTATTCGATCGATCGATCGACGACTGGGGGTCGATCGATCGACCCTTCAGTTTTTTCGACAGTTTGGCTTAGGGATTTATATGGGTAAAGATTTGAGTTGATAATTTCCCCTAGCATAATTAAGAGAGAAAAATTATTTATGCGATTAAATTCTTAACAATTATAAAGGGATATAATTGGGAGTGGTGGGGGAATTAAGGGCGACACATTGCGAATGAATTTTGGGAAATAAATTCAAAGAAATAAAATAACGGACTAGGTGAATAAATTCGGGTATAGTAGTAGGGCAACATTACTCATTTAAATTAGTTATATAGGAATCTAATTAATGTGGAATCGGGGATTTGACTCGGGTGATATTTAATTTCGGGCCACGTGAGCGAGTCCCAGTATATTGGTTGAGTGATACCAAAGTGTTAAATTGATTAATGAGAGGAGTAGATTAATTTGGAGTGGGAATATTGACTCGGAAAATATTAAAATACGGACCAAAAGAGCGAGTCCGGGTATATTGTTTGAGTGACACCAATGCAATAAATTAATTAAGGGACAAATTAATTAATTTAGAGTGGGACCATAGACTCGGGAAAGCAATGAATTAATTAATGTGTAAATTAATTAAATTAGATTCGGACTATAGACTCGGGAAAATTATAGGCTAGTGCTACGGAATTTTGTGCACGGTAATGCCAGTAACTAAATATTATATATATATATATATATATATATATATATATATATATATATATATATATATATATATATATATATATATATATTGTGTGTGTGTGTGTGTGTTATTAAATATCAGTGACTAGATATTTATTTAATTTATATACTCTAGTGCTATGAGGGAGGTTGCGCGATGTAGGTGAATCTCCTGGATTGAGGAGCAGGGAGAGTATATCCCCAGGTCATAGCGTCCGTTATATGCGTGAGGCGCTTATCTCACTTTCAGGGAAGGACTATGACCACCTCCATTATGTTTTTATTTGGCCAATTTAGTGAGCGGTTCTAACTTGGGGTAACTAGGTGATGCGAGTACATCAAGTGGGATAGCACTTTAGAGAATACATCCGGTGAGTTATTACTCGGGAGGATGGGCTATATTTATAATCAACATACGTGTGAATGTTGTAATATGTCTCTATGTATATAATGGGATAGATAGTTATATACGGGTCATTAAATACATATAGTGTATTGCAAGTAATCAAATATGGGGTATATTCATATTCAACATACGTGTAATTGTTGTAAGATAACTTTAAATATATAATGGGGTAAATCATTATATACGGGTAATTCAAATACATGGAGAAAATTGTATTATTTATATAACTAGTGAATGCAATATGGCTTTAAATGAAATATGATTAACTAAGTTAAGGTGGTAAATAAATTATAAATCATGTGTTTAAAATGCTCGGGATTGAGTAGGGCGATTAAAAAGAGTTATATCAAGTATTTTGTTTCAGGATAGAGGACTAGGTGGGATATAAAGGAGGCATTAGGTGTGCACATTAGTTAAGGGGTGATTTTGTCCTCGAGGAAGTGCGACACTAACTAAAATATGAAGCGCAGTCATGCATATTTTATTACTGCAAGTTAATCATTTGCTAAATGTTTTCAAAATGTTTTGGGTTCTAACCCTTGCTATAAAATATTTTCAAAACCTTTTAGTTGTCAAGCCACAGGGATGCCAGGATTGATTCATTCCAGGGATTCATTGATGCAGCATATGTGGATGTTGCAGGATTTGGATAGGTGCCTCTATTCCTTCTATTTCTAGTGTCGGTATTTTTTATAAGATATTAGAGCATGTTGCTCAAAGTTTAATTTAGTATTTACTTCAGATACATGAGATCCATTATTGTCTGTATTTGCATTTGTGTTGGATTTTAGCCGATGGTTTATTCGGCCAATTTCTTATTCATATGTGATGGTTGGATTCAGTTAGCTCGTGATTGTTAATGCTTTATTTCCGCATGAGTAATTCTATGAATTAATGAAAGATAAAATTTGGCACCAGTCTAATTTCACTTAGGTAGTTAGTAAATAAAAAGTTTCGACAGTGATGCTAAGAATGAACCAACTGATAAAATTGTTCTAATTTAATTTAGTACTGATCACTCGGGGTTTAATTAGGCGGGGTGTCACAAATGGTATCAGAGCATCAGGTTCTAGTGTCCTTAGGATCAGCGCGACTTTTCACGTTTGAGCTTAGCATTCTTTGATGTAGAGCCTTATGATAGGATTGTTGTATTCCTCTACGTATGCGACTCGCGTTCTTCTGCTATTAAGTACAGTGATGTGATTCATACACGAGTTCGGTTGGGCTTTGTATACCGAACATTCTTTGGGCGACCAACGAGAGTCAGAGGAGGATTGCAGGAGGACAGGATCAACAGAAGACACGGGGTATTCTCGAAATGGTGATCGTGATAGGAATCACCTTGATTGTTGCTCAGGCCAGTGGGGATAGAATAATCACCCGCGAGCCATAGTCTCCCAAAGTGTTGTTATAGATAACGGTGGTACAACTTCAGTATCATCCGGCGTAGTTAACAAGGGTGGGGAAAGTGTGGAAGGACCCTTTTAGAAGGGCTATCTATTAGGATTGAGTAGCAGAATAGCGTGGTAAGTCGATGGGAGGAAATAACCCGAAGACAATTGTGTAGGATGGTGTGTGGTGGCACCCAGGACAAAAATTTTGAATGAAACTTTTAGCCCAGCGGGGCGGTGTTGTAGTGGCAAGAGAGTTAGTCACCACGTATGTAGGAGAAAAAAAGGAGTCAAACGGGAAATTTTTGGTATGGTGTGACCATAAGACCGTCCATACGCTATTCATTTAAGGATGCGAGTGAAATTTTAGAGTTTATGAAATGGGTAAGATTGTAACTGATCGTGAGATAGACGGTAAATTGTATACGCAAACTTCGTGACCGACGAAAGGGATACGGAGAACGAGAAAGGAACTCGCAAATGGATAATGAACCGTGTGAGAATACACAATAATGGATGGGAAATACGACTAGGATGACAAGTGTTGAGGTCGTTAATATCTTTTATTTATCAGCTTACATTAACACTTCTAAGATGCAGGAGCCAATAAGGTTATAGAGTTTAACCTAAGAACAAAATGAGATTTAATGGTACTAGTGAAGCACGACGGAAGGGTATACCTAGTAAGGGAACCATCTTGATGTTTTAAATTAAGTAAATTTCTACCTATTGACGATGGATTTAATCCGGGTCATCGAGGCCAATAACGAGTCCCATGGGGCTAGGGAAGCCTAAGGGACAATGGGGGTAGCACTTAGGGTTAAGACTACCAAGTACGTGAGAAGGACAACCCCAACATGGACATTTCATCCAGAGGTAGGGGATTGACACAGAGAGATGTCTTATGTGTGGAAGTGGAACCACAATTGTTGATTATGTCCACAGTGAGGCAGGGGATAGAAGTGGAATGCCCAGTAGGGACAACAATTATGAAATTTTGGTTCGGTCAGATGGGAATATTATGTCCAGGAACCATTTGGGTCGCTGTTGGATAGGCGAGTGGAAGTATGGCTTTTATCCTCGGATAGTAATTTTTGGTATTCGTGACACCAGTTTGTAAATGACTCCTACTAGGCACCTGCGAGGGAGACTAGCCTATATATATGTGTGTATATATAGCTTGTATTGTGTGGTATGAAGGACATATAAGAATGTCTTGTATTATTATTATTTTCTCGGTAAGAAGGGATGTATACTGAAGCGATTTAGGATGGTTAGAATTATTTTTCGAGCGGGGAGAGATAGCTCGGGATTTATTTCGTGTAAGAACTAGTGATAGTAAGAGCACAGTATTTTATGTTGTCTTTTATAGCATAATAGTATGTGTATATGATTTTGTGTTAAGAGACAAGTATTTGGGGGTACGTATTATGGACTGAGGGCCTAACAGATCTCAATGACCAACAATGTTAGATAATAGTGTATCGGGGCGGTCCTTGTTTGGATTTTTCTTTGCGAGACGTCCCATGCATGAAACTTAGCGCAACATTGGAAGTGGGCAGATGGTTGGTCGTTAGTACATAGGTTGGGTACCCCGATTATTATTCATGTATGTGATATGACTACGAGTTGGAAGTATACGACGGGTTACGGCTAGAAAAGTCGGGTAACCTTCATGCGGTTGAGCACGGGGATAGGGTGTATCGGTACCTTGTTTAATTAAGGTAAATTTTATGCGGTTAAGCGCGGAACATAGGGTGTATGGGTTCCTTGGTTAGTGTGATTTCAGGGCCGTATTAAATAAAATGGATGTGTAAATAAACATCTTGAATATATGCCTGCGGGGCAGTTAGAGAATAAGTGGAAAAGTGTAGTGAACAGAAATCCGTGTGACAAAGGAAACGATCGAACTATGTATATCAAGGAGAACTACCTCCACCGTAAGGAGTGGGAAGGTGGGGGAGACCTATGTGATAAAATACCCCTACAAAAGGGAGAAACCCACATATTTGGGAATATAGAAAAGAGTTTCACTTAGTCATATACCTAAGTGGTTTTACGCCTAGACAAGGTATGGATTCCTGCCCGATGAAAATTGCACAAGTAATAGAGTTCTTGTGCATGGGAATCGGTGTTGAATGGGACATAGTGAATTTGTCAATGGGTAGACCATTTAAGTATGGAAAGAGGTTGATTGGAGGGTATCAACCAGGATGTTTTTTTAATTCTACGATCCCATTGAAGGGATTAATGCTCAGGTTGGTAAAATGTCAGGAGGTGATCGGGACAGAGTTTCATATCTAGTTGAACGTGTTGCCCATAAGTCGATGGGTAGACGGGAAGTGAGGATTGCACATTTTAGGTTTTTGGGTAATTTGGGAGTAGTATTTACCACAAATAGAGCTATGTGTTATGTCTCGTAACCGTTTGGTCTGCGAGACACCTTAGGATAATTTATGGAAAAAGTTTCATTACCCACCTTTGGTAGATAAGAGGTGAGGAAATACCAAGCTGCTAGGACCCGAGATGGGTTATGGTCCATTAGCGAGAATTAAGTAAGTTGTATCCTTTCATACAATTCAGGGACGTAAGCAGGGGTACGTCACCATGAGTTAAATGGTCAAATATAACATGATTAATCAGGGATGATGAGGGTAATTACCCGGAAGATTGTCACGTGCTTTGGCAATAAGGAAATGGACACCCATATAGGAGGGGAATTTCCTAACTGAGAGATAGTGGAGCCGGCGGAGTAAAGGCTCATCTTCTGGGGCACTATGTTGTCAATGTCCATCGAGTTAAAGATTTGTGACCATGTATAGGTTTGGGTGTCTCCTATGAAAGGAGTGATGTAGTTCGACAAGAAAGGGGACCTAGCATTGAGACATGTGGGTCCTTTCCCTATCTTTGAGAGGGTGGGACTGGTAGCATATCGACTGGGTTTGCCAAATAATCTTCAGTGGATACGGGATGTGTTCCACGTGGCATAGCTGGAGGGATATAGGAGGAACGATTGAGCTTTTGGTCACGTTCCATTCGAGGATAATGACTTGCAATAAGACACCTCATAGGAGGGGAGACTAGTAGCTATGGGAGCGCAAGCTGCAGTCTAAGATAGTACCACCAGTTAGAATGTGGTGGAGTGGGGTAATCACAGTATTGATGAGTATACGTAGGACCGGGAGGAGGATATGTGAGAGCAGTATCCAGGGTTATTCACCGCAGTAAAAAAAAAATTTTGGGGATGAAATTCCTTTGTAGGGGGAGTATGCAACACCCCATATTTCTGTGCCTATATTATTTAATTAATTCGGGAAATTTTCAATTACTTGTGTGTCATAATTTAATTGAATTAATTATGGTAACATTTATTTAAATATTAATTGGAGAGTGAATGGTTAATATTTAGGGAAATTTAATTACTAAGTGAATAGTAATAATTTATTTACGTCATAACGTCTATTAGTGATGTGGCATTTATTTATCTTAGCCGGGAGTCGGTATAGACTAATTTGAGTGTGAGATAAGGATTTTTATAAATTAATTCGGATGTCAATTTTGAGGGCACGGTTGAGTCCGGATGGGATGAGATAGTCGGAAAAGTATACCCGGGGGTAGTAAATGGGCACGGGGCATTTTTGGGCATGACTGGGCCCACACGGGGTAGTTGGGCCATTTTAATTAAGCCCATTAGGGTAAAAATAAGATTAGTGTTTTAAGACCTAAATCTAAGAAAAGTTAAACGACAGAAAACACAAGGGAGAACCTAGGTTTTGGAGAAAAAGCCATAGGGAGTGATTTCGCTGCAAAAAATTAGAGTCTTTTAGAGACTAGGCAAGGAACCTACTGGAAGTTCATTATCAACCTTGTGAATTACACACTCGGATCAGACCCTACTAACCCATAAGGAAAGTGGTTAACTTGCTGTGATGTTAAATTATGATATTCAATTCATATTTTAGTGATGTGTAACCAAAATCCGTTTTTGGGTATAAATGGGTACAAAATGGGGTTTTTGTTAATGGAACACTGGAATGAATTCAAAGTGAGAATTAATTTTGTTACATGGATCTGAGTATAGACATCTGATTTGAATGTTAAATCTAGTAGAAATTGTGAACGGAATTGGGATTAATTGATGGAATTTGGATTTAACGTGTAAAAACTTGGAAAATCCCCAACTCAGAATAGTAGAAAATCGTGAGATTTAATTTGACATTGAAGTTCTATAAGGTTCCTTGATCCCATTCCTATATAGATATAGTGTGATTGTGCTTGGGTTAGATCAGCGGAAAGGATAGAACTTGGAGGATTTCATTAACGGAGGAAACAATTATAGGCTAGTGCTGCAGATTTTTGTGCACGGAAATGCCGGGAACTAATTATATATATATATATATATATATATATATATATATATATATATATATATAGTGTGTGTGTGTGTGTGTGTGTGTGTGTGTGTGTGTGTTACTAAATATCAGTGACTAGATATTTATTTAATTTATATACTCTAGTGCTATCAAGGGAGGTTGCACGATGTGGGTGAATCCCCTGTCTTGAGGAGAAGGAAGATTATATCCCCAGGTCATAGCGTCCGTTATATGGGTGAGGGGCTTATCTCACTTTCGGGGAAGGAATATGACCGCCTCCATTAAGTTTTATTTGGCCAAGTTAGTGAGCGATTCTAACTTGGGGTAAGTAGGTGATGCGTGTACATCAAGTGGGATAGCACTTTAGCGAATACATCCGGTGAGTTATTACTCGGGAGGATGGGTTATATTTATAATCAACATATGTGTGAATGTTGTAATATGGCTCTACGTATATAATGGGATAGATAGTTATATACGGGTCATTAAATACATATAGTGTATTGCAAGTAATCATATATAGGGTATTTTCATATTCAACATTCGTGTGATTGTTGTAAGACAAGTTTACATAAATAATGGGGTAAATAATTATATACAGGTAATTCAAATACATGGAGAAAATTCTATTATTTATATAACTAGTGAATGTTATATGGCTTTCAAGGAAATATGATTAACTAAGTTAAGGTGGTAATAAATTTATAAATCATGCGTTTAAAATACTCGGGATTGAGTAGGGCGATTGACAAGATTTATATCATGTATCTAGTTTTGGGGTAGAGGAATAAGTGGGATATAAAGGAGGCATTAGGTGTGCACATTAGTTGAGGGGTGATTTTGTCCTCAAGGAAGTGCGACACTAACTAAAATATGAAGCACATTCATGCATATTTTATTACTGCAAGTTAATCATTTGCTAAATGTTTTCAAAATGTTTTGGGTTCTAACCCTTTCTATAAAATATTTTCAAAACCTTTTAGTTGTCAAGCCACAAGGATGCTAGGATTGATTCATTCCAGGGATTCATTGATGCAGCATATGTGGATGTTGCAGGATTTGGATAGGCGCCTCTATTCCTTCTATTCCTAGTGTAGGGATTTTCTATAGGATATTAGAGCATGTTGCTCGAGGTTTGATTTAGTATTTACTTCAGATACATGAGATCCATTATTTTCTGTATTTACATTTGTGTTGGATTTTAGTCGATGGTTTATTCGGCCACTTTCTTATTCATATGTGATGGTTGGATTCAGTTAGCTCGTGATTGTTAATGCTTTATTTCCGCATGAGTAATTCTATGAATTAATGAAAGATAAAATTTGGCACCAGTCCAATTTCACTTAGGTGGTTAGTAATTAAAAAGTTTCGACAGTAATGCTAAGAATGAACCAACTAAGAAACCTGTTCTAATTTAATTTAGGACTGATCACTCGGGGTTTAATTAGGCGGGGTGTTACAATGTTGACTTATACGTCAGAAACTAGAACTTAAGGATTGAGAAATACTAGTGTTAATAAGGTGTGACCGGTCATTTGGGTGTGTTAGGTGTGTTCATAGCCCAAAGGCTTAGAATTATATTTGTCTCCTATATGTGTGATTTAATTAATGGCTCGAGAGTGATTCCGAACCCGATGTCCTTACTTAGTACATGATGTACCAGGACTTGATAGCAGAGTATGCCCTCATCGCAAGTATCCACATAGGAATGATGTATACATATATATTATAATAGTGATGTAAATATATATACGCGTGATTTATTCTACTGCAGGTGTTTTACTAGATACTATAGATAGTGATATCTACAATAATCTCAGCATGTGTGAACTTAATTATTAATTTTCGACTCCTAATCAATAAAAGGCATTGCAAATTTAGTAACATATAGTATGGGCTATACGGGTGGTCTCAGTGAATTAATTGATGAAAAAGGGTTAAGTCGAACTAGTTAGGAAGGGTAGCGTAACTAGGTGGGTTTAGAAGAGTACGTTAGGCATGCACAACAGTTGAGAGGTGGGGATCTCAAGTTAGAGCACGTGAAGCTAACATGTATCTAATATGTACACTTTAATTATCTAATATGTACACTTTAATCAGTTGATATGTGGGGATCTCAATTTTACTCGGGCTCTGACCCATTTCAAATCAATTTTTGTAAAAACATTTTAGGTGCTCATCCACAGGGACGCCGGGCTTAGGAGTACCTTTATTTAACGTGCTGCAGCTGCTAAGGAATTTGTAGGATCCTTGATAGTATACGCCTCCACATTCATCAGTTCCTACTTATCAACTATTTATCTTAGTCGGGCACGTCGCCCATCTCTAGCTAGTGGTTATTTCAAAAATTTTGTACTCAATTTAATTTCAGTGTTGTACGATTTTTAGTATGGATGGTTGTATTTGGATTTCATTCTGGATTGTTTATTCTAGTATCTATCATTTATTCAGATGTTGTAGTATTTATTATTTTTTTATCTAGAATGGTGAATGTGATTTATTAGTTAATTTATTGCCTTTTAATAAGAAGATTAAAATTTTGACACCGGGCCATTAGGGTATTAGTAAATTAATTGGATTTCGATATTGATGCGAAGAATGAGACCATTAATGATTCTTTTTTAATTTAATAATGGAATAATCACCCAGGATTAGAATACGTGGGGTGTCATAAACTCCCTAAGAGTAAAATTCATGACAGAAGTGTTTGGGTTCAAAGGATGATTCACAAAAGTAATTGGGATGTGTTTGTGTGAATCAAAAAGGTTTTTAGCCTTAATAAGTCAAGACTTAATTGTAGTAGTTATGCAGATTTCATAAAGTAAAATTATTAATTGAAAGCTTCACGAAACAGGTATTTATAGGCTAACAAAAATACTTGAGCTTGCAAATGTCTTTTTAATGACTTCAGCATGTCGTTCGAACGATAGTGAGAAGTCATTTGAACGACCATAAAGACGACCTGTTAAAAATCAAAACAGTACTTGGTCATTTGATGCATATAATAAACTAGCATCGTTTTCCCCCTTTGAACGACATGCCCATGTCATTTGAACGACATTTCCTAATAGTTTGAATGACAGGAAAAAAAAACATTATCTTTAAAAGTTCGCCTATAGGTTTTTAAGAAAACTTTTTAAGTTCAAACATTGCCTCATTTTAATAAAAAAATATTATAGAAGTATCCCAATAATTAGTAAAAAATATAAGATACTCCAAACACAATCTATACCAAAGTATACCTGATGTCGCGTATATGGTGAAGATGTCTGATATTTGGATATGTCTTCTTGAACGTGTGAACGTGACCTTCCTTTGATGGTTGTAATGGGATACGATATACTTTATAAAACTAGGTACAATGGAAAATATGTCTTTGCAACAATGTAATTGGTAACCCTATGGAGCCTGCGAGAATAAGATCCCAACTTCAAAATATACCTAACTTTGCATGTTTTTTCCCCAAATAGAACCAAAGAATTTGAATGATTCCCTTAACGACCATCACTGGATTGACGCTATGGACGAATAGCTAACCCAGATCAAGACTCATGTTGTGTGTTATCTTTTCCGTCGTCCTGAAAATAAAAAGGTTATCGGTACAAGTTGAATTTTTAAAAACAAAACTGATGAATCAGCCAAAATCATTAGAAATAAGTCTAGGTTTGTAGTGAAAGGATACTCTCAAATAGAGGGAATACACTTTGATGAGACTTTTTCTGCGGTGACAAGACTCGAGTTTATTCGTCTTCTCCTTGTTCTTTCATGTCATTTTCAATTCAAACTTTCTCAAATGGATATCAAGTAAGCATTTTTAAATTGTATTCTGACTTAGGAAGTATACGCACAACAACTGGAATGCTTTATTAATCCTTCACATCCTAACCATGTCTTTCGATTGAACAAGGATTTGTATGGCTTAAATCAAGACCTTAGGTCCTAGTATGAAGTCCTATCAACCTTTTTAATTAATAAAAAGTTTTATCATGGTGGCAATGACCAGATATCATTTGTTCGTAAAATAAACAAAGATTTTTTTATCGCACCAATTTATGCTGATGATATTGTCTTTGGTTCAACTTCCCATATATAAGCAGATTATTTTTCTAAAATTATGTATGGCAAATTTCAAATGTCGCTTATGGGGGAGTTATAATATATTTTAGGTTTGCAAGGCATGCAGTTCTATGTTGGTTTGTTTATTTTTAATGCTCGGTATGTAATACCCCACCCCTGTAAATTAAATAGATAATGCATATGGATTATATATATATATATATATGAGGTATGAATCAGAGTTGAGATATATTATTGGACTGTTGTGTAACAACCCTCACTTTTGAGAATATTATTTTGTATTAATTTACTATGAGAAGTAATTGTATAAAATGTTGGAAAATGGAGTAAATATTAATTTAATGAGTTGAAAGATAATATTTACTAGATTGTTGCATATTTACTGTATGTAAATATCATCATATTGCGTTTTATAGTCTCGCATGCTTTAAACGACATTTATGATATATATGAAATTGGAACTTGAAATGACTTAAATATCTCTAGATGCTAATTTAGAGGGCATAGTTAGTCCCGATATGTGCGAGATAGTCAAAATAAGTGCCATATTGTGTTTTTAGGTTTTGGGCACTTTCGACTGGTTTTGGCTTAAATGCGTTGTGATGAGTCATTTTAATGTGGTATTAACAACTTAAGTTGGAAATTGGGGAGAGAGGCACGTTTAAGTCTTGCACCTTATTTTATTCTCTTAAGTGTGTATTTACTAACCTAGAGAAAGAGAGAGGAAGAGAATTGTGGAGAAAAGAGGAGAAAAGAGGAGAAAGAGAGAGATTGGAGATTTGGGATTTGATCTGGCTTTCATCTTCCAAGAATCTGAGATTTCAAGCTTAAGGCAAGTTTTCTACTTTCTAATATATGATTTAAGGTGAATAAGTTGTGTGATTGTTGTGTATGTGAATGAAATGAACAATAATGGATTTTATAAAATTCGTGGTGTTGATAAACATGTAGGATGGTTTTGGTTAGAATAATGGTGGTTGATGTGTGTAAAAATGGAGGAGAAATAGGTTTTGGGGAAAATATAGGGTTCATAACCCGTAACCCCTTTCTTGGAAAATTCACAGGTGCGAATCGATTCTCCCTTCTTGCGAATCGATTCGCTAAGGGGTAGGGCTACAAGTCTGCAAACCCGAATCGATTCGGCTGGGGTAGAAACTTGGATTCTCTATCCGAATTGATTCTCTTTTAGGCGAATCTATTCGTTGCATGGGGAGAATCGATTCGGCCCTAGGGTGAATCGATTCGAAAATCCTGCGTTTTGAGTTATTTTTCTAACTCAATTTTTATCCTTTGCTTTTAGGATTAGGACTTAGGAACCTTCTTGTATGAAGTAAACTTAGTGTCCTATAGTCTTATATTAGGTAGGCAAATACCTTATGTTAAAAGGGGATAGTTAGGACTTATTTGGGGATTAGTGAATAAAAGATTAGGTGTTCTTTTCCCTTGATTAGTTAATGTAATATTTCGGAATGTAGAAATAAATAATTGAAGAGTAATTGTCACGTTATTGGGAGATGCTAATCTTAGTGGTTTATAATAACACCATGAAATGTTTGGAGAATAAATTGAGAGTTTATTAATTCATTGAGGTTATAATGATGGCGTGAATCACGTATGGCTCCGGATAAAATGTGATGTATATAATAAAATGGAAATGAAAATGGTATATAATAATTTACTTAAACACACCTCACAAAATGCTAACATAAGGGAAGCACGCGAATGAGGTGAAGTCCCCTGGCTAGTGAATGCAGGGTGAATATAGTCCTCTCTAAATACTTAAACACACCTCTCTAAATGCTAACATAAGGGATGCCCGTACTGACTTTGCCTTTTTTGTGTCATGGAGTTGCAACACTTTGCGGATGTTGTGGGATATTTTGTAGTAGACGTCTTCATTTTTATACTCTATTTATGATTGGGTCATTTACTCGAGCGTGTGGTCCAAGATTTTATAATTGCCTACTGTAATGTATTATGGAACTCAATTAAACTGTTGTGAGACGTTGTAAGAGACTGTTGATCGATAGCTTATTCGGTCATTGTGTTACGTATATATTGTTCAATTTTATTCTTGTATATTTCATCCACCTTCTTTTAAATTAGATTGTTTAAATGCTTTCTTTAACTTATAAAATAAACTTTTTGGCAACCCGTTTTTCTGAAATATTGAGTGGTTACCCCGTATACTTATTGTATTATTGTGATGCTGAGAATGGTCCATCTATGATTCATGTTATTATTGGAGTATCGTCCTGGACACCCCTTATTTTGGTGAGAAAGTTGTCACAGATGGTATCAGAGCATCAGTTTCTAGAGTCTTTAGGATCTACGTGGACTTGTCACATTCTACCGTAGCATTCTTTGATATAGATCTTAATGTTAGGACTGTTTTGATGCATGTGCTTGCGATCTTCTGCAAAATAGACTGTTATAAATAGTATTATAATTCTATTATTTCTTTACCTCAGATGCCGCCTAAGAGAGGTCGCCCCATTAGAAGGAATAGAGTTGTAGAAGAGGAGGTAGGTTCTCCCCCGTCGCAGCAAGGAACTATAAATGCTACTAAGGTAGCAAATATTGTGGCCCAAGCGGTCAACGCAATGATGACTACCGTGGTTCAGCAATTTCCACAAACTCAACAGCCACAAGCCCAAGAGGTACAATCTCCTGCGGGACCTTCTCCGTGGGAGAGAGTTAGAGAGTCCTTTTTAAAGGGCCATCCCCCAGAATTCCAAGGAGGTTCCGATGTCATAGTAGCTAATCAGTGGGAAAAGGATATGCAGCACCATCTGCGCATGGTGGAGTGTAGTGAGGAAAGGAAACAAATCCTTGCTACTTTTAAATTAGTTGGAGTTGCATTACATTGGTGGGAGTCGATGACTACGCAAGAGCAGAGAGATACTTTAACCATTAATGATTTCTGGGTTCTATTTGATCGAAAGTATTTTCCTCCCGTAGTTCAAAGGAAGATGAGAAGAAAACTTCAGGATGTGGTGCAAGGAGAGCGTTCAGTTGCAAAGTATGAAGAGTAATTCACTCGGTTAGCTAGTTTTGTACCTGATGAGGTGACTCCGGAGGAGAGGAGGATATCCAAATTTATCGGAGGTTTACACTAGACGATACGACAACATTTTCTGGGTAATCCGTCTTTACACACTTTGGGTGATATGATGAATGCGGCATTACTCCATTGTCAGGAACATCGATTGTATGTTCAAGGTAGTAAGAAGGCTTCAGTTTTGGGTCAAGCTAGGAAACCCGGAGGCAATGGAATAAGAGGAGGAGCATTTCCCTCGTCCCAATCTTTGGGAAATAACCAAAAAGAAAGGGAACCCCAGTAAGGGGACTTGTTTAAACGGCAGCGTTTTAGTGGATTCAATGTTGGTGGCAGTAATATTAGGCACGGTCAAGGTGCCTCGCAGTAGAAACAAGCAGGTCGGGGTGGTAATGGCAGTAGAGGCCATCCACGCCAAGGAGTTGGGCAGTTTAGAAATAATCGGGGCTGAAATCAGGAGAATATAACGTATCGATGCTTTCAATATGTAGAGTCAGGTCACTACAGGAGGGTGTGTCCTTAGTTGATTGGGGGAAAACTTCCTAGGGTTTCACTGTAGCCACAGGCTCTGTTACCGCCATAAGTACCTAATCCAGTTATCCCTCCACAACCGGGACAACTAGAGTATGGTCGTGTTTATCACATTCAGGATGCTATGCTTCCTCCAGCCCCGCCAGCGCCGCAAGCTATTGAGGGTAAGTTTCTTATTCAGGGGCATATGGGTCGTGTATTATTTGATACAAGTGCGACACATTCGTTTATTTCTAGAAGCTTTTCCTAGTCTACATATTTGATTAAATCTGTAGAAAGTACCTTCACTAGTGTTGAATCTTCTATGGGTGATGGTTCACTCATTTTCTTTCTTTGTAAACAAATAGGAATAAATCTTGGTAACTTGTGTTTTGAGGATGATTTACTATTCCTTGATATGGTAGGGTACGATGTAATCTTGGGTATGGATTTGCTAGTGAAGTATAGTTAATTGCTATGGGAAGAGTATAGTTTTTTCCATTCCGGGGCAAGAAATGTTTTTAGTGGCTATGCCTTATTCGGAAGGAGGTTTTAGCACTTACTTGTATTGCATCATGGAGGAGACTTCTCGGGATGTAGTCATTTCCTTAGATTCGATTCCGGCTGTTAGAGATTTCCAAGATGTTTTTTTGGGAAATATCGTGTTTGCCTCTGAGTAGGGAGATTGAGTTTATAATTGATTTAGCACCAGGAACACGACCGATTGCGAGAGCTCCGTATCATATGGCTCATGTTGAAATGAGGGAGTTAAGGGATCTGATTCAGAACTTGTTAGAAAAAGGGTTTATTAGGCAAAGCACATCGTCGTGGGGCACTCCGGTGTTATTTATGGAGAAAAGAGACGGTTTTCTCTGGTAATGTGTTGACTACGGAGAATTGAATAAAGTCACCATCCGTAACAAATACCCATTACCTCGGATTGATGCTTTGCTTGATCAACTTAGGGGAGCTTTGTACTTATCTAAGATAGATTTGAGGACGGGTTATCATCAGTTGAGAATACGGGAGAAGGATGTGTCCAAAATCTCTTTCCTAACTAGGTATGGGTCCTACGAATTTTCGGTTATGCCTTTTGGACTAACAAATGCCCCCGCCACGTTTATGGACCTTATGAATAGAGTGTTTCGAGACTTCCCAGACCAGTTTGTCATCATGTTCATTGATGATATTCTAGTGTATTCTCAAATAGAAACCGATCATGATACTCATTTACGGTTGGTCTTGCAAAGTTTGAGGGATCACCAACTGTATGCCAAGTTTGAGAAGTGTTGCTTTTGGTCGCAGGAAGTACAATTTCTGAGTCACATTGTGACAGCCCAGGGTATTTCGATAGACCCAAGTAAAGTTGTTGCAGTGAGGGAGTGGGTTCAGCCAACGACACCTATCGAGATCCGTATTTTTCTGGGTTTGTCGGGTTATTACCGTCGGTTTTTTCTAAAATTGCTAACCGTTTGATAAAATTAACCCGGAAAGGGATGAGTTTTGTATGGGATGATTTTTGTCAGTCATCTTTTGACGACCTCATGGATAGATTGACTTCTGCTCCAGTCCTTGCATTACCAAGGCCAATATTGGAATATTTAGTCTTTACCGATGCATCTCTGCAAGGGTTTGGAGGTTTACTACAACAAGAATAGTGGGACATTGCTTATTCTTCTTGCAAGTTAAATCCCAATTAAAATAATTATCCGGTGCATGATTAGAACCTGCCGCCATAGTCTTTGCCTTCAAGGTTTGGAGTTATTATCTCCTGGGGGTGAAATTTAGTCTTTTCACGGACCACAAATCGTTGCAATATTTGTTTTCCCAAAGAGATTTAAATATGCGACAACGCCAGTGGTTAGAGTTTGTGAAAGAATACCAATTTGACATCCACTATCACCCGGGCAAGGCGAATGTGGTGGCGGATGCTTTGAGTCAGAAACTCGAGGGGGAGTTAGCGAAGATATGGAAAGCCAAATGGAAGGAGCTTAGTTAGGAGGACGCAGTTGCTAGGGGAGTTTATGTCGGTGTTGACCGTTATACCTACTATGGTGTCAAGAGTTGTAGAAGCTCAAGGAAGGGACAAAGGTTGTCAGGACCGTATACGCCAATTGTTAACTGAGGGAGCGGAATCCGACTCAATAAGTTTGGAGGGTGGATTACGTTTCAACGGGAGACTCATTGTCCCGTACGAAGGGGATGTAATACTGGCCGTGATGACAGAATCTCATGGGTCAAAATTTGCAGTGCATCCCGGTAATGACAAAATGTACCAAGACATGCGCCGTCAATACTGGTGGGTGGGCATGAAGCGGGATATTTCTGAGTTTGTTTCCCAATGTACTACTTGTAAATTGTTCAAGATAGATCATTAGCGACTGGCAAGATTGTTACAACCCTTGGAAATTCTGGTATGGAAGTGGGAGAGAATCTCGATGGATTTCATCCCGAGCTTGCCAACGTCACAAAATGGTCACGATTCTATTTTGGTTATTGTTGATCGTTTAAATAAGTCGGCACATTTCCTACTCATACGTACCGATTATAATACTTCTCGTTATGCCCGGTTATTTATTGCGAAAGTTATTAGACTCCGTGGGGTGCCAATAAATATAGTCTCCGACAGAGATAAGATTTTTTTTTCCTATTTTTGGCGAAAGTTCCAAGAAGCTAGGGGAATCGAATTGAAATTGAGTACTTATTATCACCCTCAAACAGATGGACAGATAGAAAGAGTTAACCAAATGTTGTAGGACATGCTCCGAATGTGTGTGCTTGATTTCAAAGGTGGTTGGGAACATTATCTCCCTTTGGTCGAATTTTCTTATAATAATTCGTACCAATTTACTATTAGAATGGCACCCTATGAAGCACTTTATGTTAGGCCGTGTAGATCACCCACTTATTGGTTAGAGGTGGGGGATAATAAATTTCTTGGATATGAAATGATTCAAGATACTTCTTACAAGATTGAACTCATCCGGAATCGCATCCAAATAGCTCAAGTCTTGGTGCGAGTATCGCCAATGAAAGGCATAAAGCGCTTTGGGAAAAAGGGAAAGCTTGCGTCGCGCTTTGCTGGACCTTTTCCCATTAATGCCAAGGTAGGTCCAGTGGCGTATCAACTTGCCTTACTGGAACACTTACAACAACTCCATGATGTATTTCATGTTTCCTCATTGAAAAAGTATAAGAGGTGTGAAGGATCCCTTTGGCATATTCCCTTGGAGGATATCGATCTGCAACTCGATATTTCGTATGAAGAACAACCAGTTGCAATCTTAGAGCACGGAGAGCGTAAATTGAGATCGTGAGTGGTACCCTTGGTGCGAGTCCAATGGGTTCATCACGACGCCAAGGAATCAACGTGGGAACGTGAGGACGATAAGCAGGAAAAGTATCCGCATGCTTTTTACAAGGTACGACTAAATTTTGAGGGAAAAATTCCCTCATTAGGGGGGGAGTATGTAACAACCCTCACTTTTGAGAAACTTATTTTATATTAATTTACTGTGTGAAGTAATTATATAAAATGTTCGAAAATGGAGTAAATATTAATTTAATGAGTTGAAAGATAATATTTACTAGATTGCAGCATATTTACTATATGTGTATGTAAATATCACCATGTTGCGTTTTATAGTGTCGTATGCTTTAAACGACAGTTATGATATAAATGAAACCGGAACTTGAATTGACTTAAATATCTACGGATGCTAATTTAAAGGGCGTAGTTAGTCCAAAAATGTTCGAGATAGTCAAAATAAGTGTCATATTGTGTTTTCGGGTTTCGGGCACTTTCGACTGGTTTGGGCTTAAATGCGTAGTTATGAGTCATTTTAATATGGTATTAACAACTTAAGTTGGGAATTAGGGAGAGAGGCACGTTTAATTCTTGCACCTCATTTTATTCTCTTAAGTGTGTATTTACTAACCTAGATAAAGAGAGAGCAAGAGAATTGTGGAGAAAAGAGAGAGATTGGAGATTTGGCTCAAGGCAAGTTTTATACTTTCTAATATATGATTTAAGGTTAATAAGTTGTGTGATTGTTGTGTATGTGAATCAAATGAACAAATATGGATTTTATGGAATTTGTTGTGTTTTAGCCTTAATCATAGTTTAAATTGATGATCATGTGGAGTATAGTAGTTGATAAACATATAGGATGATTTTGGTTAGAATAATGGTGGCTGATGTGTGTAAAAATGGAGGAGAAATAGGTTTTGGGGAAAATCTAGGGTTCATAACCCGTAGCCCCTTTCTTGTCTAATTCGTAGGGGAGAATCAATTCGGTCTTCTTGCGAATCGATTCGCTTAGTGGTAGGGCTACAGGTCTGCAAACCCGTATCGATTCAGGTTAAGGACGAATCAATTCGGATGGGGCAGAAACTTGGATTCTCCATCCAAATCGATTCGCTTTTAGGCGAATCGATTCGACCCTAGGGCGAATCGATTCGAAAATCCTGTTGTTTTGAGTTATTTTTCTAACTCAATTTTTATCCTTTTCTTTTAGGCTTAGGACATAGGTACCTTCTTGTATGAAGTAAACTTAGTGTCCTAGAGTCTTATATTGGGTAGGCAAATACCTTATGTTAAAAGGCGATAGTTAAGACTTATTTGGGCATTAGTGAATAGAATATTAGGTGTTCTTTTCCCTTGATTAGTTAATGTAATATTTCGGGATGTAGAAATAAATAATTGAAGAGTAATTGTCACGTTATTGGGAGATGCTAATCTTAGTGGTTTATAATAACACCATGATATGTTTGGAGAATAAATTGAGAGTTTATTAATTCATTGAGGTTATAATGATGGCATGAATCACGTATGGCTCCGAATAAAATGTGATGTATATAATAAAACGGAAATGAAAATGCTAAATAATAATTTACTTAAACACACCTCTCTAAATGCTATCATAAGGGAAGCAGGCGCATAAGGTGAAGTCCCCCGGCTAATGAATGCAGGGTGAATATAGTCCTCGACCATATGACTGGTTATTATTTATGTTGTTTTTATTGTGCGATGTGGGGTAATTTTGGGTGTGGTTATCACTCACTCGCAGGTATATTTCCATGTCTCGACGTTGCGTTAGGATGCCCAGGTTTTCTTGGTTGATAGGCCCTGGAAGATGAAAGTCATTTAGGGGCGCGTCCAGTGGTGAAACTCGGAAGGACGGTCTTAGAATCGTTATATATAGATGAATATAACTATTCTTATTCAAGTGGGACTTGAATTATGATAAATGCCATGAAAATCAAATAACTGTGATTATGTTTCCTAATGAGAAATGGAACGGTGAAATGAAACAGTGTAAATGATGGATATTTTTAATTAATGATATTTATTCATATCCTTTTGCATAACTAAATTAAACTTATGATCAATTAATTGCTTTAGTTTATGCTTTGAGATTGTGTAGGTAGATTCTTATATTTGTCCATCCATATTAACTATTCGTAATTGTCATACTCTTTATTCATCTGCTGATCATATAAAACCGGGTCCTGACCCGTTCATATTTCTTGTTGTGCATGAATAATATATTCGCTCAGGTGCTCCGCCGCAAGGACGTTCGTACTGACTTTCCCTTTTCTGTGTCATTGAGATGAAACACTTTGCGGATGTTGCGGAATATTTTGTAGTAGACGCCTTCATTTTTGTACTCTAGTTATAATCGGGTCATTCACTCGGGCATATGGCCCAAGCTTTTGTAATTGCCTACTGTAATGTATTATGTAACTCAATTAATCTTTTGTAAGACAGTGTAAGAGACTGTTGACCGAAAGCTTATTCGGTCATTGTGTTACATATGTATTGTTCAGTTTTATTCTTGTATATTTCATCCACCTTCTTTTAAATTGGATTGTTTAAATGCTTTCTTTAACTTATAAAATAAAATTTTTGGCAACCCGTTTTTCTGAAATATTGGGTGGTTACCCCGTATACTTATTGTATTATTGTGATACTAAGAATGGTCCATCTATGATTCCTGTTATTATTGGAGTATCGGGCTGGCCACCCCTTATTTTGGTGAGCGGTTTGTCGCATGTGGGTAGTGTATGAATTATATAAGGATTATAGTATTCTTAAGTTATAAATTATATAAGCCATGTTAAAATTTTAGACAAATGAATTGGGGGAAGCATACAAATCTATAATGTAGGATTCTAGGATATATTAGATCGTTAGATGGGGAATCGTTCAAGCCAGCAGTTATGTCATTCAAAAGACAAACTCAATCGTTTGAACAGTGACTATAGAAAATCAATTCCCCAGATTACTGTCAAGATCTAGTTTGTGGGATTTAAATCCAAGTCAGCATGATGAATCGTGGTGTTAAGAGATGCTCAAATTTGTTGATATAATATCAAAGAAAGAAAGATATGTGAACTACCAACCTTGACAAGCCATAGTGTTGTCACCATGCTCACCCTGGGATGATGTGAGTTATCGTTTTGGGGTGAAAATAATACCGTATGTGGGAATTGTTGTGAGGACGAGGTTTCCTCATATAGTAAACATTTCATTGTGGGGGATTTATAAGAAAGTACATTGTGTGTTGAGAGGGAAAAATTTGACTAGATTGTAAGTCTCTTCTCGCTTTAACATAAAGCTCCATTGGGAGCAAAAAACTTCTACATAGATTCTTATCACACACCACCACTACATCCACCCATATGACCATGATCTCGAAGGTTATTTCACCCCATACACCAACAAAGAAACCTAGGGTAAACTTGGAGAGGTCCTGGGAAGGATGTTCTTGGCATTTATTGGGTGCTTGAAGATGGAGTTTGGAGAGGGTCATTCAAGATTTCACGAGCCTAACTTTGAAGGAGATTTTTGGGACCCCCTGGAGGCCACCTTTTATGGTGGGTTGTCCTCTATCTTCATCATCATTTTTAGAGCAAATTAAAGTAGGGAAAACTAACTTTGATCCAATTTAAACGTGTATGGTATTTTCAGCATATTATTTACATATATTAGGTTAAGTAGATGTGTGTAGAGTACTGGTTTGCATCATAGTGTTGATTATTAACCATATTCGCAAATATATGGAATGGTATCGCAAAGATCATCTAAAATAAGTCTTGAAATAGAATAAATTTTAGAATAAAATAGTAAATATTTAATGGAATAAAAATGTAAGAAATGTCATTTCTTCGTATTTCTAGTGAAAAAGAAATAACAAACATTTTTATGGAATAAAAATGTAAGAAATGCCATTTTTGTGTATTTCTAGTAAAAAGGAAATAATAAACATTTTTATGGAATAGAAATTTAAGAATTGTCATTTTGGTGTGTTTCTAATGAAAAAGAAATAACAAGCACTTTTCGGGAATAAACATATAAGAAAATATTATTTGTGTATATTTCTAGTAACAAGATATAATGGTCATATTGCGAGATAAAAATTTCGAACGATGTTAATTTCGTAAAAATATTTATAAATTTCTTACAAAATATAAATGGCCATTTATCGAGTTTATCGAAACTCATAAAGTGTTCTTATTGCTTGAAATGCTTGCTTAATCCACTTGGTAGGATTTTAGTAATTATAGTCCACTTTTTATGCATATAAACTTGTAGTATTTTGATAATAAAAGTTTGAGAAACTTTAAAGGAAGTCTCGATGGGTTTAAGCATGAAATAAGACAAAATGAAATTTGGGAGCTTAAATTGTAAAGGTTGTTATTTTGCGTATTAAAGTTGCAAGTGTGAAAGTTGAGAAAAATTATGATATTAAACGAGTGTTAAAATGGCTAAAGTGTTTAGATGCTAAGTTGGAAACTTAATAACCATTTTAAGAAATAACACATGTTAAGGAACTAAATTGCAAGTTCAGTAATAAAGGGTAAATTGGTAATTTACTTAAAGAGGAACTTTTTTATGGAATTGAAATATGAAAGAATGTCTTTACACTGATGCATGTGAAAATTAATTATGTCCTAAAAGAGTGAATGATTTTAGTATAAATCACGTGTGTGTGGGTAAATAACTTAAAGAAGGAAAGAAACAATTTTTCAAGTATCAAAAGAAAAATGGACGGTTAAGTCCGGGTTTTGACTTCGGCCGGATAAAAGTAAGGAAAAATAAATAATGTCAAATGTTAAAATACATTAAAGAAAACTCGGATGACACTAGGATAAAGCAAGAGGGGCCTAGAGACATTGGGTGAAAAGTCCTAAATCACTGTCCAGAGCATATGGTGCGCATAGTCATCAGTGTGGAGCCCATGTAAGTATATGGTGAGAACTGGGTTGTGTGGTAAAATGTGTAAATGGAAACCTAGCTTGAATGAACGTAATAAATGCTCTGGTAAAGGTAGAATGAACAAGTAACTGAAGGAATGGAAAATGGTTAAGGGAGTAAATAAATGTATGGTTTACCAACTTAAGTGGTTAACCTATATTTAACACAAGATTGTGTGGTAAAAAAGGATTTTTAAAGATTAAATAAGTATTTTCTAACATGGTGAATGCGTGTGTTGAAATGGGTATTTTCAAGTTCGAGTCAAATTAAATGTAATGGTTTCAAGTGTTGAACCGGGTGTGTTAAACAACGCAAAAATTCTAAGTATGAATCAAGGAAGTCTTTACAAGATTAAGGTACATTAATTTGGATAAGTAAGATTTTTTAAAGTAAAACGGCTAATGCATTGGCCTGTGTATTTCTCAAAGGCATAGATATATAGACATATATACATATTTTCTCATGCATGTGGTTGTAGCGTGCGAGTATTCCCTTATGTTGTTCATTTCTATACTGTTTGTATAAATCCAACTGGGCATAGTCTCACATCCCCACTTTGTTACTGTAGGTTGGGAGCCGTATCGTATTTTGAGGACGTTATATAGGTAAGTATATTTTATTTATGTTTTACGTTATTAGCTTTGCTTACTTGGATTCCGGGGTGCTCCCCCATAGGTCCCTCACATAGTTCATATTAAAATTGAAATTGCATGCTAATAAGTGAAATATTAACTAAAATAAAACTGGACTAGCAAAATTATTTAGGCTATTTCATTGCACTTCACACCTAATGCTTGAATCGAACCGGGTTGACTCACGAGTAACCCATAAATTTGTGTCGGGGAGTTATAATTGGCAGCAAAAATCTAGGTTCTAGGTTCCTTTCGGGTGTGATGTCGGTGTTGGTTTGGGCTAGCCACGCTTGTTTCGTGATGGTTAGGGTTCAAAGAGGTTAGCACGACAAGTGAATTGGTGCCAAGTGGCATACGTTCAAGTTAGATATATAAATCGCTTCCTCATTTTTGGTAAGTATGATTTATAATTTACGAGTGTCCATGTAAGCCAGTAAGTGGGGACACCGTGTTTTGTAGTATGAGATGTTATTTTAACCATTGATGACTCAGAGTCTTTGGGGATATTAATAGAATGGAATATCTCATGTTGGGTAAGTGGAACCAAATTATGAACAATCAACGGTGAGGATTGATTTCTAGAGTGTCATAATTATGTATAATGAAATCATGGTTTAAATTATGTTTATCCTTGGTTGTGACACATGTGAGAGGTCAACAATGATATCATGATTAGGCAATTTTGAAATTTCCATCCTTGGGGTAATACACTCATTGATGGTATGTCCAGTGAGAATATGAACTGAAATAGGACAATACTAGAGGATAAGTTAGTCTTAGTTTATCGGCTATTATCCTTATGGGCGAACGACTTAATGTTTGTCAGGCGATGAATGTATTTACAAGTGTTAGCTACGTGGTGACTTAGAATACCCCGATTAATGTACCTTGACTATCTTGAGGCCTTAGATGATCTTGATGATTGAGGTCACCTAGGAGTGAGCCTAGATAATCGTGGTGACTTAGTGTTTGGTAAATGAGTTTTGATGTTTTAAAATAGGAACCCTTGCGGCATCTTAAGGTAGGCCTCCACTTGGGTAATATCCGACGTCACGTGTCCTCATAGAACTTGGGTAGTATAATTTAGAGTTTGGAAATTTTACTTTGGCATTGAGAAATAGGATCCTTGTGGTGTTCATAGGCATGGGCCTTAGCGTTCATAGGCAATGCTTGACGTCCCTTATCCTACCAAAGTATACATAGTTGCATTGGTTGGTAGACTAACGCCTACTACGAGGCCTACGTTGTAAGGAAATTTAGTTATAGTTGTTGAACACTCATTTGGAGTCAAATGGTGTGGTCTAGTGAATTTAACTACGGGTTGAAATTATGGGTATGCACGTGAGTTGCGTTAAATGCCCTGTGGAGGTAAGTACTAAGGTGGTTCGATGAAATTATCCTTGTGTTAGTAACTTGGGTAGAAGTGTAAAATCAGTATTGATAATTCCTTGGAGGTGTATAATAAGGTTTGCTAGCGATATGTTAGTGCGAGTGGTAGCCATTCTCTTGTAATAGTGAAACTCGGGTCTATAGCATAGGTCATAGTATGACTAGTGGTTCGTTGTGATCGATGCGTAAGCTATTTAGAGAAACATTGGAATTTGATGTCGTCTCCAGTGAGGCGTTGGGAACCATTGTTGTATTGTAGTTTAAATAGGTGATGGAATACCTTTGATGATTGTAGTATGATTAGATCATGTTGATTTGTGCAAAGTGCCTTAGAGTTAGTGCTACAACTTTTGAGCTTAGACATGTGTCATGATATGGCCTTCGAGCATAATTTCGAAAATTAGGTGATCAACTCTACGTGGTGCACCTGGGTAACTTAGAACACAATGATGTTCGTTACGAGTTTTAAAAATAACACTCAGGATGAAGTGTTAGACTTGAATATAACGCCTAAGTGTGCTACTTATATGATAAGTAAGGACTATGTTAAAGAAATCTATTAGGCATTAGTGATGATTTAAAATTCAGGTGCCATTAGAATGATTATGATTTGGGATCATATAGGTAGTGCTAAGTGTGGTAGAAATGGTTCTTATGTGAGTGATATGTTCACTTGATGGGAGTGGTCTCGAAAACCGAGGTTTGTATTGTATATTAAAATTTTAGAGGTTTAGATGTGATAGATCGATAGATAATGTTGATTAGCTAGAAAATTAACTTCGTTTGATTTAGGATAGCTATAATTATCAATGATAGATAGGTAGCATTTCTCCTATGAAGGGAAGCCTAGTGTTTTAAAATTCTCTAAGGAATTAGTTAATATTCCATCCGTCTGGCAAGGAAGGATGATTCTTGAGTAGAACTCTTCAAGATTAGTAGGCCAATTCAGTATGTGGGGTAATGATAAGGTTCTTAGTAGGTATTCAAAAAGAGTATGAAGTTCAGGAATGCATTGTGGGTTCGCACTTCGTGTAGGATGATTCATTTTTGAAAATTGACTATTTCTTTTCAGGTTGGCAGTCGCCCGATTCACAACATTCTTGTGTCTTCCTTCATCCCGATAATGGGAAGTTTTCGAATAGTTTGTTTCGAAAGTAGAGCTACATTAGCTTAGTAGTGATGCAGGTTAGGATAATTGTGGCTAATGTGTCATTGTGTGTGAATATGCTTTCCTTCATATGCACATTTATTCTACACCAATCTGTGTGTGCGCGTGGTCTCATGCTCTTACAAGTGGGTTGAATATGATTTCTTGATTGCCTTAGGTTAGCATGTTTATTAGTTGACTTGTGTAACTAATTATGAATTAGTCATGTGTTCCGAGATTGTGATGTGATGGCATTATGAATATTGGAACCCATTAAATATTGGATGATAGCATTGCAATTGATTCAAAATTTTGGAGATCTAAGAGATAATCTCTTGTATATATGCATGTTATGATACCCGAGGTGACCCTAGGTCAGCATAGGGATATCGTAGGAGATTTTGATCGGGTAGGAATATGTGATAAGGTGATTATATTAGTAAGTGTATCGAGGAGTATTGAAATTGTATCAACTTAAGCTAGACATGATCCATGATTGTTCAAGAAAACATAGGTTGTGAATCCGAATGTAAGAATGATCCATGTTTATGAATTAATTGGTGATATTAGTGTTTGATGAGGATCAATAATCTCGAGTTTTTTTTAGATAGACGTGTTAGTCTAGCTTGAGATTTTGGGAACATGACCTTAGGGTTATCATGACCGAATTAGTAATAAGGATCGAAGAAAGTGAAATCCTTGGAATTAGGCCATAAGTGTGAAGAATTTCTATGGATTGAAACCGATCGCAAGCGACTGGATTATGAGTTGTGATAAGCCAAGAATTTTGAGGATGAAATTCTTTAAGGAGGGAAGTTTGTAATACCCCGCCCCAATAAATAAATAAATAATATATATGGAATATATATATATATATATATATATATATATATATATATATATATATATATATATATATATATATATATATATATATATATATATATGTTGAGGTATGAATCAGAGTTGAGGTAAATAATTGGACTGTGGATAGTATATGAATTATATAAGGATTATAGTTTCTTAAGTTATAAATTATATAAGCCATATTAATATTTAAGAAAACTGAAGTGGGTCAAGAGTATAAATCTCGGAAAATAGGATTCTTGGATGCATTAGCTCATTAGAAGGGGGGTCGTTAGAGCAAGCAGTTATGTCATTCGAACAATGACCTCGGTCATTCGAAATACAACTCTAGAAAATCAATTCCCCATCTTGCAATAAACATCTTGGTCGTGGGATTTAAATTAAAGTGTGAAGGATGAATCGTGGTGTTAAGAGATTCTTAAATTTTTTGATATAATATCAAAGAGAGAGAGAGAGAGAGAGAGAGAGAGAGAGAGAGAGAGGGAGAGAGATGTGAACTGCCAGCCTTGACAAGCCATAGTGCCGTCACCCTCCTCACTCTTGGATGATATGAGTTATCGTTTGGTGGATGAAATAATACAGGATGTGGGGACTCTTGTCATAATGAGGTTTCCTCACATAGTAATAATCTCTTTTGTGGGGATTTATCAGAAAGTACATCGTGTGGTGAGAGGGAAAAATTCGACTAGATTGTAAGTCTCTCCACCCTCTAACTTAGAGCTCCATTAGGAGAAAAAACCTTGTTCATATATTCTTACCACACACCACCACTACGTTCACCCTTATGACCATGAACTCGAAGCTTATTTCACCCCATACACCAGCAAAAAAACCTAGGGTAAACTTGGAGAGGTGTTGGGAAGGATGTTCTTGGCATTTATTGGGCACTTGAAGATCGAGTTTGGAGACGGTCATTCAAGATTTTATGAGGCCAACTTTGAAGGAGATTTTAGAGACCCACTTGAGGCCACCTTTGAAGGTGGGTGGTATTCCATCTTCATCACCATCTCCACCATTTTTAGAGCATATTAAGGTGCGAAAAACTAACTTTGAACCAAGTTAAATGTGTAATGTATTTTCAGCATGTTATTTACATATATCACGTTAAATATACGTGTGTGCAATATTAGTTTGCATCATAGTGTAGATTATTAACCATATTAGAAAATATATGGAATGGTATCCCAAAGATGATTTAAAATAAATCTTGAAATAGAATAAATTTCAAAATAAAATAGTAAATATTTTAATGGAATTAAAATGTAGGGAGTGTCATGTTTGTGTATTTCTAGTGGGAAATAAATAATAAACATTTGTATGGAATAAAAAGGTAAGAAAAGTCATTTTTGTGTATTTCTAGTGAAAAAATAATAATAAACATTTTTATGGAATAAAAATGTGAGAAATATCATTTTGATGTATTTCTAGTGAAAAAGAAATAATAAACATTTTTAGGGAATAAAAATGTAAGAAAATATTATTTGTGTATATTTCTAGTAAAAAGAAATAATGGCATATTACGATATAAAAATGTGGAACGATGTCAATGTCGTCAAAATATTTATGAAATAAATATTTTAAGTTTATTGCAAAAAATAAATGGACAGTTTTTGAGTTTATCGAAATTGATAAAGTGTCCTTATTACTTGAAATGCATGTTTAACTCACTTGGTAAGATTTTAGTAATTAAAGTCCACTTTTTATGCATATAAACTAATAGTATTTTGCTAACAAATGTGTGAGCGAGTTTAAAAGAAGTCTTCTCGGGTTTAAGCATGAAATAAGACAAACGTAAATTTGGGAACTTAAATTGTAAAGGTTGTTATTTTGCGTATTTAAGTGACAAGTGTGAAACTTAGACAAAAGTATGATATCAAACGAGTGTTAATATGGATAAAGTGTTTAAATCTTGGGTTGTAAACTTAATAACCATTTTGTGAAAAAGAACCTGTTAAGGAACTAAATTGCAAGTTTGGTAATAAAGGGTAATTTGCTAATTTACTTAAAGAGGAACATTTTTATGGAATAAAAATGTTAAAGCATATCTTTGCACAAATGCGTGCGAATATGAATTAAGTCTTGAAAAAGTGAATGATTTTAGTTTAAATCACATGTGTGTGGGTTAAGGAATAAAAGAAATAATTTTCTAAGTATTAATGGAAAAATGGATGGTTAAGTTCGGGTTTTAGCTTCAGAAGGGTAAATGTAAGGAAAAGGAAATAATGTGGACATTTGTAAAATGATGAAACGCATTAAAGGAAACACGGATGACACCGAAATAAATTAAAACGATCCTTTGGGTGAACCTTAAATCATATGTTAGAGCATATGGTGCATATAGCCACCAGTGTGGAGCCTATGTAAATAGATTTCGAGAAAAGATAAAGGAAATATGAAAAATATTAAGAAATGGGTTGGGTGATAAAATGTGTTAATGCATCCTAACTTGAATGAATGTAATAAATGTTCCGGTAAAGGTAAAATAGATAAGTAACTACATAAATCTATTAATGTCCGTAAAGGAATGAAAAATGGTTAAAGGAGTAAATAAATGGGTGATTTAGAAACCTAAGTGTTTAACCCATATTTAATACAAGAGTTTGTGTTAAAAAAGGATTTTTAAAGATTAAATAGGTATTTTCTAACAGGGTGAATGCGTGAGTTGAAATAGGGATTTTCAAGGAAAACACTATAGTGTATAAAAATGAGTGATAAATTTTGTTTAAGTAATGGGTTTGAGTCAAATTAAGTGTAATGGCTTCAAGTTTTTAACCGAGTGTGTTAAACAACGCAAAATCCTAAGTATGAATAAATGAAGTCTTTACTAGATTAAGGTATAGTAATTTGGATAAGTAAGATTTTTTAAAAGTAAAACAGTCAATGGATTAGCATGTGTATTTGCCAAAGGTATAAGTATATAGATATATATATGTTTTCAAATGAAATGTGGTTTTAGTCTATGAGTATTCCTTTCTGTCATTCATTTGTAAATTATTTTTGTAAATCCAACTGGGTGTAGGCTCACATCCCCACTTTGTTATTGTATGTTGGGAGCGGTTTCGTAGTTTGAGGGTGTTATACAGGTAAGTATGTTTTATTTATGTTTTACGTTAGTAGTTCTGTTTACTTGGAGTTTGTGGTGCTCTCCCATGGGTCCCTCATGTAGTTCATCTTGAAATTGAAACCGTACGCTAATAACTGAAATGTTAAATAAAATAAAACTGGACTAACAACATTCTTTTGGTTGTTTCATTGTACTTCACACCTAATGCTTGGGTTAGGTCGGGTTGACTCATGGGAATCCCATAAATTCGGGTCAAGGCTTTACAAAGTACGTGAATAAATTAATTAAAAAAATTCATTTAAGGAATGCTAAGAGTGCACGCACTCTCATTAACACTACAACTAAGATATGTAATTATTAAAAAGGGAAAAATATTGATCATATTCTATATATAAGTATGATAGGATGTTCACAATAACTCACTACTTCTAGACCTGATTTTTTGTATTATGTATGTGTGTGTGCAGGATAATAATACACTCCTAAAGGCTGTTACTTATTGTGTGTGAAAAGTAATATAAAAAATGTCAAAGGCACATTTGAATATGGTATTCAGTATACAAATGACACCACTAGTTCCATTGTTGGCTACACAGATGTTGATTGTGTAGGTTTCTCCGATGACAGGAAGAGAACTTTAAGTTCTTGTTATTACGTGGGAAATAATTTTGTTGGTTGTAGCAGTAAGAAACAAAATTTAATATCGTTATCTACTGTTGAATCTAAGTATATTGTTGTTGGAAGTTGTTGTTCCAAGTTATTATGGATTAAACAAATGTTATGTGATTATGGCATTAAAGAAAATCCATTAATTTTGTTATATGATAATCAAAGTTATATAAATATAACAAAAAATCTGGTCCAATACTCTCACACGGAACACATTTAGATTAAACATCATTTTATTCGTAAATTAGTAGAATCGAAATAACTTATCATAGAATATTTACAAATTGATAATGAACTAGTTGATCGTTTTACTAAGACCTTATATAGTATAAGTTTTGAATTCGTAAGAATATCCACATGGATGATTATTCTTGATTGATTTTCCTACCATAATTAGTCATATCCTCTTGTTTATGTTTTATTGATAATATGTCTCTGAGGAACTAGGGGAAGGTTGTTTGATAAATGACAAAATATGCCTCCTTTCTCTATTTCATGTAGGATGCACTTGATATGAACGATTGCTATGACATTCTTTAGGTGGATCTTGATTTTACCCATTGTCTATTTAAGATAAAATGGGGGAGAAGGTTTGTGTCCATCCCGAGACTATCTATAAGGTTTCAATTCTAATTTCACTAATATTCTATACTGAGTATTTTTGTTACAGGATCTGGACTTCATTATTCATCTTAGATGTTAGGGTATTATTTTGTATTTTAGTCGATTTATCTAATTTTATTTGTTTTATTTCTAATATTTTTGGTTCTACGACGGGTAATGTAATTAGAACTTTGTGTAGGATTAAGAATTTTTTCTCACACACTAGTTCCCATGATGTATTCAAAGGTATTTTATCTCCAATATCTAAAAGGGAGATTGAAACACCATATATGGTTGACTTACTAGGAGTCTGCACCATATACGCTTTTCAATCTCCCCTTTTTGCATATTGGAGACAAAATATTTTTAGTTGTAAAGACCCCCTTCAAAAGGTACTTCAACATTTAAGATGGGCATCTACTTCAGCTGGAAATTCCATATGATCTACAAAAATATGAAATGGCACACTTTATGACACATTCTCACATACATTACACAAAATGTGTTATTATAATTTTCTAGAATTTTGAGGAATTTTTCAAAAGTTTTAAAATATTTTTTCAGAAATTATTTAAATTTAAAATCAATTTATAAAAATTTATTAACTTGTAAACATTATTTTTTGAAAACCTTTGGGGAGGAAATTATTTTTTTTGGAAAGTTAAACTGCCTCATTAACACGTGTTTAAACCATGCATATAATGTTGACACCTATATGCTAGCTGACTTTATCTTATTGGCTGATTTTGTGTTTCCTTGTATGCATATAACTTATGTTAGTTTTTCGACGTTGATTTGTTTTACTCTTCTGTCAATCCCGATCATGCGTGGGTCCCTCCTCTCTCCTTCTTCCCATAAGGGGTACGAAAAGAAAGGGGATGAAAAATCTTGTGCCCTTTTCTGACTTAGGAACGCTTCCTCCGTTGTTAGTGTGGGGTGACTGTAAAGAGATGGAGTCACTAACCTATTTTTCACAAACCAGGCAAAAGAACATGTCGCCACCTCGAGAGAGCAGCATCAAAGAAAAACTGATACTTACGAAACCAATATCCAATATTTCAAAGTGTTTGGGGGCTAAGTTACGAAATGGGAAGGTGTTAGGAACCCATCCCACCCTTTCGGTCTCTCATGGGCTTATGTTAATGTTTTCCTTTATTTCCCCGTGAAGTGTGTATGCGTGTATATATAATGGAGATCGGAGTCGCCCAACTCATACCATGGAAGAGGTAGAGTGAGGTCGTCCATAGGAATGTTCCCAAAATAATATATATAAAATACAAGTTATGCGTTTATCGTGATATTAATCGTTATGATGAAACGATAATATGTGTTGGATGAAATGCTCATAAGAATCACAAATATAATGTGTTAAAATAATGCAGGAATATGACAAATAGGGAAATGGGGAATTTGGAAAAAATTTGAAAATTAAAAAATTGGACTCGAGTCTCGGGTTTTAATCTGAAATACATACGTAGCCTATAAAGTCATTAAAGTTCACATAATTCACATGCGGCATAGGGGTGGGGTTTATCCCACAGATTCGAACGGGATTTTATTATATGTGTGTGTAGAAAATGTATTTTAGTTATGGGAAAAGTGTGATGGATAATCCCGTTTACAATTTATGGGCGTAACCCACTTTTTGTTTGTTTTGGGTTTTTTATAGAAAATAAAGTATGTGCAATATAACTAATAAAAATGTGGGATGTTAATGTGTATGAACTAAACTAAAAACTAGACTATGAATTTAATGTAATTAATGCAAAGACAAGAAATTTAAAGAGAGAAGGAAAGATTTTGACATTTTTGAAGAATGGAAGCTCCTTCTTGATCTTGGGCGAACTCCCTTGAAGCTTGATATGAATCTTGGATGAGAGAGAATGAGGCTTTTGACAAATTGGGTGTGAAAGGATGGAAATTTATGATTGAATTGGATTTCACATAATGAAACTTCGTTGATTTTAAGAGAATGTTGCTGAGATCACTGATGCTTATGGATATAAGGTGTTCTTTAGGAGTGAGGTCACACCCTCTATTTATAGGGTCAAGGGGTGCCAATAGGCATGGTCCCATCCTTACCAATCGGCAGGTAACCTTAGGCACACTACCGATAGGCAGAGAGATGTACCTTCTAATAGATAGTCTCGTGCAAATGTTCCAGAAAAATGATCATATAATGAAATCCATTCATTCAAATAACGAACGGGGCATACCGTTAGAAAGGTAATTTAGAGACCTTATATATTCCTTTTGATCGCTCCAAGGTCATAGTTTTCTATGGGTTAAATGTGTCTCGAAAGCGCACGTTGGTCCTTTTGATGGGGGATCATAAGACGAAAATGGATCGTTCGTCAAAACGATAGGTGAGAATCACGAACGAGGCAAACATTTGAAAGGTTAGGTGATTTACTTCAATATTAAAAAGATTTTTGCTCGGTTTGAAAATTTAACCAGGTCAATCGTGGATTGAAAGTGCCCGATGACCTCTTGAAGTAAAATGGATCGTTTATCCATACTGTAAGTCAGAATCACTCATGAGGTGGACCATTGGAAAGGGAATTCAGTTCCCTTAGGAGATTAATTCATTCTCGTTCGAGATGAGGAGTTAAATTGGGTCAAACAAAGCTCGGGAGTTCCTAATGGACTCTTGAATAGTTTTTGAGGGGAAACAGTTCGTTCATCCAAACGGTTATGCCATTTCACACATGAGGCAGACCGTTGGAAAGGGGTTTTAGTGCTTTTAGAATATTCAAAGATATTTTACCCTTATGATGAAGTGGATTGGCTTCAAATCGGGGTCAGGAGCGCCCGATGGCCTCTAGATCAATTCTTCAAAGTAATATGGTTCATTCATTCGAATCGTTAGGCCAATTTATGCAACAGTAGACTGTTGGAAAGGGGATTTAGATCCCTTATAAGATTCATTGAGCTTTTACTCTGACGATGGAGTATACCGGAGTCAAACAGGTAATGAGAGTGCCCAATGGCCTCTAGATAGGTACTTAAAGTACGACTTCGGGTTTGTAGTGAAATGGGGAGGTTCTAGGGACATAAGGAGAGACTTGGGGGCCCTAGAATATGTTGTCTCTCAATCCCGTCAATGGGTGAGCTTAGAATAAGTCAAAGTCGTCGAATAGACACCACATAATGTTTTGGAAATAGGTCAATTCTTCAGACCTAAGGGACGAGGATGACCGATTTAGAGGGTTAATGTGATTCGAGGACCTAAGGAAATGCTGGGGATGGCCAATTCTATGGGCCGAGGTCAATTATGAGAATATAAGGTAGGGAGTGACCAATTCGGTGGGTCGAGGTCAATTATGAGTACCTAAGATTGGAAGTGATGGATTCTACGGGTCGAAGCCAATCCTGCGTGCTTAAGTACAAGTGACCAATTCTATGGGTCAAATCCAATTCCGAGGGATTGAGTAGAGATGATAAATTATGTGGATCAAAGCCAATTCTGAGGGCTTTAGTAGGAGTGACAACTTCTGCGGGTCTAAGACAATTCTAAGGGCTTAAGTAGGTATGACCAATTCTGCGGGTCAAAGCTAATTCTGAGGACTTAAGTAGGGATGACCAATTCAGAGGGTCAAAGCCAATTCTAAGGGATTAAGTAAAGATGGCCAATTCTACGGGTCGATGCCAATTTCGTGGGCTTAAGTAGATTCGACCGATTCTACGAGTCAAAGCTAATTTTTAGGGCTTAAGTAGGGAAGACCAATTATGAGGGTCAAATCAAATTCTGAGGGCTTAAGCCGAGGTGAATAATTCTCCGGGTCAAAGCCAATTTTGAGGTCTTAAGTAGACGTGACCAGTTCTGCAGGTCAAAGCTAATGCTGAGGCCTTAAGTTATAGTTTTTGCGGGGAAACTTGGAGCCTCCACTGTGGATATTATCTTGCAATTCTGTTAGGTATTTTGAGGAAACATTTGATTTTGAGTCTTTTAGGTTCCGCTAGGGAAGAGGAAATAATCCGAGGGTTGGATGTTTTATTTGCTGGGGAATTTTTTATATTCGCGGTGTTCTTTGGAGACGTTGATGGGTAGATATCGAATTGATTTTGAGAATTCTTCTGGGGAGGTAAGAGTTCCACTAGGGAAAAGTGTGTGGTAAAATGCTTTTCTTGGTAAAAAAGGTTCTAAAATTTATTTGGTAATTTTAGGAATTTTTTTGGTATTTTTCGTTATTGTGTGGGAATTTTTGTACGAAATTTCAAGAGGGTGTCGAACGGCAGTGGCACAGTCTTTTGGGGTACCTCTAGCAGGTGAAGGGACAATGTCGATTTGTATGTTACTAGGAGTTGCCGATCGGCATGCCCCTTAGGCTCCAATAAAAAGGGAGCTGGTTCTCCTCATTTTTCACAACTTTGAGACATGCTTTCTTCTGCTATTACCTTTTGCAAATTGTTTTAACGTTCCAAAACTAAGAAATGGCTAATTTCTCATGCAGTGAGACACACATGGCATGGATAAATGTTGACGATTGGGTGAACTTGGAATGGAGGGTTAGGGTGCCCCTTTTGATGGGAATTGAATATCGTATCGACTATTTCGAGCCAGTTGTGGAAGAGAAAACTCTCCTAGGCGAGTCAGCACATCATCGTTCCTCTAGGGTGGTGAACCCTGGCGGCTATGAGTGTAGTAATGACCTTTGGTATTCTTTTTTTTCTTGGTGATATTTCCCTTTTTCTTTTATTTTTCACAATGGTTTTTACTTTTTATCTTGAGAGACTGATATCTCTATGTCAAAAATACGTGCTCAAGGGATGACAGGTCTAAAGGACATTTGCGAATGATTTCCACTGGTGGTGCGTTAGTTAGTGTCATGAGCATGTTTGTGGAAAATGTCATCTACATTGGATGAGTCGCCTTGTTCTATGACTGTTCCATGTGCTATGTGGGAGAGGTTGTGGGACACAACCCACACCATGCATTTGTAATACCCCTTACTTTTGAGCACTTATTTTTCTGTATTAAATTACATTATATGTGTCTGATTTATTATAATTAAGAATTAAAATGGGAATTTAATATAAATATTAATATGTGTATAAGAGTTAATATTTTTATGAATTATATATTTACTAGTGCGATAAAGTAAATAGAATCATATTGAATGTTATATCGGCCTATGTGAGTAGAAGAGGTGAAAATTGATTATTTCTCAACCGAGGCATATATGCGTGAGTTATATGAGGTTGGGATAGGACTTTTTATTATCGGAATCTCGCATGTTAATTTGGGGTGACCGGTTTATCCGAGATGGGTCGAGATCGTCAAAATGAGTGTCTGGGGGTCATATTCGGGTTCAAGGGTCTTTTTGGCTAGTTGGACTTGGACAGGGGAATACAAGTCATTTTCTGTGTGTATTATCATTTAAAGTTGGGATACATAAATATGTAGGCTATTAGGATTATGAGAGAATTATAAAATATAATAAGAATGAGAGAGAGAGAGAGAGAGAGAGAGAGAGAGAGAGAGAGAGAGAGAGTTAGCCAAGAGAGAAAAAACACTTGAGATAAACTAATAAAGAAGAGAAAGAGAAGAGAAATATTGGGATTTTTCAGCCACAATTACAAAGAGGATCTAGAGTCTACTTTGAGGCAGGTGATTAAACTTGCTAAATAATTATTGTGTGTGAAATATGGTATAATAAATTGGTGGGTTGTTGTGTTTAAGCTATTTGGGGTTAAATCTTAATTTTGTTGATAAACCTTTGAAATTTATTGTAGATATGGTTAAATCTTGAAGTTTTTAATAAATCCTTGAAGTGGATGTTAGATATATGATTTAGAAAATGTAAATATTGGTGGAGTTCGGTTAGAAATGGATTATAGAGATTTGGGGTAAAATCGGAATAGGTCGGACCGGTTCAGTTAGTGGCCTCGGATTGGTTCATTTTTGAAGCGGCGGATGGGTTCACTTTTGGAAATCATCGGTTTAATTCACATCTTATATTACTGCGGACCGGTTCATTTTCGAAAACCATCAGTTCGGTTCACATGTCACAGATTTCTAACTTTTCTTTAACTCCATTCCAACTGGGGTAGTGATTGAGAACCCTCGAATATGAGCTGATGTTAAGGTTTGTGATATAAAAAGTGGGGTAATGATACTAAACGATGGGAGGGAGACATCAGGACGATTAATACTCTAGTATCCTATTTAGGATATTAGGTACGGGATAGTTGAGAGAACTCATGTATCATGAATTATATCAAATATGTGTATTAATCAAATCTGCGATTAATTATTAAAGCTTAAGTGAGTGATAGAGTAGTAAAGCAGATTGACAATATATGTGAGGAAGTATCGACAAGTGTAATGAGTGCTATACACAGGGACCCAAGTTTACTGATATATATATATATATATATATATATATATATATATATATGTGTGTGTGTGTGTGTGTGTGTGTGTGTGTGTGTGTGTGGATATGAGATGGTATGTATAAGTATGACATGTATATATCTCTTTTGTGTATGATATATATTATGTGGAACATACCCCTCTAGTTCTATCAGGGAGTTAAGTTCCCAGGTCATAGGCATCCAATATTTTTGCTGTGTGACTTTTATCATGGGTGAAATGTCTTGGGTATGATTCATCTCACTTTTGGGTGAGGAAGAATGGCCTCTTCCCATACATTTGTGTTTTATTTTACCAAGTCAGTGTGAGAGTCCGACGGTTGGTACCCTGGATGGTGTGCATATCCCTTGGAAGATGGTAGCATTTAGAGACCGCATCCAGTGAGATAATGCTCTGAGGGATGGTTAGTATACATATAATGTGTGATATGTATGTGAACATGATGTGGATGATAAATCATGTACAATAATGAGAGTAATATTATCTAGGCTTTAATGATTAACGTGGGAATCAATATGCTTATAACTAATGAAAGTTATTAGTAATGAATTGATATGTCATCATTAAGAATGGTATTAAAAGCGGTTATGTGGGCATGAACTAGATACGCGAGTGTGGGTTAACACACTTGTATGAGGTTGGGTTATCCATAAATGAGTCGGGTAGATTAACTAAGATTTAAAATGCATACGTTAGGTGCGCTCTATAGTTGAGGGGTGAGTATGAGTCTAAAGGGAGGGCGGAACCATCTTAATTATGGAATTTCACGTTCATAATTATTATGCATTTTAATTCACTTGCTAAAATATTTTTTAAAAATCGACCACTGAACCATATCTAATTTTTCTTTTTCTTTTTCTTTTTTGTATCTTTTGGTGTCCCACCACAAGGACGCCATGTATGATCTTCCATTTCAATGTATATGGAACTGCAACATATGTGGAATGTGGCAAGATTTTTTATATAGACGCATATTATTTTTTTAATCTAGTTAAAGACTAGCAGTGTAAATTGGGAGTGTGTTGACCACATGTTTTAATGATGTATATGCTTTATATTTCAAATATTTGTTATATTATATGGGAGGACTGTTAACCGATAGCTTATTCAGTTATTTTTGTTGTGGAGTTATTGTTACATGTATACATGTTCTTGTTCTGTAGTTATTGTTAATGGATTTTAATTGGAATATTAACATAACCGGAACTTTTGGCATCCTCTCTATTTTAATTTTGGGTGGTTAGTCATATTTTTTTATTTGTGTGACAGTGTTGCTAAGAATGAGCGATTTGAGATTCCTATTTTATTTGAGTAGAGGGTTGGCCACCCATTATTTTAATAAGCGGGGTGTCACAGATGGTATCAGAGCATGAGGTTCAAGTGTCTTTAGGATCTGTGCGGAATTTCTACGTTCTACCGTAGCATTTTTTTATATTGAGCCCTATTATTAGGACTATTGTGTTCATTGCACATTTACGATCTTTTACTATGATAAATTGCATTAACTGTAGTCTGATACAGTCTGGTATTATTTCAGATGCATGAGAACAGGGGTCGCCCGTCTAGGGAAAATAGAGGGGCAGATAATGTGGATCCCTAATTGTCGTAGGGAACTATGACTACAACAGAGGTTTCCAATATAGTGGCTCAATAGTTTCCTCAGGCTCAGCTGAAGCCAGCAGCACCGGTAGTTCAGACCCTGATGTGTCATCTGCATGGGAGAGAGTTTGAGAAGCGTTCCAAAAAGGACATCCTTTGTAATTTCAGGGCAGAGCTGATGTAATAGTGGCGAGTCAGTGGAAAAAGGATATCCAACATCACCTTCATGTGGTCAAATGAAGTGATGTCCAAAAGCAAGTACTTGCAACCTTCAAGTTAATAGGTGCAACTCTCCAGTGGTGGGAGTTGGTTACTACTTCAGAGTCGATGGAAACGATGCCCATAAAGGAGTTTTGGGTAAGATTTGATCATAAATATTTTCCTCCGATGATTCAGACGGAAATGAGAAGGAAGCTATCAGATGTGACTCAAGAGGATCAGTCGGTGGACGAATATGAAGAAGAATTTATCTGGTTGGAAAATTTTGTGCCCAGTGAGGTAAATACTGAGGATAAGAGAATATTGATGTTTATGGGTGGTTTAAATTGGGGAATCAATAATATTTTTAGGGAACCCAACGTTGCTGACATTAAATATGTGATGAATGTTGCGTTATTGCGCTGTCCAGATCACCATCTTCACTTGAAGGGGAGTAAGAAACTTGGGGATTCTGGTCATCTGAGTAGGTCAGGAGGAAATGGTGCCAGTGGGGTACAATAGTCTCAGCAGCAGGGTAGCCGTTTAAGAGAGTGGGATCTCCATCTAGTGGACTTATCGAATAGACAGCATCCCATAGGTTTTATATCTGATGGCATTGACTTCAAAAAGATCCATCAGGGCTCCCAGTAGAATCAGAACGTTCTCTAAGGCTAAGAAAGACGAGGGCATTATGGGGGAGGCCAACAGGGTAGAGGTTTCCAGGAACAGCGGTAAGGGAATTTTTGATTAGGACAACATGGATATAGGCTGGAGAACTTTATGGGCCTTTGATTTTTGTGGGGGGAGGTGGGCCATAGGAAGTTAGAGTTCCCACAGCAGAATAGGGTATAGTTACCGGGAGCCCAGCATGTACAAGGGTGACTTTAGAACCTTTACCACCTCCATCACCCATCCCACATCAATAAGAACATATGAAATTTGGGCGAGTTTATAATGTCCAAAATACGGTGTTACTGAAATTTTAGCAACCTACACTAGTAGTTAATGGTACATTCCATATCGATGGGTATATGGGTCCAATGTTATTTAATACAGGAGTATCACATTCATTTGCAGATGTTCATTTTGCGTGTGTAGACGAATTGTCTAAGTCAGCCAATACTCTTTTAATGTGTCTAGATTCTCCCTTGGGTAGTGGGGTGCTTATCTACTCCAAATTTAGAGGGGTAGAGATAGACGTCACAAGATTGAGTTTACCAGCCGACTTACTTGGGTTAGATATGATCGGGTATAATGTTATTTTGGGTATGGATTGGTTGGCTCAGTACCGAACAGTGGTGGATTGATTTAGGAGATCCATTATATTTGTCATTCCAGGTCAAGAAATTTTTCTAGTTGCCATGCCACTTACAAAGGGAGGTTCTAGTACCCATTTGTATTATATCGAGGATGAGACCTTGCAGGAAGTAGTTGTTTCCTTAGACTCGATTCATGTAGTCAAAGAATTTGTGGATGTTTTTTAAGAGATACCAGGCTTATCGTCGAGTCGAGAGATTAAGTTCGTTATTGATTTAGTGCTTAGGACTAGGCCGATTGCATGAGTGCCTTATTGTATGTCTCCTTTGGAGATGAGGGAGTTACGAGAACAAATTCATCAACGTTTGGGGAACGATTTTACTCGATAGAGTACTTCACCGTGGGGTGTCCCCTATTATTTGTGAAGAAGAGGGACGACTCTCTTTAGTTGTGTGTGGATTATCGAGAGCTGAAGGTGATGATCTGGAATAAATACCCATTACCACGTATCGACGATCTATATGATCAATTAAGAATGGAAATGTACTTCCCTAAAATAAAGTTGAGATCAGGGTATCACCAGTTATGTATTAAAGAGAATTTTTGACCCATTATGGATCTTATGAGTTTTTGGTTATGCCATTTGAGTTAATTAATGCCCCTGCAGTGTTCATGGATATGATGAATAGAGTCTTTTGGGACTTCCTGGACCAGTTTATGATTGTATTTATTGATGATATTCTGGTCTATTCTCAGATAGAGACTGAACATGCTGAACATTTATGTTTGGTGCTGTAGACACTATGGGACCATCAATTATATGCCAATTTTGAGAAATATGGTTTTTTTGCATGTTAGATCATATGGTGTAACAGTAGGGCATTTTAGTGGACCCGAGGAAAGTTACAGCAGTGAGGGAGTGGGTTCATCCCATGACACTGACGAAAATCTGCAGTTTCCTAGGATTGGTATGGTATTATCATCGTTTTAGTAATGGTTTTTCGAAGATTGCAGGCCCTTTGACAAATTTAACCCGAAAGGGGTGAAGTTTGTGTTTGATGATAACTTTCAGTTAGGATTTGATGAACTAAAAGACAGATTGACTTCATCACCCGCACTTGTGTTTCCTAAAGTGGGAGTGAAGTACTTAGTATTTACTGACGCATCCCTCTAGGGACTAGGGGGTGTGCTGAAAAACCAGGACGGCCTCTCGCAAGCTCAATTACCACAAGAGAATTTATGCTACACATGATTTGGAGTTAGCTTCATTAGTTTTTTCCTTCAGAATACGGAGGCATTATCTCCTAGGGGAGATGTTTAGTCTTTTCACGGATCACAAATTGCTGCAGTACTTATTTACTCAAAAAGATCTCAATATGAGGCGGCGTAGTTGGTTGGAAATAGAGAAAGATTATTAGTATGATATTTAATATCACCCGGGGAAGGATAACATGGGAGCCGATGCGTTGAGTCTATGACCCACAGGACAATTAGTGAAAGTGTGGAAAGACAAATAGAATGAGCTTTCCCAGGATGATGCAGTTGTCAGGGCATGCATGGTAGTGTTAACTGTCGCACTCGAGATTGTGATGCAGGTGGTGAAAGCGCAAGCCGGGGATAAATATTGTGAGGATAAGGTGCAACAATTATCGACTGAGGGACCAGAATACTATTCTATTAGTTCTGAGGGTGGGTTACGCCTGAACGAGAGACTTGTAGTCCCGAACGATGGGCATTTGAGGCATGTTGTTATGACAAAATCCCACGGGTTGTGATTCATGGTACATCCCAATGGAGATAAGATGTATCAGGATATGCACTGACAGTATTGTTACGCAGGAACGAAAAGGGTCATAGCTGAGTTTGTCTCCAAATGTACCACTTGTTAGTTAGTGAAAGTGGACCATCAGCGACCTACTGAAATATTGCAGCAATTAGAAATTCTGGTATGGAAATGGGAATGTATAGCAATGGATTTTATCGCGGAATTACTGATGTCACATCGAGGTCATGATTCCACTTGGGTTATCGTGGATCATTTAACCAAGGTGGAACACTTTTTACCAGTGCGAACGGATTTCACATCGGCACAGTATGTCAAAATTTTTATAGCCTAGATTATGAGGTTACATGGGGTGCCGATTAATATTGTTTTCGACCGAGATAAGATTTTTGTGCCCTATTTTTGGCAGAGTTTCCAGGAGGCAATGAGAACTGAGCTGTGATTGAGTACATCATATCACCCACATACTGATGGGCAGATTGAGTGAGTTAATCAAATGTTGGAAGATATGATCAGAATGTGTATACTTGATTTTAGGGGAGGTTGAGAGCAATACCTTCCACTGGTAGAATTTTCATATAATAGTTCTTACAAGTTCACTATAGGTATGGCTCCTTATGAGGCATTATATGGTCGACCAAGCCATTCACCCGCTTGTTGGTTGGAAGTAAGGGATAATATTCTTCTTGGACCTGAGATAATCCAAGATATTTATGCTAAAATTGAGCTTATTTGGAATCACATACGAGTTGTGCAAGATCGACTGAAAAGCTATGCCGATGCAGATCGTAGGCATATGGAGCTGGAAGTGGGAGACCAAGTGTTGTTCAGGGTATCCTCTATGAAAGGTGTGATGAGATTTGGGAAGAAAGGCAAACTTGCGCCAAGGTATTTATGGCCATTTCCAATAATTGAGAGGATAAAGCCTGTGGCATATATGGTCGCTTTTCCGGAACATTTACAGAAAATTTATGATGTGTTTCACGTTTCGTCATTAAATAAGTATAAAAGAAGTGAGACGGCTTACTGTCATATTCCGTTGGAAAAATTAATTTGCAACCTGATATCTCATATGAGGATCAACCGGTTGCCATTTTAGACCAGAGTGAGCATAAGCTAGAGTCGAAGGTAGTGCCAATGGTTCAAGTCCAGCGGAGGCACCCCAACGCTGATAAGTCAATGGGGGAACGAGAGGACGATATGGAACACATGTATCCTTACCTCTTCATACCAAGTACGCTTGAATTTCAAGGACGAAATTCCTCTATGGGGGGGGGGGGGGGGGGAGTATGTAATACTCCACAGTTTTGAGCACTTATTTTTTTTATATTAAATTACCTTGTGTGTGTGATTTAATATAATTGAGAGTTAAAATGGGTATTTAAGAAAAATATTAATTTGTGTAGAAGAGTTAATATTTTTGTGAATTATGTACTTACTAGTGCGATAAAGTAAATAAAATCATATTGAATGTTATTTAGTCATATGTGAGTAGAAAAGATGGGAATTGATTATTTGTCAATCAAGGCATGTATGTGTGAGTCATATGAGGTTGGGTTTGGGATATAACTTTTCATTATCAGAATATCGAATGGCAATTTGGGGTGCACGGTTGATCCGAGATGGTTCGAGATAGTCAAAATGAGGTCCCGAAGGTTGTATCCGGGTTCCAGGGTCTTTTTGGCTAGTTGAACTCGGATAGGGGTATAAAATTCATTTTACGTTTGTATTATCATTTAAAGTTTTGATAAATAAATATGTGGGATATTAGGCTTATAAGAGAATGAGAAAATATAATAAGCAAGAGAGAGAGAGAGAGATAGAGAGTTATTCAAGGGAGAAAACCCACTTGAGAGAAACCAAGAAAGAAAGAAAGAGAAGAGAAATCTTGAGATTTTTCACCCAAAACCACAAATACGAAGAAGATTCGAAGTCTAAAACTTTGAGGTAAGTGATTAAACTTGCTAAATAATTCTTGTGTGTGAATTATTGTATAATAAATTGATGGGTTGTTGTGTTTGGGGTATTTGGGGTTAAATCTTGATTTTTTTGATAAAACCTTGAAATTTATGTTAGATATTGCTAAATTCTTAATTTTTTTGATAAATCCTTGAAGTGGATATTAGATATATGATTTAGATAACGGAAATGTTGGTGGAGTTGGGTTGGAAATGGATTATAGATATTTAGGGTAAATCTCGTAGGAACAAAATTTGAACAGGCCGAACTGATTCGGCTAATGGCCTCGATGTGACACCCCGACTAATTAAATACCAGGTAGCTACACCTTTACTCAATTTAATACAAAATGTCAAGTTGATTCTGTTCATAGCATCACTGTCAAAAATAATTTTAAACAATTATTAGCCACCTAATATTTAAAAAGTGAGTTGCCAAATTTTATTAATTTAAATTAACATACAACCAATTACATTATGAGTTAACTATACAACAATCACATCACAATCACAACAGAATAATAATGAAATAATAAAATGTTTCTGGAGTAACACTCCCCTGAATAATCCAAATACTGAATAAAAACCCAATACAAAGTCTAAATAATTAAATAACTCCAAAATGGAAATGAAACTGAAAGTATGAGAAAGCTGTCTCTAAATGGAAAGGGGAGACATGCCCTAATGGATGAATGACCCAGAAATAGAATCAAATGCAGAATGTGGAGGCGTCTACTATCGAGATCCTGTAACTTCCACAACATCTACAGCACATCAATGGAATGAAACTCCTAAGCTTCGTGTCCCTGTGGCTGGGAACCTAAAAGGTTTTATAAGAAAAAAGATTTGAAAGCAAATGGGTCAGAGCCTGAGGTGAAAATAGTTTAAAATATAGCAAGTGTTTAATTGCATTAAATAGTTAATGTTAAATACATGTTAGTTACATTCTCTTACACGAGTTTCTCACCCCTCGGCTAATGTGCATGCCTAACGTATATCCTTAACCCTTCCTAGTTATGATGTTAACTAAGTAGTTCGTACCACTTCCTGACCTCACATTATAATATAGGGGTTTAATCATAACACTCTAATATATCCTATGTGTATCTCACTTTTATATTGATCATATTAATTTATAACAATTACGATAGGAAATTCTCATTTTAAATCCCACTCAAAATATCTCAATTACTTATATCCACACTTTAACAAAGAGTCAGTTATAATTTCAAGTAAATTAATCTCATCATAAATATACAATCTGGTCAACCTAGGCTAAGTTACGGTGCACACACACTCTGCTATCAAATCCTGGTACATCACGTACATAAGGACCACGTATTCCGAATCTCACAACAATCGTTTCAATAAGGAAAATAACACATATTGGAGGCGAACATAGTTCGTATACCCACGGTTCATGCACATACCTACGCTCCCATGGTCAACTAACTTATTAACTCACAAATAAGTCATTCATATCCCTATGTCCTTAAGGTACCAATCTAAATCCCCACCTAGGCACACAAAGATTAGATGGCCCTGTTTCGAAAGCCGACCTCCCGTGAAAGTAAGTATGGTAGGCATGTCATACACATAATAATCCATTTACTAAGCATTCACACAACCTAGATAACTTGTTATAATACTAAGGGTATATGCTCAGCCTTATACCATCAGTCTAATTCATACACTATGATTATTCCAGATGATATATATTATATTTCGCCGATACGTCTCACATCGTATAATTTCGAGTACATAAACCTAACCGAAAAGGTTATTAAGTCTCTAACTTTCCCACACATTAATTCAGTACTCTAAACTCCTCATTTATGTTCCAAAATCCTAACTTATCACTCCTAAGAATTTAAATCATGTTCTCGCATCATAAAATAGGAAATTACTTGTCGGATACTCGTAAATTTAACGCTAGATTCCACCCCAATTCTAATACATTATGGGTTTCAAATATATCCCTACTTCTCTACCTCATGTCCTAATGTACTCACATAATCCCCAACTACAACGTTCGATGGCCGAACACACTTACAATCAAAAAGGGGAAAAAGTCACCATTTCTGGGAGGATCGATCGATCGATCGATCCTGATCGTCGATCGATCTATGAATGTCAATCGATCGATCAAGCAGGTGAGGCTACGGGTTCCTTCATTTTTCAGTCCCAGATTTGTCCCAAAACTTCATTAGATGATGTGAAAGTCTAATACAAGTATATGGGGTCATTATACAACCTAATTCTATGATTCTTAATGTTCCAAAACTTTTAAATCATTAACAATTAGCCTTTATTGGATAAAATCTCCATATTAACCTAAAAACCTTTTTTTTTATTTTCTTCAAGAACCATAATATTTACCTTCTTAAATCCATTTTTAATCCTTCTAAAGTTATGATTTGGTTACTAAATTACTTCCAGAACTAATCTGCATGCAAATCCTATACAAGATATAGGTTTCTTCTCCAAATTTCATGAGTTTTCATCATTATTCAAGGTTATCATCAAATCCTTCACTAACATGGATGAATTATTCGCGAAAAATTATTGAAATCAAATCACTTGCCTTAGAATTGATGTTCTGATCCGTTTGTGATGTTAATGGCTGGTTCTCACTCTCTATCCGGTGACAAATTCGGTGAATAATAGTGGTGTGTGGTGGTTATGGCTTGGAAACGCTCTCTGTAACTTCTCCTCTTTCTCACGTTGCCCACTCTTGCTTTCTAGATGATAATGGCCCTAATATTTTTTGATAAATAAGGCCTAAAATTCTTGGGTCAAAATTCCTTGAAAATTAAAATGACTAAATAACCGTCCCGGGTTGCTAGTTTGGCCTAAAAATGCCCCGGGACCCAAACTAAACACCTAACTAGTGTTTCCTGACTATTTCGACCCCTTCGAACACGTTGACGCACTCAAAATGGCCATACGAGTGATAAAATTATAATTTACTTTTAAATCTAATTAAATTGATTCCTAACACGACTGACACGCGCGTCCCAACTTAATTTCCCGAATTATCGTATTTATGACTCGCGATAATTTTAATAAATTCAAAAATCATATATTACCATATACACCCAGTAATATTCAACATTTTCATTATAATGAAATACCAACTCAATTCTCGCTAGCATTTAAGTCCGGATTAATTTCCAAATTAATTCCCATTTAATTTAATTAATCCCATCAAATAAAATTAATAAAATTATGGAGTATCACACTCGGATCGGTTCGTTTTTGAAGAAATGGGCCGGTTCATTTCTGGAAATCATCGGGTTCGATTCGCCTCTTTCTATGTAGTGGACCGGTTAATTTTTGTTAACCATCGATTTTGTTCACATGTCATTGATTTATAACTCTTCTTTAACTCCTTTCTAACTAGGGTTAGTGATTGAGAACCCTCTAATACAAGGTGATGTTAAGGGTTATGACATAAAAAGTTGGGTAATCATACTACAAGATGGTAAGGAGACATCGGGATGAGTATATTGAGGAGGTTAATACTTCGATTTCTTATTTAACATATTGGGTACGGGCTTGTGGAGAGAAGTCATGTATCTTAAGTTATATCAAACTTGTGTATTAATCAAATGTGCGATTAATTATTAAAGCTTAAGTGAGTGTTTAAGTAGTAAAGCGGATTGAGAATATATGTGAGGAAGTATCGGCTAGTGTAATGAGCGCTATAGATATGTAGTAAGGTTTATTGATATATATTCATGCTGATATGAGAAGGTATGTATAAGTATGACGTGTATATATCTCCTATGTGCATGATATATATTATGCGGAACATACCCCTCTAATGCTATCATGGGAAGCTACACAATGTGGGTGAATTCCCTAGCTAGTAAATGCAGGGAAAGTATAGTCCCCAGGTCATAGACCTCCAGTATTTTTACTTTGTGACTTTTATCTTGGATGAGACGTCTTAGGTATGATTCGTCTCAGTTTCATGTGAGGAACTATGACCATTTCCCATACGTTTGTGCTTGTTTTTACCAATTTGATGTGAGAGTCCAACGGTTGGTACCCAGAATGGTATGCGTATCCCCTAGAAGATGGTAGGACTTAGAGACTGCATCCAATGAGCTAATTTTCTAAGGGATGGTTAGTATACATATAATATGTGATATGTATGTGTACTTGATGTGAATGATAAATCATGTATAATAATGAGAGTAATATTATCTAGGATTTAATGATTAATGTGGGAATCAATATTCTTATGACTAGCGAAAGTTATTAGTAATGAATTTATATATCATCATTGACAATTCTATTAAAAGCGGTTATGTGGGCATGAGCTAGATACGCGAGTGTGGGTTAATGCGTAAGTATGAGGTTAGTTTATCCGTAAATGATTCGGGTGGCTTAACTAAGATTTAAAATGCCTACGTTAGGTGCGCGCTGTAGTTGAGGGGTGAGTATGAGTCTCAAGGGAGGGAGGCACCATCTTAGTTATGGAATTTCGGGTTCATAATTATTATGCATTTTAATTGACTTGCTAAAATTAATTTTAAAAATTGGGCACTGACTCGTATTTATCTTTTTTTTATTTTTATTTGTTCTATCTTCGAGTGTCCCACCACAAGGATGCCATGTATGAGCTTACCTTGCAGAGTCTATGGTGTTCCAACGTATGTGGAATGTTGCACGGTTTTTTATATAGTCGTATGTCATTTTTGTTAGTATAGTTAAGGACTAGCAGTGTAAATTGGGCTTGTGTTGCCCAAGTGTTTTACTGATGTATATATTTTATATTTCAATCATTTGTTATATAAGTAGTGCTATGCGTACAAAACAACTCCAGAAAGTCTCCCCCAAAAGTCATAATTTTTGTGCCCTGGCGGGACCCCATACCACAAGGCAATGTTTAATATGTAGGTGAGAGAATATGTGGAATCCACATCAGATTTAGAGGAGGTTTGGGGGGAGGTTTTTGTACTCATAACATTACTCTTGTTATATTGTACGGGACTGTTAACCGGTGGCTTATTTGGTTATTTTCGTTGTGCAGTTATTGTTACAGGTAGACATGTTCCTATTTTGTAGTTGCTGTTAATCGATTTTAATTGGAATATTTATATAACCGGAACTTTAGGCATCCGCTTTATTTTAATTTTGGGTGGTTAATTATATTTTTTTATCTATGCGATAGTGATGCTAAGAATGAGCCATTTTAGATTACTATTTTATTGGGTAGAGGCCTAGCCACCCGTTATTTTAAGAAGTGGGATATCACAACATTTTGGCTTTTGAGAGATGACGGTAACTCCATAGACGTGTAGTAGCTACTGGGGATGGACTATGAGGGGGTACAGATAGGTTGGACAGGACCTTACAGGTGATGCTAGCGGCGGTGACGATGGCGTTGGGTGACGTGGAGAGGAGTTATTGCTAAATCGAAGGATTGATGAGGAGGACGGGTGATAGGTGCTACAGGTGGCCCGTTTGTTTATTATGGTTTTGTCGGGAGGTTCCTTAGTGGAGACATGGGGTGACGTTGTTGACTTGTGGTTTTGGCCATTTTTTAGGGTGTTTTCAAACGCCCCTTTTTTTGACTGGGGGAGCCTGACCTTAGCTACTCTTTAATTCTCTTTGGATTCATTCAACTGGTGTTTCTAGCAAACCTTTACTGGCGCCATGTAGCTTCTTGAGCTATTCTTTATTTTATGCATTTTCCTTTATGCATTTTATTCTTGATTTCTTGATTGCTGATCTTTTGTCCTGTGCAGATGTGGTTCTTTGAGGTGATTGCGTTTAATACCCAATTAATAGGTTTGAAGGAAGAGTCTATTTTGGAATTTTATCGGATGTCCCGGTAGCAGAAGTCCAACCGGTAATCGAAGATGTCTCTTTCTCTCAAGGCGATGTGCCAGGTCTTGAACAACCTTACGAGTGATCGGGTAAATCTTAGTTCTTTATTAAGACCATCATGATCTTTTTGATATTGATTTGTCTGGTGGGCATTTTGCAAGTGACCTTATATCCTTTAGGGGACGACCATCCAACATACGGGGGTGACTGGGGTGAATGCATAGCTGTGGCACTTACTGGCGCATAAGGTTGGCTACTCCTGCTATCTCGAGGAGAGAGTAGTCCAATCGATCGTGGAGGATGTGGAGGTGATGGTGCCACCTCTGAGGAACCCGGTGCATATGAGGCGATAGTGGGATATGTCATATGATGTGACAGTGGCAACGATGATTAGCGAGCCTTATTCGTCATACACTGATAGGGCGGCGACTTATGATTATTTAGATTTTGTGTCGATATGGTTGATGCCACCCAACATATATGACGTGATGCCTCTCCCCCGGGCGAGTTCGACTAGGCTAGTGGGGTCTTTCCCACAGCGCTGGTGGTGTGTCAACAATGACAGCGATGATAACCTCTCAGGTTCTCCTTGTGCGGTTGGCCCCTTATTCTACGGGTTAAGCACCCAATAGTGTACATTTTATACCACGAATAGATGTATTTTAGTTGCTAATTCTCGGCAATTTGGGTCTTATGCTCTTTATTGTCTATTTTGTAGGTTGCTTGCACGTTACGGTGTTACATTGCGTATTTCAAGGCAATTGTGTGGATTATGGAACTAATTAGAACTTGTCTCGTGCCCTAGCCTACCCTAAACCTACCTAAACTTGACCCGAACCGTGCGTGTTTAGTTTGTCCCATTTAATTTTATTTGTGTCATTTTATTTTTAGGGTTTATTTTATTATTTTATTTTATTGAGTCATGTATATATTTTTAGGATTTCTATATTTTTAGCACGTCATGTATTGGTTTTTATATTTTCATTTATTTTCTTAGTTTGTAGTTAGTTTATTATTATTTTATTTTTTTATTTTTATAGTTTTTATTTTTGTTGTGTTTAGTTTTTTTTAGAGTTTGTATAGTGTGTCGTGTCGTGTCATTTTTATTTTAGTTGATTTTTTTTTTTTTTAGTTTAGTTAAATTTTTAGTTTTAGTTTATTTTTTTTGGGGTGATAAGTTAAACACACACACAACCCCTCACACCCCAATACCAACACACACACAAAACAACCCTCATCATACCATACACTACCATACACACCCATACACACAAACACCCCCAAAGCTCACCCACACCTACTCTCTTACACCCTACCACACCAAACCCCACACCCTTATTCTTCAACCTCACACCAATACCCTTTCTCTCTCCTCTCACCATAAAACCTTCATTAACACACCAAACAAAAAACTCACCATCGTAACACCCTTACCCCATAACCTAAAACCCGCGAACCCATTTTCCTATCCCCCGTTCGACCTTGATCCATGCTCGCCCACCAGTAGCACCCTGCATCTTTAACCACCTCGGGCCATGACCCTTAAGTCATACCCCCATCCCACAACTGAAAAATCTGTTACTTAGGCCGTTTATACAAGATTAAACTGTTAAAGTAACTCCGAACTATTTTTTGAAGAAACTCTTTTCTTTAAATAAAAAACGATTAATCACAAGATGTGTTTAATAAAACATGCACGAGATTTGTTCAAGATTTTATAACAAGTTTGGAAAATCAGTTTAAATAAATTAAACTCTGCACAACCACAATAACGAGATAAGGACATGTAGAAAGATTAAGGACAAGGCGTTTTTAACATGGTCAAAACCTCACCCAAGTGAGGAAACATCAACGGTGACTTCTAAGTCACAAACCAAAAATCCACTAAAACAAAATATACAAGTTACAAAATATTTAACATTCATACAAACTAATTAGACCTATTCAAGTTTAGATTTGTACCCACTAGTTGATTCTAACTTTTTTGCAGTTATGAAGTTGATGTGGCTTTCCGAGTTTGCTAACTTCTCCACTTCGTTCCAGTCTTTACGTGGAATTTTGTAGATTCAAGATCTTATAGCCAACACTTATGTGTTGTAGTGTGACAAGTGTTTGTGATGGTGATCTAACACATGCATGCACACACGAACACTTATTTATACAAACAAGTCCTAGAAAATTACAGATCAGATCTAAATGATGTTGTTTTTAGTTTCTCTCTTATTTAGAAACAAAAAGACTTTATTTGACCTTTTAAATAATCTCGAAATCCAAGGTTACCTTGCTCGAAAGACTGCCAAGGTCATATCCAATTTCAGAGGGTTTTAAAAATGATTTTGAAATTGAAAACCACCAATTGTGATTCCAACTAGGTCAAAAGTCTTGTTTCATAAGAACTAGAAACAGAAAAAATATTTGTTGATTCTAACGTTTTGAAAACCATTTACAGAACAGTAATCAACAAATGTATTTTCTCAAGATGAGAAACTAAATAATGTAGATCTAAGTGTAATATAACATAAAATGACCAGATCTATAATTTCTATAAAAAAATAAATACAGATCTAACTAAAATGCTTATGTTGGACACAAGATCTCAAACTCAGAGGATTCAAACCACGACCTGCCTTCAACCCTCTACCAAAGTAACTCTTAGACACTCAGTTATGGTGTTTGGTGTAAATGATTTAAGAAAAATGAATTAGGGTTTGAAACAAGTTAGGGTTTCTCTCTGGATTCTCTCCTCTCTCTCTCTCTCTCTCTCTCTCTCTCTCTCTCTCTCTCTACTTAGATGAACTATCAAAAGTTATCAAATGATGAGGGTAAGCCTCCTTATATAGGAGGCAAGGAAGGATCGGGAAGGTTGATGCAAATCCAAGGGCTGAGATATGGTCTAAGGATATTGACATTGATCCAACAGTTTAACATCAGCGGTGGATTAAACAAGTGTTGATTGGTCTTGAGAGGTTCATGGGGATTGGGTTCGAACGCATGCAGAGCATTGATTATAGAAATCCAAGGGCCGAGATAACACAAGGTTTATGTGTCTTGAAACAAACACAAATCTAGCCATTATAAGGATGACAAGTGTAGGGCTGAGATGAGCTCTCACACGTGTTTTCACAATAATTGTGCACGTACCCTGTAATCTCAAGCCCATTAGGATTCTACCCAACCAACCATTTAGGCAAAAAGAGATTGAATCAGAATTTACATAATGTCCCCATAAGTTTAAAAAACTAATTTTAATTCCTTAAAAATCATTTAAAAAATTATTAAAAAATGTTTGAAAAACCCTATAAATTATTAAAGGCCAATTTAAAGGGGATTTAACTCACACACAACCAAATGATGATATAGTGTGTGTGGGGGGGAGGGGGGGTTGATATTATACCTTTTAACAATAAGAAAGAGGAATAAAGAGTAGAGTCTGAGGCTCTTTGGTAGCTACGGAATGGGACTCAATTTTATCACTATTTCCAAACTAGATAAGCACTTACACAAAGTAGACTCAAGTGAGTCAAGAGTATAAGTTTCTTCAATCTCCCCCTTTGGAAATATGAGAAAAACTCTCCTTTTAGTCATCTAGGAATCGTAGGGAAACAAAAGAACAAGAAAAACCTATTCCTATACAAAGTTCTATCTACCCATTTCCTAGAAAAAGAAAATTACATAACTCAACTAATTACAATCTAATACCCTAATAACATCTGTTGAATACAACTGTACAGATTCCTGCAAATAATAACTAAGAACAAGATTATTAGAAATATGTACCAAAAAATGAACTCATGAGACTCAAATTTCTCCCCCATTTTGTCTCAAACGGACAAAGGGAATATTACTTAATTCATAGAAGCTTATTCAGCACAAACCATTCCTATCAACTTTCGCAAAGCAAGAAATCTATTGTAATCCAAAGGTTTGGTAAACATATTTGCGCGTTGCAAATCACTAGGAAGATAATTAATTTCTAATTCCATGGTTTCAACTAATTCGCGTATAAAATGATGTCTAATTTTTATATATTTTGTTCGCGAGTGTTGAACAGGATTTTTAGAGATATTGGTCGCGCTTTGATTATCGCAATAGAGATGCAATTGATCTTCTTGAATACCATAATCATTTAACATTTGTTTAAGATAAAATAATTGATCACATCAACTTCCAGTATCTATGTATTCAGATTCAGCTGTAGATAAAGAAGTGCAGTTTTGTTTCTTACTACTCCATCCTACCAAATTATTATCGATATAGTAACATGCTCCTGATGTTCTCTTACTATCACCTGTACACCCAGCCCAGTCGGCATCAGTGTATCCTATTATAGTACTAGGAGTATCATTGGTGTACCAAAGTCCTAAATTTAGAGTGCCTTTTATGTATTTTATGATTCTTTTTAGACAAACTAAATGGCTCTCTTTAAAATTGTTTTGATCACGGGCACACACACAAACTGTGTACATAATATCAGGACGCGAGGCAGTAAGGTATATTAAGGTTCCTATCACACTACTATATAGAGTGGTATCTATGGATTTTCCATTCTGATCCTTAGATAATTTGGCCATAATACTCATGGGAGTTTTAGCTTGTTTGGAACTTTCAAGATCAAAGCTTTTGACAATCTCTAAAGCATATTTCGATTGAGACACAAATGAACCATCTGAATTCTGTTTGAGTTGAAGACCCAGGAAAAATTGTAACTCCTCCATAAGAGACATTTGAAATTCTCTATGCATAATTTCAGAAAAAGATTTAACTTCTGAAGGGGCAGTGGGTCCAAAAATGATATGGTCGACATAGATTTGAGCTATAATGATATGTTTGTCAAAAAGGGTTTGATCATTTCCACCTCTCTTAAAACCTTTGTCTAAGAGAAAGTTGGAATGACACTCATACCAAGCTCTTGGCGCTTGTTTTAGGCCATACAAAGCCTTTTTAAGACGATAAACATGATTTGGATACTGAGGGTCGATAAACCCTTTGGGTTGTTCAACATAGGTCTCTTCAGTCAAGATTCCATTAAGAAAGGCAGATTTGACATCCATTTGGTAAAGCGTAAAATTCAAGTAACAAGCTATTCCAAAAAAAAGACGAACATATTCTAAGCGAGTAACAGGTGCGAAAGTCTTGTTAAAATCTATTCCTTAAATTTGAGAGTATCCTTGAGCCACTAATCTGGCTTTTTTTTCTAACGATTATCCCACTTTCATCAGATTTATTTTTAAATATTCAACGTGTGCCAATAACCTTATTATTATCAGGCCTAGGTAAAAGTACCAAACATCATGAATGACAAATTGAAGAAGTTCTTCCTACATGGTAGAAATCCAATGAGGGTCATTCAATGCCTCATTTACATTCTTTGGTTCCACAAGGGAAGCAAAACATGCATAATGAGCATAGTTTCTTAACTGAGATCTTGTACGTACCAACTCACTAGGTTTACTGTGGGTACCTGGAATCGGCATTACAGGCATGGACAAGTAGACCAATTAAAATGGGCCAAAGTCCAAGACCTTCGCAACTTAACATTAATTCAGTTTTAACTTAGGCTTCTCCCATGATCTAAAATAAAGATATTCCAAGAGAAGATGGAAAACATGGGGGAGTCCAACACCCCCACTCCCCGAAGACAGATATGTATATAATAAACCCTAGGTCTGGGGAAAAAGACACGCATTGTATTCTCTGTAGACGCTCCCCGGAGTATATAGAAATAATACTGACTGCACCACCGTGGACGTAGGCATTCTTGCTGAACCATGTACATCTCCTATTATGTGATTAACATTTTATCTTCTTTATTCTGTTTGGTGATTGTGCTTCTTTTATCTATTTGGGTTGAATAATATTTGTCACCACAATTGGCACCGTTTGTTGGAACGTTTATCTTCCCTGAGAAAGCCCACATCAACAAAGAAGTTTGAAATATCTGGTCACAGTAGTAATGATCCTCAGGAAGGAGATATCTAAGAACAACCTGATCCTCGTAGGATCAGATCTGGAGTTCGGCGTTCAGATTAGAGGGCTCGCCTAGAGAGGCAAGCATCAGAAGAAAGCCAAGGACTAGTGAGGTCCACATAAATATCCAGGATGATTGATGCATATCAGGTGAGGCTCCAAGAGCAGAGGGAGTCTTCTCATAAGAAAGAAGCTGAGAATGCTCGCCTCAAAAGAAGATTAGAAATAATAGAGAGGGAGATCCTTTGTGGTACCAAGAGACGTCCATATCGCACTCCTAGCCCTCAGGCGAGCAAGTCTCGCAGCCGAGGAAGAAGCCCTAGACGCGGGTCCTAGAAAGTTAGGGGAAACGAGTCACCGGATGACCTGCTCGAGAAACTGCGACTAACTCACAATTACAGGAGCCCAACTCATAGTAACGAGAACATTCGAAGTCTAGTCCGAAGGGAGATGGACCAACACCCTGCGCATCAAGGTACCAGATCATCCCGAGAGCTCTCTAGGCGAGCTCTTAAAACTCATATGAAATTGCCTTTCTCAAGGGAAATAGAAGAAGAGGAAGCCCCCAAGAAATTTGCTATTCCACAGTTCAAGATTTATGATGGTAAAACTGATCCCATTGATCACGTCAGGTAGTACAGGCAAGCCATCACCCTCTAGAACCTTCGAGATGCACTGATGTGCTAAATTTTTCCCTCGAGCCTACATGACGTGGTGCAAAAATGGTTCGAAAGGCTCCCCCATAGGTCCATCAGAAGCTTCAAGTCCCTGACCGAGCTCTTTACGGCCATCTTCATTACCAGTAGCTCCCATCCCAAAAGGATGGATACTTTACTAACAATGAAAAAGACACCTCAAGAGACCCTTCGAGACTACACGAAGAGGTACTGGGAGTTATTTAACGAGTTCGAGGACTGATGGGAGCAAGTGGCAGTGGCCTCTTTTAAAATTGGGATACCCAGCTCTTCCATTCTATACCAGTCCCTGACAAAGAAAGAGGCCATGAACATCGATGACGTGATGGCTCGCATCGAGAAATATGCCAAGTTGGAGGATGTGACCCGGCTCAGTATAGGGGAAAACGATTGAGCTAAGCTCGCTGCCAAAGGCAGTGATAAAACTGAGAACCAAAAGCAAGGAGGAAAGAATGGGGGCAAGAATGGCTCCAAGAAAGGAGGCAGCAACGATTTGGCAAAATCATTTCAGGCGATCAACACTGTCTTCAGAGAACCAATTTACAAAATTCTCGCAAAAATCAAAGATGATACATTTATTAAGTGGCCCGACAAGATGGGAGGAGATCCCTCAAAGAGAAACAACACGCTGAGATGCGCTTTCTATAAAGAGGGAGGACATAATACTGAGCATTACAAGGCTCTTAAGTCCCACCTCAAATAGCTGACTGAGTCCGGGCAATAATTCATGGGGCATTCGATGTGAAGCAGATTCAAGGAAATTCAGCTTGAATGGAGGTAAAAAAGCTTACAACGGTGATGCAAGCTTTTCAAATTGATCTAGCAAAGACACAGTCAGGAAAGCATCAACGAGCAGATGACGTCGACTATAGTAAGCATATCATATTCCCAGATGAAGATCTGGTGGGAGTGAGAACCCCATATCATGATGCTTTAATCATTACTCTCAGGATAGGGAACTATGATGTCGACAAGTTGCTCGTCGACCAAGGAAGCTCGTCCGAGGTAATGTCTGTTCAAAAAATTGAAGTTAACCATCGTCGACTTGAAGGAAGCTATTATCCCTTTAGATGGCTTCGCTGGAAAAGTCACTATGCCCTTGGGAAAGATCGTGCTTCTAATAAGGGTAGAAAATGTATCTAAAATGATTGAGTTCCCGGTAGTCGACATTGGCTCGCCATACCAGGCAATTCATGGCAGAGGGTGGCTGCACGCAATGAACGCAGTCTCCTCAACGTACCATCAGAAGCTTAAATATGTGATCGATCGAGGTGTAATGGAGATCCATGGCGATCAAGCGATGGCAAGAAGGTGCTTCATAGTAGCCATCCACTCGAAACCAGAGAAGAAGGACGACAAGTCCAGCGAGAAAGTTGAAAAATAAGATGGTCTGATACCTTCAAAATAGCAGTTAAAATACAGATGGCCCGGAGTGGAGGAGACCAGGCTCATCCCCTCTGAATGGGTCGTCGAGGACCTGGAGGAAGTCACATCTAGAGATTGCGACGATAGCATGATCTTCTTGATTGGAGCTTCTCTCATAGATCAAGAAAAGAAGGAGTTAACAATTCTGTTGAGAGGCAATATAAACGTCTTCGCATGGGAACCATACGAGATGCCAGGAATTGATCCTAGTATGGTTTGTCATCAGCTGCACGTCAACCCCACCTTCAAACTAATTACACAGAAGGCACGAAGAACTGCACCCGAGAAGGCAGAAACCATGGAAAAATAAGTTGAAAAACTACTGGATGTAGGATCCATAAGGGAGGTTCAATTCCCCAAATGGTTATCCAACCTAGTAGTAGTTGCAAAGAGCAACCGGAAATGGAGAGTATGCATCGACTTCACTAACCTTAACAGGGCGTGCCCCAAAGACAGTTTCCCTCTTCCAAAAATTGATCAACTAGTGGACGCCACAGTAGCTCATGAGAGAATGAGTTTTCTGGACGCATACTCACGGTATCATCAGATCCCTCTGTACGCTCCAGACCAGGACAAAACAACATTCATCACCACTGTTGGATTATACTATTACAAGGTCATGACCTTAGGGTTAAAAAATGCAGGGGAAACCTACCAGTGGATGGTCACCAAGATGTTCAAGGACCAATGGGAGACACCATGAAAGTCTACATCGACGATATGCTCGTCAAAAGCAGGAAGAAAGAAAACCAACTCTCAGACTTATCAAAAACCTTTGAAATCCTCAAGAAGTACCGAATGAAACTTAACGCAAGCAAGTGTTCTTTCAGTGTCCAGTCAGGAAAATTTCTTGGGTATTTGGTCAGTAAACGAGGCATTGAGGCTAACCTAGACCAGATCGATGGATTAAATAGGGTACAACCTCCTCGAATAATTCAGGATGTACAAAATCTCACCGGTATGCTTGCTGCCTTACACCATTTTATCTCAAAGTCCTCTGAGATATGCAAGCCTTTCTTCCAACTCCTAAAGGGAAAAAAATAGTAGAATGGAATCGGGATTGCTCATGGGCATTGGACGAGCTCAAGGCTTACCTCAGATTAGCACCACTTCTCGTCAAACCCCAGGAGACAGATTCCTTGTACTTATACCTCGTCGTTTCCAATCACACTGTCAGTTCTGCATTGATGCGTAAAAAAGAAGGAATCCAGCACCCCGTTTATTACGCGAGCAAAACCCAATTAGAGGTCGAGGAGAGGTACCTACCACTAGAGAAGCTCGTCTTTGCACTTATAGTGGATTCGAGGAAGTTAAAGCACTACTTTGAAGCTCACACTATCATCGTCCTTACATCACACCCCCTTAAATCAATCCTGAGGAAAGCGAATTTATCGAGCAGACTGTCTAAATGGTTAATCGAGCTCGAACGATTTGATATCCAATTACAACCAAGGAACACAATCAAAGGGCAGATCCTCGCTGATTTCATAGCTGAATTCACAGGCGAGCAGCCTCTCGACCAATTTCAACCTGCGAAGAAAAGAAAGAATCACGCAACGGAGGGACTCTAGAAGCTGTTTGTTGATGGAGCCTCCAATTCAAAGGGGGCAGGAGTAGGCATTGTGCTTGTCACTCCAGAGGACATAATCCTCGAACAAGGAATCAGGCTTGGATTTGAAGCCTCCAACAATGAAGCAGAATATGTGACTTTAATAGACGGCCTTCAGAAGGCACAGACTTTGGGGGAAAAGCGGTTATAGGTGTTCGGCGATTCACAATTAGTCTCCAATCAGATAAAATGGAGACTCCAATGCAGAAGATGAAAGAATGGCAACCTACCTCGCCTTGGAAAAAAGGATAATGGCCAACTTTAAAGAAGTTAGTGTCCAGCAGTTTCCGACATGACAGAACAGCCATGATGATGACCTAGCATCCATGAGTTCGGCAATCTATTTAGACTTAAAAAGAACAATACCCATCGATTTCCTCGCTCAGTCGAGCATTAACCATAATAACAAGCTGCCAAGCGTGGAGCATGTGCTCTAAATTGAGTCAGCACCCAACTGGATGGATCCTCTAAGGGACTATTTGAGGGATGGCGCACTCCCAGATGATAAGAAGACCGCTCATCAGATAAGAGTCAAAGTTGATCATTTTCACTTATCTCCTGAATGCAAGCTATATAAGAAATCGTTTTCCGGTCCCTACCTTCAATGTGTTCACCCGAGGGATGTCGAAAAATCATACATGAACTCCATGAGAGAATCTGTGGAGGTGATATTGGTGGAAGATCATTAGCTTTCTGAGAAATGAAAGAAGGCTATTGGTGGCCATATACGCAAAGAGAATCTGTAATGTATGTTCGCAAATGTGAGAAATGCCAACTTCACACTCCCATGGTCCATGATCCCGCCAGCGACCTAAAATCACATTCTAGCCTATGGCCATTCACCCAATGAGGAATGGACATCGTAGGACCTATTCCTACCACTGCTGGAAATCGCAGGTATCTATTGGTCGCAACTGAGTACTTCACCAAATGGATCAAGGTCGAGCCAATGGCAAACATTCGCGATGTGGATATGATAAGATTCATATGGAAAAATATAATCACCCGTTTTGGGATCCCTATGACCATCATCACTGAGAATGGAACACAGTTTGAGAGCTACTCCTTTCAGAATTTCTGTAATGAGCACGAAATCAGACACCACTTCATCTCGGTGGCTTATCCTTAGAGCAATGTCCAAGCTGAGGATTCCAATAAGACGATGATCAATGGGTTAAAGAAATAATTTGAACGAGCCAAAGGCACATGGGTAAATGAACTACCGCATATTTGGTGGGCCTACCGCACTACCCCACGTCGAGCAACGGGGGAAACCCCGTTCTCACTAACATATGGAATGGAAGCAGTCATCACATTGGAAGCAGGCTTACCCACTATAAGGTCCACCCTTGTCGACCAGGGCTAGAATGATGCAACATTGCTCGCTGAACTTGACCTAGCTGACGAACACCGAGAGCTTGCCCTGGTGAAACTAGAGAGCTATCAACAGCAGCTCGCGAAGCACTATAACAATAAGGTCAATCCAAGGGCATTAAGAGTTGGGGACTATGTCCTAAGGAAAGTCTTGGGCAGCGCAGTAAAACCATCAGACGACAAGTTAGGGCCAAACTGGGCATGACTATTCAAGATAACAAGAGATGATCTGCGAGGAGCCTATCACTTAGAAATACTGGAAGGCAGAAAGATAACCCGAGAATGGAATGCAACCTATCTTAAGAAATTCTATTTATAGATTCTTCTTTTGAAATGTACTTATGAGACTGGAAACTCATTAATAAAAGTTGTTTAGCAGTTGCAATCTATGAAGTGTCAGTTAACTAGTATATGAACTTTATAACTCACACACCTTTTTCAAGTGATAGGCACATTAATCATTATACTATAGTAGGGAAATCACCCTCCTCAGGTTTTCATTATGAAACATGAAGAACCTCTTAGCATTGCCCCTGTCAATATATGAAGCCCTACAGGAGATCCTTAGGCAATATGCCCAAGTCAAAATTTGTTGCCAAATAATGTTTGGTTAATAAAATCCTGATTAGATAGAGCATCCAACACCAGGTGTGTCCTCGCTAATTGCCACACTTAGGCCTAAGGAATTCTGACAACACGACCTAAAAGGTAATGTGGGGCAGAATGGTATCCCATAGGCATACTGGACGGGCGGGACACTCACTTGACAATGAAAACCTACAAATCTAGTAAGCCAAGAGAGGCTCATGATTATTGAGAAAAATATAAGTGATGTGAAAAATATACAACACGTGTTTAATCGTAAAATACACCTAGAACATAAACCTTATATTAGTTCATCATGTTTACAACAAATACAACCCATGTTTAGTCGGCGAGCTAGCCCAAAACATCAACATTACATTACTTCATTACAAAATATACAGAGTTACTACTAGAAAAATCTTAAAGAGGTCGGGGCCTCTGAATGAAATAATCAGCCACTTGGGCTCTTCGACCGTCGTCGGGATGGGGAATTAGACCTTCACGACTTCATTCGCATCCGATTCCAGTAGCTGCCGAGGGATGGCATCAATATGGATCCACTGATCATCTCTCCGAAAGGGATTGGACATTAGAGTGGAAGGAGAGATCTCATGATGATACCAAAGCATTGAGTTCCTTGGGGCTTGCAGCTCTTTTAGGGTACTCAACCATCCCCTATTAAAGGTGATCTCTTACAACTCCGTTAGCCTCGTCGGAGCATCTAGCCAACCTTGGTCATAACCATAGGCCGATGCTTGCCTAGGTCCTCTCTTAAATAGGTGCCTCAGCTGAGTGACATCCCTTTGAAGCCCAACAGCAATCACATATGCTCGTTGCACATCACCGTGGAGCTCTTCCATTTCCCTAACCAAACTTCTTGAATTTGTACTAGCTCACGGAACAGTTGGTGGGTTATAACCTCACAGCACCGTAGGAACATCGCTTGGTCCATCTCCATCTCACGACGAGGAATAACCTCACAATACTCCAAGAGCGATGCTCGGAACATGCTCCTTGAGTCACGAGACTTCCCTCCTCAAAGCCTCATTCTCTTGATGAAGAATTTCTCCAACCTGGTTGATCTCAGAAGAATCTAGAAGCCTTGCTCTTAGAGTATTCACCTCTTCCTGGACTGAGGCACCGATCTTTTCCATCTCTTAAAGCATGTCTTTCTGTTTAACAACGAGCTCAGTTTGCTCTATAAAATGCTTGTTCGTCAGTTGCAGAGATTTGAAAATCCTCACAAAGGTATGACGAACTTCAGAGCTTACATCAGGACCAAGCATTCTAACCAATTATGAAGTGGATGGTATATAATCATCAACATCAATCAACTACAAGAAATAAAAGAGCAATGAAAGATAGAATTATTCAGTACAATAAAGGAAAAAGTCTTCTCATTTCATTTATATGAAAAAAATCAGAGTACATTGAAGAAGTAGAAAGGAAAATTACAAACAAAAATACAAGTGTAACCCTAAGGGTAAATTAGCTGGCAACCTAAAGCTGCCCAAAAGAAGCTGACTGCTTCCCCTTGTCAGCAGTAGTAGAAGCACCTCCCTCAGCAGGGGCAACCTCTATCGCCTGAGCAGGAAGGGCATCGACAGGAACTATCTGGGAGGCAGGGTAAAAATGGCTGGGGCAAGGGATTTATCCCCAATTGGCTTTGGGCCTGGATCATTCTCCTCGAACAGAGGAGAAGCAACATCCACACCAGCAGCTAAAAGGGCCTTGTTCTAGCCTTTCTTAAAGTTCAAACGGCTGATGTAGCCTATCTGAACCTCAGCATCTTCATATGTAGTAGCCCACCCGGAGTTATATGAGTCCTCCTTAACAGTGGCTGCCTAAGACTCTTTCTCCTTCAGCTGCTCATACGACGCAAATATTGTGTATTTCACCCGTTAACCTACACCTTATTAGCCCCCTTGGGTATCTTAATCCCTATACTTATGCTCATTAACTAGACAACCTGGGATTTCTATGTTAACATGTTTTGCATGGGTTAATTGAGCTTTTGTAGGTATTTGGATGCTTAGTATGAAGTTCGGACGCTTTTCGGATATTTTCGTCGACTTTTGCAGCTTCAGGGGCATTTTAGTAATTCCATCATTTGGGTTTGAATCCTGAGCTCTTCACGGAAGTTTAAATCCTTTGATTTCTCTTCACGTGGCCGCCGACGGTGCATGATTCCGAGTTGTATCGATGGAGTTATGGCATTTTTAGGATTGTTTTTACTGTAAAAGTACACTCAAGGTCACATTCAAGGGCATTTTAGTCATTTCATATTTTAGTTTTTTAGCCTAATGTCTTCTTGGATGTCTTATTCCTCTGAGTTATCTTCGCGTAGCCTCCGACCGTGCCTCATTCCGAGCTATAACGAAGAAATGGCGGCATTTTCCGTAAAACATGACAAAGCTGCAGATTCTGGCCTGTTGCCTGCGAATCGATTCGGTTTGCACCAGAATGCCAGATATTTTCTTCCCATGTTTCCAAATCGATTCGGCTCTTTCCCGTATCGATTCGGCTACAGTAAAAGTCCGAAAATCTTCATTTTTAAGTTGTTTTTTGGTTGGGTATAAAGGGAGAAACATTGTATTAAGTTGGGGGATCTCTTTTTAGACGTGATATAATTCATTTTAGGTTAGTTTTTAGGGTTTTGGGTATGGAGATCTCATTTCTTCCTTTTCTTTGGGTGTTCCCCATTAATGGGTTGTAAGTGCACTATTCATTACCCCTACCATTAATATAGTTGTATTTCTTGATTTCTTGCTTTGACAACTAGTTTCCTTGCTTTCAAATTAGTTTATTGTTGTTATTTATTGCTTTAATTAGTTTAGTTGTTGTTTAAAGTAGTTTATTCCCTGTTTTGCCCGTAGGTAACGGGTTGGGATTGCGTTTCCGCCATTAATGGGCGTTGAGCTCCGAAAGTTAGGTTTTGTGTAAAATTGCATTTAATTAAAACCGCGTGTATTAAAGTTGGATTGTTATGCGTTTAACTTTATTTGTCACGCAACTTTAGTGTTTATAGCGACAATCAAAATTTAATCCGCGTGTGACCATTTTTGATTAAATGTTTAATCTCGCAACTTTGGGTTAAAGTCCTTATTGTGTGATGTTTATGATTAATTAAAAATGCTCGATTAAATGTTTTCGAACCGAAATTATAATTATTAGTTGTTTAGCCCATGGTGGGGGCGCGATCCCGACTCTCGTTTTATTAATTGTAGGATAGTGTTAACTTCTTCCTTTTTCTCTTTTGTCACCACAACCACCCATCACCTTTTCTTATTTCTTTTACACCATTTTTATTCTTGAAGTTTTAAAACAATTAACATCTAAAATTTAATCACTCCCTGTGGATTTCTTACGATACCCGACTTGCCGCTGTGCTTGCTTTACAAGTGTAGTAGTAGCTTAGGTTTTTTTTGTATCGCGGCGGCGAAACACACAACGATTGTGTCCTCACACGAACACACTTTTTCCGCGCGGTCAGCTGCTCGGTCAGCTCTTTGTTTTCCTCCACAATAGCCAGCTTGCTCGAGGATACTAGATCGTACGCTTGTCGTAGTTCGTTAAGTTCTTAAACTACTGCCTCTCGCTCACGATTGGCTTTATCAAGAGCAAGATCAAAATATGTCCGAGCAGCATCAGTGGCCTTTAAAATAGCCTCGAGCTCTGTACCCTTCACTTTCAAGGCAGCATTCTGCTTCTCCAACTCGTCGTTCTTATTCACCAACTCATCGCGAGAGCGATAGAGCACGGCAAAGTCAGTCACAAATTGCAAATAGAAGGAGATATTAGAAGAAAGAAACAACCAAAAATTGATAAAGATTAGAAAAGAGAAATGGTCTTACCAAGGCTAGCCTCTAACTAGCTTGCAAGGCTAAATGATCGGACCCCATCGCCCTTTGGTGATCTGCAGGAAGGACTTCCCTCTCGAGCAGTGCAGGGGACAATTGAGGGAAAATGGCAACTGAGGACCCCTTTGACAATGCGAACATAGGCACCAAGTCCTTCCTAGCCTTCTTCCTCGCTTCCATTTTCCTCTTCTCCTCCTCTTTTTCCTTCTTCCTCTTTATTTTCCTCTTCTCTTCCATCCTCTTCCTCTCTTCAACCTTCTTTCTCTCTTCTTCCCTCTTCCTCTCTCTCTCTTTCACCTGCTCTTCTTCGTTCCTCTTCTTCTCCTGCTCCTGAGCAGCAGACTGAGAACTAGTAGCAACAGCCCCAGTGCTAGACTTCTGCTTCTTAGACCTCTGAGCAAGAAGAACATGATCATCATCACTATCATTGTTAACGCAAAAATTCTCAATCTACGAGGACTAATCAAAAAAGGACACATGTCATCCGACGTGGCAATATTCGACACCCGAGGAGAGTTGGTCGGCACCCGAGGAGTGTTAGTCAGCACCCGAGGAGAGTTGGTCGGAATATCAACCAGGAAGATAAAATGATAACTATGCATTTAATGTGCATTAATGAAGATGGCAGCGCATTTAATGAGCCTTAATGTACATTTATACTGTATTAATAGATGACAACACATAGCATACCAAGCAATTCAACAATTAGATTTGTTGAATGTAGACATAAATGTCTACATACAATGAATCGTTTTATCTCCCATAACTATAAATACATGTATTCCCTTAGCCAAAAGGGAGGAGAGGAGAGAGATCCAAGAGAACCTAGAAACCCCATACACAAGATACACATACTTTCTCTCTCTACACCCTATGATGCTATTGTAAACACCTGGGAATAAAATAACAGTGGACGTAGGCTTTATTTATAGCCGAACCACTTTAAAAATATTTGTCTCTTATGTGCTTGATTGGATTTCTTTCATCTATTTATTTGTGATCATAAAAATGGGATTCGGTCCAGTTTTTTGCATCAACAGATTGTCGACGTCTGTGGGAACGTGTTACAAGCATTGTTCTCCATCAAAAGCTAAGTTTTTATTTTCTATATGTATAATCAATTATATATTATACATACATCTTTTGATTCAATCATGATTTTTATGTTTATATACATAAATTAATTGTCCAATTTTTATCTGAAAAATGTTGCATATTATGATTTTTAAATCATAACTGTTAGATTAATTCTTATTTAGATATTTGAAAAATAGTGGATTTCATAAATCATAACTTTTTGCTTGATTCTCAAGTTTCAATCTTATATCATGGAATAAATATTTTAAATGATTAAATATACCAATATATACGATGATGATAAGATTTGATAATTTTCTTTGTTGAGTTTGAAATAATTTGTGAAAGATCTTTGATGATTATTCAAATTCCCATTATATTTTTGTTCAAATCATGATTCTCATATGTTTATATCCATAAAATTAGAGATCAAATCAATTATATATTGTGCTTACATCTTTTAATTCAATCATGATTTTATATTCACAAATTGTTGAATCTAATTTTACAAATCTGCATAAATGTACATTTCATAATCACAAAGTTTGAGAAATTTGTGTACATATCATATTATTTCTTCTTTAAGGAGATAAAATAATTTCTCTATATTCATAAATCTCTTTTATATGAGTATATACAAATTTGATTCATTTGGAAATCTTTTAATTTAGTCATAATTTTTATATGCACTAACTGTGTGATCGATTTCAATTTGGGGATCTGGTGAATTTTAGACTCATAAATATTATACAAATCCTTGCATCTATGGATCCACTTGAAGATTTTCTGAACAAATATGTTAGGATATGGATAAGCATTAAGAACGAATATGTATTTTCCATTCCGATATTAACATGAATTGAATCAGACCCATTTTCTCTCTCTTCAAGAAAACTATGTTCTCTGCACGAATAATCATATTATGTAATTGTGTTGATACGATCAATTTTATCAATATATGAATAATCAATTATATGTTGTACATACATACGTACATCTTTTGATTCAGTCATGCTTTTTATGATTATAAACATAAATTAATTGTCCAATTTTTCATTTATCAAATCTGCAAAATATTGCAAATCACGATTTTATTAAATTAGTGGATCGGTTTTTATTTCAAATATGAATAAACGAAAATTTCATAATCACAAGTCTGTTAAATATTTTTATGGAGACACGTTTATGTACATCATATTTTTATGAGAACACGAGATATTTTGATTGTTATCTCTCATATTATTATCTGGAAATTTAAATTGTCCAATATTGAAGGCAATGCACACTATATATTGGTCGGCTGAATAATTATTCTAATCGTAATTTTTATATGATTCATCCTCAACAGGTGCTCAGGAAAAATTATCTGCCCAGTACAGTTCTTGGATGCTCATCAACAGCACATAAAGACCTTAAAAGGTCAATACCGAACAAAAACAACGCAGCTAGACTGCACACAACACAGCAGCAAGACTACAAACAACAATTCAATTGGCACCATCAGATTCATTTCATACATGCCCCAATCTTGGGCATAGAGCATTGAGTTAAAAGTAGGATTGAAGAAGTTCGAGGGAATGCCATCTACAGTACATCATTGCCTAAAATTTCCAACAAATTTTGGAGTAGGAGTTGTGAAAGGTGATCAAAAAGTATCTCGTGAATGTTATTATTCATCTTCCAAGAAAGAGGAGCTGGAGGATTCAAGGAAAAAGACTACTACTTATCAAGTGGATGAAGGTGCAGAAATTGAAACATTGGATCCTAGAGATGAGTCGCAACTCGTGAAGGGTCAAGTGGTGGAAGCTACTGAAAATATCCTTCTGGACGACGAGCACCCTGAACGAACTACTCAAATATGTTTGTCGTTGGAAGCCTCATTAAAACAAGAATTGATAACTTTCCTTAGAAGCAGAAGACAAACTTTTGCATGGAGTCATGAAGATATGCCAGGGATAGACCCAAACTTCTTATGTCACGAACTCAATGTGAATAAGGAGACCAAGCCTGTGAAGAAGAAAAGAAGAGTATTTAGTCCCGAGAAGAATCAAGCTATACAGGAGGAAGTCGAGAAGCTCCAGAAGGCTTGTTTCTTTGAAGATGTTAAATATCCAGACTGGTTAGCCAATGTGGTGATGGTAAAGAAGAAAAACAACAAGTGGAGGATGTGTGTAGACTTCACCGACCTCAACAAAGCATGCCCAAAGGATCACTTTCCACTGCCCTGAATTGATCAACTGGTGGATGCTACCTCGGGACATGAGTTGTTGAGCTTCATGGATGCTTATTATGGCTACAATCAGATCAAAATAAAACTTGAAGACATGGAGAGTACTTCTTTCATTACCCCTAGGGGAACTTATTGTTATAATGTTATGCCTTTTGGTTTGAAAAATGCAGGTGCGACATATCAGCGGCTGATGAACAAGGTCTTTACTGAACAAATCAGTTACAATATGGAAGTCTATGTTGACGATATGCTGACAAAGAGCAAGAAAGCTGCCGATCATCTAGTTGACTTAGGCCAGAACTTTGATCAACTGAATAAATATCAAATGAAGATGAACCCGACGAAGTTCATATTTGGAGTTTGAGAAGGCATGTTTCTCGGGTACATTATCAATCAACGAGGCATTGAAGCAAATCCTGAAAAGATCAAAGCCCTATTAGGGCTGCGATCTCCAACGACGAAGAAAGAAGTACAGAGTCTCACAGGACAAGTAGCAGCACTCAACAGATTTGTATCGCGAGAAACTGATAGATGTCTCCCATTCTTCACAACACTCCGAAAGACTTTTGAGTGGAATGATGAATGTGAGAAGGCCTTTCAAGACTTGAAGAAATACCTGGGAGCACCTGCACTGTTGTCCAGGATGGTGATGGAAAAAATTGTACTTGTATCTAGCAGTATCGGAGAATGCTGTTAGCTCAGCGTTGATCAGAGTGGAGAATGGAGTGCAAAAACCAATTTATTACACGAGTAAGGCCTTTCGAGGAGCAAAAATCAGATATCCGAGGCTGGAAAATTAGCACTGGCGTTGATTGAGGCAAGTAGGAGAATGAGGCCATACTTCCAGGCTCATACCATAGTAGTATATACTGATATGCCGTTGAAGCAAGCCCTTCATAAACCAAAAAAATCAGGGAGATTGATGTATTGGGCAATAGAGCTCGGTGAATATGATATAGTTTATGAACCCAGATCATCGCTAAAAGGGTAGGCTGTAGCAGATTTTATAGCAGAGTTCACCTACCCTCATACCCTCGAGGAGCAAAATTTGCTCGCTGATCAACCTGTGGATGTTACAGAATCAACAGACACAAGCTTAGACCAACTCCGGTTGGTAAAAGGGCGAGTGGATGTTATAGGATCATCAATTTCGAGCTCAGACCAACTCCGGTTGGTAAAAGGGCAAGAAAAGATGATCGACGAGGAGCAAGAAATATCAAGGGAGGATGAAAGGAAGCAACAAATATTTCACCGAGGAACTTTGTCAGATCAGAAATTTGAAGACGAGTTACCTATGGAGGCTATATGTAGATGGCTCATCTTGCACAACAGGTTGTGGGGCATGGATCGTTTTGAATAGCCCGGATGAGGTCGACATGGAATACGCCCTACGATTCCAATTCAAAGCTTCCAATAATGAGGTTGAGTATGAGTCTATCATTGCAGGTCTTAATTTGGAAAAAATTATGGAGGCGCAGTAGGTTATTGTCGTCAGTGATTCGCAATTGATCATAAGTCAAATGTTAGGAATATATGCAGCCAAAGGAGAATCAATGATTAGGTATCATGCAATGGTGATGGAGTTGGTATCATAATTTGTTGCTATTCAGGTGGTCAGAATACCAAGAATGGAGAATGCGAGAGTAGACGCCTTAGCTCGATTAGCATCAACTACTCGTACCGAGCTACGAAGAATAATCCCAATTGAAGTTTTAGTTGGTCGGAGTATAGATGAAGATCTGACGATTAATTTTATTACCCTTGATTTAGGACCATCTTGGATGGATCCCATCAGGGCATATATTGAGGAGGGAGAATTACCAATTGACAAGATCACAACCAAGAAATTGAAGTTTAAAGCTGCTCGGTATGTATTAATTAACGGTATTCTATATAGACGAGGAATTATGGTAGGTTTGCAAATATGTGTGCATCCCACCGAGGTGAAAGATTTGATTGAAGAGGTCCATGAAGGGTCTTGTGAAGCCCATGTAGCAGGTCGGACGCTTTTACAAAGGATGATGATGCAGGGATACTACTGGCCAACGATGAGAGCTGATTGTATAGCCTATGCCAAGAAATGTGACAAGTGCCAGCGCTTTTCCTCCATCTGAAGAACTCCATAAGCATTGTTGACACCCATCACTTCCCCTTGGCCATTTTCCATGTGGGGAGTAGATCTGGTCGGGCCACTACCAACGACCAGGGGAAGGTTCAAATACCTCATCGTCGCAGTGGATTATTTTACAAAGTAGGTAGAAGTGGAGCCTCTCATTGATATGACGTACGACAAGGTGTACCAATTTATCTGGAAGAATATCATCTGTCGATATGGTCTTCCTCATTCCTTCATCACAGACCATGGAACACAATTTGACAATGAGGAGTTCGCTGCCTATTGCCATCAGTCCAATATCTTAAAGATCCACTCGGCACCAGGACATCCTCAAAGCAACGGACAGACTAAAGTGACAAACAGAACACTGCTAAATGGATTGAAGAAATGACTAAGTGACGCAAAAGCAAACTGGATCATTGAGTTACAGTCAGTACTGTGGGCTTATCGTATTACTCCCCGAGCAGCAACTGGAGAATCACCATATATGTTGGGGTTTGGAAGTGAAGCTGTTATACCTGGTCCTTTTATTGAAAATTTTTCGGGGAATACTAGTGCTACACACTACTCGGTAAAGCTCAGACTACTCAGCAAAAATATTCCTAAAAATCCCAACCTCGGTTGGTTAGGAAATAAAATATTCCTAAAAATGCCAACCTCGGTTGGTTAGGAAACAAAATATTCCTAAAAATGCCAACCTGTTTGGTTAGGAAACAAAATATTCCTAAAAATGCCAACCTGTTTAGCTAGGAAACAAAATATTCCTAAAAATGCCAACCTGTTTGGTTAGGAAATAAAATATTCCTAAAAATGCCAACTTATGTTGGTTAGGAAGTACATATATTCTCGAAAATTCCAACTTATGTTAGTCGAGAGGTAAATATATTCTCGGAAATGCCAACTTATGTTGGTCGGGAGGTAAGATTATTCCAGAAAGCCCCAAAGTTGCTCCTAGAGGAAAAATCCACTAACTATGGTTGGTCGGGGATAAAAACCCACTAACTGTAGTTGGTCGAAAAGGAAAATTTACCGACCTTGGTTGGTCGGAAACATTTTATGAAAATGAGAAAGTGATCGAGCAACACTTTTGATTCTCGTAACTTTTTTACTAAGTTGGTCGACAAACATAACATCATTTTTTATCAAATGGTTACCACAAATTCAAACTAGTCGACAATAAGTTGATCGACAAGCAACACAATATTGTTATCTTTATAACAGATACATATGCACAGATGTAAAGTATTTTACAAGATAATAGCAATTAAGATTGCGAACAAAAATTAAAGTCTTTCATTAAAATAAAAAACAAAATACATCAGGAATGAAATACAAATTTATTTCATCAATATTCCCATTATATTGGTTTCTTCCCCTCTGCTTTTGAAACAGGTTCCTCGCCAGCAGGTGGATCATTTAAAGCAAGAGGAGAATTTATGAAGTTAAGATCTTTGAGCATCCTGATATTCATCACGGATGGTCGATCTAGGAGGTGCTCGATAAAGTATTTGTTCATTTGGGGGCTTCTATTTCAGTTATATTTGTTCATTTGGTGGCTCATTCTTATAACATCATGAAGTCGAGCACCAAATTCAACTTCACAAACTCACACGGAGGCGTATTCAGAAGTTCAGGAGGTACATTCAGAAGTTCAGGAGGCATATTCAGGAGTTATTATGCACATACTATTGAAGTTCAGAAGTCAAATTTAGCATCTACAGCACTGAGATCTTTACTACTATTATCCCGACAAATATTGAAGAAGAAGTTGTATGAAAATGTTTCGAAGTCCACCGTAAACTTGGTACTAATCAGATTGAAGTTTGGGTTCAAAAGCTAGTATGTTACTCGACAAAGTATTCAGAGGAGCATAAATCAGAAGAATCAAGCACGTGAAGTTATCATTCAGTTGCTCGGCACAGTTAGCAGTTGGTCGGCTAGACAAACCAATCAACATACTTGAAGATTATGACAAGCTACAAGCTGCATACTTTGGCATGGCTGCATCCAAATTCCCAGGGGTGATACATAGCACACGGAGTTCCTCAAAAGAAAGATTAGCAACCGTCGATCAGCCTGCATCATATGTCGTCCAGGAGATAATGCACTTTATGTTGAACAAATGAAGAAGGTAGATCAAGAATTTCACGAGCACCGAGCAACACTGCAGAATAAATAATCCATCCTTTCAAGTAAACCATCAAGCATAGAGCATTGGGGGCTTCTGTTAATGCAAAAATTCTCCATCTATGAGGACCAATCATAAAAGGACACATGTCATCCTACGTGGCAATATTCGACACCCCGAGGAGAGTTGGTCGGCACCCGAGGAGAGTTGGTCGGAACCCGAGGAGTGTTAATCAGCACCCGACGAGAGTTGGTCGGCATATCAACCAGGAAGATCAAAGGATAACTATTCATTTAATGTGCATTAATGAAGATTACATCGCATTTAATGAGCCTTAATGTACATTTATATTGTATTAATAGATGATAACACATAGCATACCAAGCAATTCAACAATCAGATTCGTTGAATGTAGACATAAATGTCTACATACAATGAATCTCTTTATCTCCCACCACTATAAATACATGTATTCCCTTAGCCAAAAGGGAGGAGAGGAGAGATATCCAAGAGAGCCTTGAAACCCCATTCACAAGATACACATACTTTCTCTCTCTACACCCTATGGTGCTATTGTAAACCCATGGGAATAAAATAACACTGGACGTAGGCTTTATTTATAGCCGAACCACTTTAAAAATCTTTGTCTCTTATGTGCTTGATTGGATTGCTTTCATCTATTTATCTGTGATTATAAAAATGGGATTCGGTCCAGTTTTTTGCATCAACAATCAGCTCGGATCAAATTTTTCCTTGGAGGAACCATTTCCTCGCTAGAGCTTCTAGACGTGCTCGAAGGTTCTTGGGCTTCAGAAACCTGTTCTGAAACAAAAGAACTATCACCACTGGAGCTGCCCTCGCTAAAATTGCCTTCAGTACCGCCTCTGATATCACTCTCAGAATTTCTCTCCTCCTCTTCCAACTGAATGAGATCGACAGCAGCTTCTTCAGAGGTATCAAATTCAGGAATACTATCCAAAGGCCTCGCGATAAAGATGGACCCAATATTCTTGTACTACAGAAAGAAAGCCGCAGATCGAGGATGTTCACCGTCAGCTAAGGGCTCCCTGATATTCCAAGCTTTAACCAATTCTGAAAGTTGAACCTTGCTGAGGGTAGTCTCTAAGTTCTTTGACCTCGCTGAAGAAAAAAATAGGAAAAAGTCAGAAAGATCACACAATAATAAATAAATTGAAAGGACAGAGCAAAGACTACCTATATACTCTTCCCCATAAAAGGGAACAGTAAACCTATCAGACCTCGACCCCTCAGTCTGGGGGGAGAACTGCCAATTTCTAGCAAGAAAGCCATCTTGCCAGTAATCCTTTTGGGAATCAGGTAGGTTTAGTACCAACACCTTGTCAGGACTCCTGGCTATAGGATAAAGAACACCCGAGCTTGTTCGAGAAAAGTAATAGCAAAAGCAGACTTCGACGAACCCTAATTTGGTGCCATACAATTAATTTATTCTATGAACACCATTGATTATCTTCCATACATTGGGCGAACACTTTGTAGGAAAAATGTTGAAATAACCAAAGAAATGCAAGAATAAATCATTTGGAGGAAGCGTAAGACCCCCTTGAGAAAGTAACAAGACGTGAATCCAATGGGTACCTTCTATCTCTCTAACATTTTTACGAAGAGAGGCGCACTCAATTTCTACTCACTCTGGGATATTGTAAAACTTACTAAACTCGGACAATGATATATTACCTATCTTTGCCATTTGTAAACCCTAAAATAAAAATTCAAAGAAAACACAGAGAGAAAGCAAGGGAGACGTATGAGATGGAAATTTGGCTTGGGCAGTGCAAGGTCACAAGCTCAAATGACGAGGGAGATCGAAAGCAAAAAAATGAAGACATGGAGAAGAGGGCAAAAATCGCTAAAACTCGCAAAAGACGGAAGAACACTAAAAGGCTTGAAACGGATATTATGAAACACTGCTCAAAATGAATTTTAAATGATACTAATCATCACACACAGGACACGAAGCAACTGCCCCCTAAATCATCTCTCAAACTTTGGGAAGAGTTACGTGATATGCAACAGATCCATTATGACAAATCATTTAAATTTATTGAGCCGAAATTATGGCCCAACAAATTTAGGGGCGATTGTGGGTACCTAGAAATGGCATTACGGGCCTGGACGAGTAGCCCAATTAAAATGGCCCAAAGTCCAAGCCCTTCGCACCTTAAAATTAATTTACTTTTAACTTAGTCTTCTCCCATGTTCTAAAATAGAGATATTCCAGGAGAAGATGGAAAACGTGGGGGAGTCCAACACTCCCACTCCCTGAAGACAGATATGTATATAATAAATCCTAGGTCTCGAGCAAAAGACGCGAACTATATTCTCTATAAACGCTCCCCGGAGTATATATAAATAATACTGACTGCACCACCGTGGACGTAGGCATTCTTGCTGAACCCCGTACATATCCTGTTGTGTGATTAACATTTTATCTTCTTTATTATGCTTGGTGATTGCGCTTATTTTATCTATGTGTGTTGCATAATATTCGTCACCATAGTTACCAATAACATTATCTATGTGATGATCTTTAGAAACCCAGCTAGGTACTTCAGGTGTCTCAATTGGTAAAGAATCATCTATTTTAGGAGAGTCATTTTCTAAAACAATTTTAGACTCTTCCACAATAGTTTGTTCTCTAGTCTTACTCTCAATAGTATTGTCACTTACAATAACGTTTATGGATTCCATTAAGGTCATTCTGCAAAAATTATAGACACGGTATGCTCTACTATCTGGAGAATATCCTAAGAAAATAGCTTTATCTACACAAGTCTAAAATTTGGATAAGTGTTCTCTATCTTTGCAGACATAACAAGTACTACCAAAGGTTCTAAGGTATTTAAGAATGGGATTTTTCCCATTCCATAGTTCATAAGGAGTTTGTTTAGAATTCTTCCTAAGATAGACCCTATTGATAATGTGACAACAAGTATGAATAGATTCTACTAAAAAATATTTAGGTAAACGCTTGGCATGAATCATAACACGTGCCATCTCTTGAAGGATACGATTCTTTCACTCAGTAATTCAATTTTGTTGAGGAGGCTTAGGAGCACTAAACTCATGTTTGTAACCATTATAGTCACAATACCCTATAATACCAGTATCTATGAATTCTCCACCTCGATCACTACGTATTCTATTTTCTTGAGTGTCCTTCTCATTTTCAATCTGAAGTAGCATTTTCAAAAAGGTTTGGAAAGTGTCACACTTTTATTTTAAGAAGTCTACCCAAGTAAATCTGGTGAAGTCATCAACCATAACAAGAATGTAACTGTGTCCACAGAGACTAACAGTTCGAGAAGGACCCATTAGGTCCATATAGATGAGCTCAAAGGGTTTAGAGGTAAGGATATCTTTAACTTTCTTATGAGGTGCCTTAACAATTTTTCCTTCCTGACAAGGTCCACAGACAATGTTAGAAATAGGTTTGATCTTTGGAATTCCTCTAACTATTTCTTGTGAAGATAATCTACTAAGGTTATCGTAAGTTAAGTGACCCATACAATTATGCCATATTTCATTGTCATCCATTCTGGCAACGTTATAGATTTTAGTACTGTTCATGACAGTATAACAATTTTTAGGGGTTCTGAATCCTGTAAATATGCACTCACCTTTTTCATTTAAAATTTTGCAATTATTCTTTGTAAAGGTGACACTATGATTTGAGTCACAAAATTGCGAGATACTAAGTAGATTAGACTTAATACCTTCTACTAAAAGAACATTTTCAAGTATAGGTAATCCTTCTTCTTAAAGTGTTCCTTTACCAATGATTTGAGACAATACACCATCACCGAAAATAACTTTTCCTCCTACAAAGTTGGTTTTGTTTTAAAGTTTTGTTTCATCCCCAGTCATATGTTTTGAACACCCAGAGTCTAAATACTAACCAGAAGAGGTGTGTTCAACTTCTAAAGAAGTAATCACAATGTTACACTTCATATGTGGTAATAGCACATCTTTTCTAACCCAGATAGGTCTTGTTTTTAATTTGCACATATTTGTTCTCATTTGATAAAATTTGCGGGCTTTAGATTTTTTTTAAAAAATGTTTTGCGCGTGAGTTTGAATCTTATGGAAAATATGATCATTCTTGAAAATGATATTTTAGGTTTGGTATTTCTCTTTCTATAGTTAGAGTTTTTATCTAGTTGTATAGGCAGAACATAATTGTTATGACTTCTCCTAGAGTAGTTAAAGTTCTGGTATAGAGGAGTATTACAAAAAGGTTTTACTAAATGTCTAGAGTAGCCGCCTTCAAAAGAATGACCGTATATATCACAGTATGATAAATATAGATTGCTTGAAGAGGGTATCTCCTTAGGAAAGTTTCTAAACATAGGTTTAATGGGATTTTGATGTTGAGACGTATTCCTCAGGAGTACAGTTTGAAAAGAAGAAACACACTTCCTAATCGGGGGGCAGATGTATTTAGCCTCAGGTTGACTGTCACACCTAGAGTAACTAGATTCCCCAATATCAAACTTTTGGTGTTTTTCATCAAACTCATCTTTTAGGGAATGAAAGTTTGGGCAAGTTTCTATAAGTCTTTTGCCACTGAAACGAACATGATTGATTCAAAGTTTTTATTTTGTTTCTCTAACATTGGGAAAAATCCTATTCTAGTTCAATCATCAGAATTGGTTTTTGAGTCAGTAACAAAATCATCAAAATAGTTGGAATTGTTTTCAAACTTAGCAATTTTTTTGAAAATAGTTGCTATCTTTTCTTTAGCTTGTTCCAATTCTAATAATGTCCCTTTATATTTTGTTCTCCAGAGTTTCATTTGTTTCAATCAAAATTTTCAATTTTTGATCAAAAAGTTTGACTTCATTTTCATGAGTTAGACATTGGTTAGTATACTCTTCAGCGTTAAGTTTAAACATTAGAGTAATGCCTTCTAGTTTCTTAGTAAGATCTTTCACTATCTTCTCTAATCTAGAGATTTTCTTGAGAGTTTTGGCATAAAGTGTGTGAACATCAGTCAGGTCTTCAGTGTCCGAGTCACTAAGTGTAGTGTGTGAAGTGACCCCTAAGGATTCAATTATTGAACTCACACACACATTGACATCATCGTTGTCGCATTCCCTTTGACTCACACACCCCGAAGTAGAACTAGCAATGTTCTCAGAAATTAAATCATTTAAATGAGTAGCAGCATGACTAATAATAAGAAAAGTAGAGCTATTATCATCGTTCTCATACAAAAGCACATTCATATAATCATTATAGATTATCTTGGCAAAGAAAGACATGCAAGGATCAAAACCATCAGATGACTCAGGTTCCTCATTATCAGAGTCACTTGAATCATCCCATGTCTTGAAAATGTTGGCCCTCATACGTTTATTGGTTGTGTCCAGCTTAACTCTACAGTCTTGTGCTAAATGTTCTAATTTTCCACATATAAAGCATTCAATATTCTTAAAGGCTTTGTTAGGTCTCATATGAATGTCCTTGTCATGTTTGTCTTGACCTTTCTCATGAGGTTTGTGATTAGATTGAGTTGGATAATTTGGTTTTCCTTGTCTGTTTGCCATTTTATTTCTAAATTTGACAATTTTCTTAAACTGCTTTGACATCAAGGGAATTTGATTATCCAAACTGATATGACCAAAATGTACCCTCGTCTCATAGGACGACGGGCATCACATCTCATAAGAACCTCACATATCCTCAGTAGGCTTATCCAGATAAGGATCGGTCTCAGTAGGGTCGGCCTCAACAGGGTCGGACAGGAATTAATCCTCAGCAGGGTCATCCAGAAAAGGGTCGGCCTCAGTAAGGCCGGCCTCAATAGGGTCAGCCTCAATAGGGTCAGCCTCAACAGGGTTGGCCATGGCTTAATCATTAGCAGGGTCATCCAGATAAAGGTCGGCCTCAGTAGGGTCAGCCTCAATAAGGTCGGCCTCAATAGGGTCGGCCTCAATAAGGTCAGCTACGGCTTAATCATTAGCAGGGTCATCCAGATAAAGGTTGGCTTTAACAAGGTCGGCCTCAATAGGGTCAACCTCAATAGGGTCAGCCATGGCTTAATCATTGGCAGTGTTATCCAGATAAGGGTCGACCCCAGTAGGGTCGGCCTCAATAAGGTCGGCCTCCATAGGGTCGGCCTCAACAGGATCGTCCACAGCTTAATCATTGGTAGGGTTATCCAGATAAGGGTCGGCCTCAGTAGGGTCGGCCTCAATAAGGTCAACCCCAATAGGGTCGGCCTCAACATGGTTGGCCATGGCTTAATCATTAGCAGGGTCATCCAGATAAGGCTCGTCCTTAGTATGGTCGGCCTCAACAAGGTCGGCCATGGCTTAATCATTAGTAAGGTCATCGAGATAAGGCTCAGCTTCAGTAGGGTCGGCCTCAATAGGGTCATCCATGGCTTAATCATTGTCAGGGTCATCCAGATAAAGGTCTGAACATAAGACGTTGGCCTCGGCCTCAGCCTCAGACTCAACCTCATAACTCTCATACAGTAGTTCAACCTTGACCTCAGCCTCATAGATCAATAACCAGCGGTCTCATCCCAAAAAGGTTGGCCAAGGCCGACGTTACTAGTTACCTCGGCAAGAGAGGTCTTCATGATCCATGGGGGGTTATTCAATAAGCCACCTAAGTATGACAACCTCGGCTAGGTGTAGGCCGAGGTTATAAGAACAATCCCACCATCATAACCATCCTCGGATATGAATCAATCGACGTTCCTGCTACTTCACTATTACCTCAACCGAAGCTGACGTTGCATTCCCGCATGCCTTACCTTGGCTCTGCTGGTAAGGCAAGGTCACCACTGATAAAGCAGTTTCCCTACCAAACCAACCTCGTCCTCTTTATGGCCGAGGTTGGGACCAATCACATATAGTCGAGCTCTTATGCGCATATGTGTAGTTGGGAACACGTGTACACAAATCACTTATAACAAATCATTCCCCTCACGTAGAGGGAATATCTCATCATCATTCTCTACATGTGACAATGACATATGTCTTCTTCAGATTGGATAGATCATCGCACACATGCTCATTACATGCATAGGTGGTACATTACACCCCCAGGTACTATATATAGAGGTCATCCTCTACGTTGCAAAGGATCTGAAATTAGCAACCCTAGCTGAAACTCTGTTCAAATACACAGTAAAGAGAGAAAGTTTGAGAGCTTGTATCTATGGCCATTAGAGCCCTCATACAGTGATATTAATCACACACTTGCACAGTGGACGTAGGCCTGATTTGCTGAACTACTTATATTTCGGTGTAAATCCTCTTCTCCTCACCTCCCTCGACTATGTGTGTATATACCCTTATGCTACCATTGTTAACACTGGATTGAGCTTGCAAACACCTTACCCGGTGGTGCTATTTCCAGCATCATCATTTTGGCTCCGTCTGTGGGAAGAGAAGATGTCTCTTCCTCTTCTTCAGCTTAACCTCATCAGAGACTCTGGTGGTGAACCAAGCACCACCCCTTGCGTGCTATTAAGCTCACCTGCTACTCAAGCTCCCTATTGTTAACACATGGCACCAGAGTTACCACCACCTCTTCCACCGCCTGGTCGGGGAGGGCCTAGTTCTAGCCAATCACTACCCCAGTCCAAAATGGCGGAGGTGGCCGCAACCTTAAGGTCTTTAGCTGCAACGCAGGAAGCTATGTAGGAGCAGTTTGCACAGCTTAGTCAAACTATGATGAGGCCACCTGGAGTTTCACCAGAAATGATCACTCTGGCAGCTGTCCAGCCTCATCCTAACGCCAAAGGACCACCCTAGGCACCAATGAAGGACCAACCTCCATCCCAGTGAACGAGGGATGTTGCTGACCCTAGGCACTTACGCCTGGGAAGGCAAGGAAACCCTTGCCCGGAGGACAGGTATGACGATCTACAGGCGGAAGAGGTCCTGGAAGACTGTTGGGAGCCGTATGAGGTGTCGAATAATACAGTATGTCCTCTTCAGCAGAGTCGAGGTTTTATCAGCCGAAGAGCTAAAGAGGCCCAACAAAGAGGGTCAACTTTTGATCGATTGAGCAGAGGGTCAACCTTTGAGAGGTTGGGCCCAATGAATGACCTAGGATAGAGGTTATCAAGGTCGAGGAGCACAACAACCTTACAAAGAGAAGACAGACAAGGTCGGCCAGATCAAGGCTGACACCGTGAAGGAAGGGGCAGAGACCAAGAAGAGGTCAATAGCTGATATTGGGCTGTGGCAGGGGAACCCTTAGTGCATCCCTTGGAGGTGGCTGGGGACAACCTCGGCCAAGACCATGGTAGGAGACCATGGAATGACTCTATCCAACATCTTGAGGAGAAGATAGGAGACCTCATCAAGATCAAGGATCCATTACGAAGGGGCTACTCAGAAGGCTCTCCATTCGTGGCTAAGATAGTGAACTTCCCGACCCCTGCTAATTTCAAACCACCGATGGTGTCTCCCAAGTATGACGGTATCACCAATCCTATACATCACATAGAGATGTATCACTCAGCGACAGACATTTACTCGATACCAGATGAGATGAAGTGTAGGGCCTTCTCTGGGACCTTGACAGGAGCAACACACAACTGGTTTACTTCTCTTCCGAAGAACTCAATTGACAACTTTAAGGGCTTGGCCGAATGATTCATTCATAACTTTTGTTTTGGGGTAAGGCCTCAAAAGAAGACCACCCACATACTGTATGTCAAGCAAGGTAAGGACGAGAGCCTAAGAGACTACATCGCCAGGTTCAATAAAGAGAAACTTGAGGTTGAAGACTATGAAGAGAATATAGCCATGACCGCCCTCATAGGTGGTCTCCAGAAAGAAAATTTGTTGTGGAAACTTGTGAAAGACCCTCTCAGGTCTATAGCGGAGCTACTGGGAACTGTGGGGAAAGTTATGAATGCCAAAGAGGCAATGGCCGCCAAGTATGAGGATGAGAACCATGGTAATGGCGGGAAGTCCCAAAGAAAGAAAGATGGAAAGAAGAGGTCAGCTGATGACAAGATGGCTCACTATACTCCTCTAAATGTGAGCTGTGACCATATCCTCAATGGGATCAAGAATGACAGGACCCTAAGATGGCCAGAGAAACTGAAGGCCCCACCACATAAGAGGAACAAAAACTTTTGGTGTGAGTTCCACCAGGACTATGTTCATGTTATAGACCAATGCTTCGCCTTGAAGGATGAGATTGAGAAGATATTAAAGTCCTAAAAACTGAGGAAGTATGTTGATGGAAAGGCACCTAAAGGCGGAAGAGATGACCCTAAGAAGGGGAAAAATGACAGATGTCGTGGTGATGCATCAGTAAGAAGAGACAATAATTCGGAAGGTGATGATGAAGATGATTCGAACCTTCCACCGAAAGATGATAACACCCCAGTGAAGAGGGTTGGTATGATCTACTTTGGTGTTGACACCATATGTGGAGGACTCACTGGAGGTGGCTCTGAAGTGGCTGACAGGAAAGCTCACGTGGAAGAGGCCAAGTCAGTGGCCAAACTTGAAGTTATAAATCTAACGACTTTTGATGCAGTGCAGAAGAGAAAGAAGGTAGACATGGACACCCTTATAGTTGGGTCTCCAGACTCGACTTCAAAGGTATCTTAGCCCCATGATGACCCTTTGGTAATAACAACAAGGGTGCATAGGTAGGAAGTGCAGAGGATCCTCGTAGACGGGGGGAGCTCAACAGACGTAATGTTTTGGCCTTTTGCTTCTAGAGCCTAGGTCTTAGCAAAGCTAGGATGGTACCCTATCATCACCCCTTGATGGGATTCAGTGGCGAAAAGGTCCACCCATTGGGCATGTATGAGCTGGACGTACGGATAGGTGATGAGTGGCCTAAGAGGTTTACTAGGAAGAGAACGTTTTCTCGGACTACAACCTCATCATAGGAAGAGTGGACCTTAAGGAGTTTGAAGTTGTGCCGTCGACGGTCCATCAGATGCTAAAATTCCTGACCCCCTATGGCGTAGGGGAAGTGGAAGGTGACCAGACCATAGCGCGAGAATGTTACTTCTAATCGGCCAAAGAGAGAGAGGCCCATAAGAGGACAACCACCACTTATAGCATTGATACACTTGACCCAAGAGATGATACAAAGTTGAAGAAGGGAGAGGTCGTGGAAAAGTTAGAATCCATCCAGCCCTAAAGACAGAAATCAAGGAAGAGATAATAAACTTCCTCAGAAGGAGGCAGAGTGTCTTCGCTTGGAGTCACGCGGGCATGCCCGGCATCAACCTTGAGGTTTTGAGTCACAAGCTCAACGTGACAAAAGATGCTAGGCCTATCAAATAGAGACAAAGAGTTTACTCCAGGGAAAAGTACAACGTCATCTGGGAAGAGGTTACAAAATTGGAAGAGGCTGAGTTTATAAGAGAAGTCATATATCCGGAGTGGTTATCGAATGCAGTCATCGTGCCCAAGGCCAATGGGAAGTGGAGAATGTGTGTTGATTTCACTGACCTGAACAGGTCTTGTCCAAAAGACAGCTATCCCTTACCTCAGATAGATTAGATGGTGGATGCTACTGCAAGATATGAGCTCATGAGCTTCATGGATGCGTATTCAGGCTATAAGTAGATCTTCATGGATGCAGAGGACTCAAAGAAGATAGCCTTCATTACTGACAAAGGGGCGTACTGCTACAAAGTGATGCCCTTCGGCCTAAAAAATGCAAGGGCAACATACCAACGTCTTATGAATAAGATGTTCGAAGAGTAAATAGGCAAGACTATGGAGGTGTATGTAGACAATATGCTCACGAAGATCTTAAAAGCTTGCACTCATGTGGCAGACCTCGAAAAGACCTTCGATATTATGAACTCATGCAGAATGAAACTCAACCCCGCGAAGTGTGTCTTCAGAGTAGGAGATAGGAAGTTCCTGGGATTTATCGTCAACCACAGAGGAATCGAAGCAAATCCAAAGAAAATCAAGGCTTTACTTGATATAAAGACACTAAAAAAGTATCAAGGATGTTCAAAGGCTCACCGGAGGGGTGGCTGCACTCAATAAATTTATCTCCAAGGCGACGAACAAGTGTCTTCCATTCTTTAAAGTACTTAGAAAGGCCTTCCAATGGGACGGAGAGTGCGAAAAAGCTTTCAAGCAGCTCAAGTCTTACTTGGGGTCTCCCTTATTGCTATCTCGGCCTGTAGTAGGAGAGAAATTGTATGTGTATCTGGCAGTCTCCGAATCAGCCATCAGCGTAGCCATATATGGGAAGACACTGGGATCCAAAGGCCTGTGTATTTCAACAGTAAGGCCCTTCAAGGGTCTGAACAAAATTACCCTCGTATGGAAAAGTTAGCTTACGCCCTGATACATACTTCAAGGAAGATGAAGCCTTACTTCCAAGCCCACTCCATGGTTGTCCTCATCGACTCCGCACTAAGACAGGTCCTACATAAACCTGAGAAGTTCGGGAGATTGATGACCTGGGCCATTGAGTTGGGGGAGTATGATCTTACCTACCAACCTAGGACAAACATCATAGGGCAAGCCCTCACAGACTTTGTTGCTGAGTTCACATGGGAAAAGGCTGAGGCAGAGAATGGCCTAGAGGGTGTTGAAAAAATAAACCATGGTGTCTTCCAAAATCAGGAAGAGACGACACCAAACATCTTCCGAGATCAGGAAGAGGTCAAATCAAACAAGGTCAGGGGCAGAGTAGCGGAGAACGAGGAGGATCAGTACCTCTTTAAATAAGGAATCATGTCAGAAGGGGTCTTCTCATCGGATATAGACATTTAGAGCCTCTTCATTGATGGTTCTTCCTGCGATAGTGGAAGCGGTGTAGGATTGATACTTTTATCCCCAGATGGTGCTAACATCGAATACACTTTGAGATTTAACTTTAAGGCATCTAACAACAAGTCGGAATATGAAGCCATAATAGTCAGCCTCTCATTGGTAAAGACTCTGGGTGTGAGGCGACTCCTACTCCACAACGACTCAAGGTTAGTTGTCAATCAAGTATTGGGAGTCTATGAGGCCAAAGATGAAAGAATGGCCAAGTATCTAATGAGGGTGATAACGATGTTAGAATATTTCAAAGAGACAAAACTGAAGAGAGTACCTCATTAAAGTAACAGCCATGCAGACGCGTTGCCAAGGCTGGCTTCGGCGAGGAAGACAGACATCAGAAGGACAGTTTCGATCGAGGTCTTAGGAAAATCAACCATTGAGGAAGAAGAGGTATGTAACCCTTGTCTCAATTTGAACCTAGGAGACTCATGGATGGACCCCCTCGTCAGATATATTAGAAAAGGAGAGCTACCCGAATCCAAGCTAGAGAGGAGGAAATTGAGATATAGGGCTGCCAAGTTCTCCATAGTAGGAGACGTCCTCTATAAGAAAGGATTTATGTTGCCTCTCCTCAGATGTGTGCATCCCATCGAATTTCCCCGCGTCTTACAGGAAGTTCACGAGGGCACTTGCTCCAGTCACATAGGAGGAAGACCCTTGGCCAAGAGAATTATTACCCAGGGATACTGGTGGCCAACCTTAGCTAAGGTTACTGCAGCCTATGTGAAGAGGTGTGAAAAATGTTAAAGATTCTCAACTATCCCTCATCATCCTATGACGTCAATCAGTTCCCCTTGTCCATTCGTAGTAGGGGGGATTATTTTAGTGGGTCCCCTGCCAAGGGCTACAAATAATTACCTATTACTGATAATTCCCATTGATTACTTCTCCAAATTGGAGAGGCCGAGCCGATGATAACGATGACAGAGTAGAAGACCTTCCAATTTATTTGGAAGAACATCACATGCAGATATGGCCTCCCAAATACACACATATGAGACAACAGAACCCAGTTCAAGAATTATTCCTTGGAAAATTATGAAAAAGTTCGGATAAAGTAATTTTTCTCTTCTCCTGGCCGACCTGAAGCAAATGGTCAGACCTTATAACATCATAATGTGGTGACAAGGTCTGAGGTGAGACATCATCCTCAGATCACCTCAAACCTTAAACATCATAATTTGGTGAAAAAGTGTTTATAAGGATAACATCTTAGTTGATGACCTCAGACCTTAAACATCATAAACTTAGTGATCTCATATCTGAAACATCATTAACTTGGTGACATGAGAGTTATCATTAACTTGGTGATCTCATATCTGAAACATCATTAACTTGGTGACATGAGAGTTAACATCATTAACTTAGTGGCCTCATATCTAAGACAAACATCATTAACTTGGTGGTCTCATATCTGAAACATCATTAACTTGGTGGCCTCATATCTGAGACAAACATCATTAACTTGGTGATCTCATATCTGGAACATCATTAACATGGTGATCTTATATTTGAAACATCATTAACCTGGTGATCTCATATCTGAAACATCATTAACTTGGTGACATGAGACTTAACATCATTAACTTGGTGGCCTCATATCTAAGACCAACATCATTAACTTGGTGGTATCATATCTGAAACATCATTAACTTAGTGACATGAGAGTTAATATCATTAACTTGGTGGCCTCATATCTGAGATAAACATCATTAACTTGATGATCTCATATCTAAAACCTCATTAACTTGGTGACATGAGAGTTAACATCATTAACTTGGTGGCCTCATATCTAAGACAAACATCATTATCTTGGTGGTCTCATATCTGAAACATCATTAACTTGGTGACATGAGAGTTAACATCATTAACTTGGTGGCCTCTTATCTGAGAGAAACATAATTAACTTGGTGACATGAGAGTTAACATCATTAACTTGGTGATATGAGAGTTAACATCATTAACTTGGTGGCCTCATATCTGAGACAAACATCATTAACTTGGTGATCTCATATCTGAAACATCATTAACTTGGAGACATGAGAGTTAGCATCATTAACTTGGTGGCCTCATATCTAAGACAAACATCATTAACTTGGTGGTCTCATATATGAAACATCATTAACTTAGTGACATGAGAGTTAACATCACTAACTTGGTGGCCTCATATCTGAGACAAACATCATTAACTTGGTGATCTCATATCTAAAACATCACTAAATTGGTGACATGAGAGTTAACATCATTAACTTGGTGGCCTCATATCTGAGACAAATATCATTAACTTGGTGGTCTCATATCTGAAACATCATTAACTTGGTTATCTCATACTTTGAGAACTTTTGTGTTGGTTAGAGATAAAAATCAGTGCTATGCCTAAATATACTTTATCCCCTAGCCTTCTATCTAAATTGAAGACTAAGGGCTAGGGGTAATTGATATGACCAAAATGTACCCTCGTCTCTTAGGACGATAGGAATCACATCTCATAAGAGCCTCACAAATCCTCAGCAAGGTCATCCAGATAAGGATCGATCTCAGTAGGGTCGGCCTCAATAGGGTCGGCCATGACTTAATCCTCAGCAGGGTCATCCAGAAGAGGGTCGGCCTTAACAGGGTCGGCCTCAATAGGGTTAGCCACGGCTTAATCATTAGCAGGGTCATCCAAATAAAGGTTGGCCTCAACAAGGTCGGCCTCAATAGGGCCGGCCTCAACAAGGTCGGCCACGGATTAATAACTAACAGGGTCATCCAGATAAAGGTTGGCCTCAATAAGGTCGGCCTCAATAGGGTCAACCTCAATAGGGTCGGCCATGGCTTAATCATTGGCAGGGTCATCCAGATAAGGGTCGACCCGAGTAGGGTTGACCTAAATAAGGTCGGCCTCCGTAGGGTCGGCCTCAACAAGGTCTTCCACGGCTTAATCAATAGTAGGGTCATCCAGATAAGGGTCGGCCTCAGTAGGGTTAGCCTCAAGAGGGTCAGCCTCAACAGGGTTGGCCATGGCTTAATCATTAGCAGGGTCATCCAGATAAGGCTTGGTCTCAGTAGGGTCAGCCTCAATAGGGTTGGCCATGGCTTAATCATTAGCAAGGTCATCCAGATAAGTCTCGGCCTCAGTAGGGTCGGCCTCAATAGGGTCATACATGGCTTAATCATTGTCAGTGTCATCCAGATAAGTGTCGTAACAGAAGACGTTGGCCTCAGCCTCAGCCACAGCCTCATAACTCTCATACAGTAGCTCAACCTCGACCTCAGCCTCATAGATCAACAACCAGCGGTCTCATCCCAAAAAGGTCGGCCATGGCCTACGTTACTAATTACCTCGACAAGATAGGTCTTCATGATCCATGGGGGGTTATTCAACAAGCCACCAAGTATGACAACCTCGGCTAGGTTCAGGCTGAGGTTACAAGAACAATCCCACCATCATAACCATCCTCGGCTAAGAATCAGTCGACGTTCCTGCTACTACACTATTACCTCGGCCCAAGCTGAGGTTGCAGTCCCGCATGCCTTACCTCGGCTCTGCTGGTAAGGCAAGGTCACCACTGATCAAGCAGTTTCCCTACCACACAAACCTCGTCCTCTTCAAGGCCGAGGTTGGAACTAATCACAGATAGTCGAGCTCTTATGTGCATATGTGTGGTTGGGAACACGTGTACACAAATCAGTTATAACAAATCATTCCCCTCACGTGGAGGGAATATTTCATCATCATTCTCTACATGTGACAGTGACAGATGTCTTCATCAGATTGGCTTGATCATCACACACATGCTCATTGCATGCATAGGGGGTACATTACACCCCCAGGTACTATTTATAGAGGTCATCCTCTACCTTGCAAAGGATCCGATTTAGCAACCCTAGCTGAAACTCTGTTCAAATACACAGTAGAGAGAGAAAGTTTGAGAGCTTGTATCTATGGACATTAGAGCCCTCATACAGTGATATTAATCACACACTTGCACAGTGGACGTAGGCCTGATTGGCTGAACCACTTATATTTCGGTGTAAATCCTCTTCTCCTCACCTCCCTCTACTATTTGTGTATGTACCCTTATACTACCATTATTAACATTGGATTGAGCTTGCAAACACCTTACCTGGTGGTGCTGTTTCTAGCATCATCACAAACAATCTATATCAGATTCCACATCAGAGTCATTATTGGGAATAGTAAGCTTAGGTTTCATAAGCTTAGAAGAAAAACTCAAATTGGAACTAGTCTGTTTCCTATGGGGCTGGGTCAATTATTTCTTAAATTCTAATTCCATTTCCACAGTTCTCAGTTTACTACTGAGTAATTTAAGAGTGAGATTTTGATCACTCATTTCCTCAATAGCATATCTTTTGTTATCAAATTTCTGTGGTAATGATCTTACAATTTTAGAGACAATTTCATGTCTATTATAAGTTATCCCATTAGCATGCAATTTGGTCACAATGTCAGTCAATTTCATGTAAAAGTCATCAAAAGATTCAGAGTCTGACATACTTAAAGAGTTATACTGCTGGACAAGCATCTGTGTTTTAGTAGTCTTAACTCCAGTGTCACCTTCATGTTATGTAATCAGAGTATCCCAAGCTTCCTTAGATGTGGCACAAGATGACGTCCTTTTGAACTCATATTCATTTATAGACATAAAAATGGAATTCTTTCCTTTGTTATCGTTTCGAGAAACTTACTTCTCTTCTTGAGAGAATTCAGTTAATACTTTCTTAATCCTCTCATTACTTCCTTTAGTGGCTGGTTTATTAGGATAAGTATATCCATTTTCAATAATATCCCAAACATCATCTCCTAAGGTTCCTTGTATTAAAGCAACCATTCTTACCTTCCAGTAAGCAAAGTTATTTCCATCAAAGAGAGGAGGTCTAGTCAAGTTACCAAATCTTTCATTTTTTTCTCTTCCATTGTTTGATTTTAAGAAAACAATCTCATAAACACAAGATCTTTAACGAAAATTTCCAAAGCTATGATACCAATTGACAAATTTGTTACTTAGGTCATTTAATACAATATTAAACTATTGACGTAACTCCAAACTATTTTTTGAGGAACCTATTTTCTTTAAATGAAAACAGATTAATCACAAGATGTGTTTAATAAAACATAGACGAGATTTGTTCAAGATTTTATAACAAGTTTCGAAAATCAGTTTAAATCAATTAAACTCAGCACAACCCCAAGAATGAGATGAGGAGATGTATAAAGATTCAGGACAAGGCATTTTTAACATTGTAAAACCTCACCCAACTGAGGAAACATCCACGGTGACTTCTAAGTCACAAACCAAAAAACCCCTAAAACAAAATATAGAAGTTACAAACTATTTAACAAACATATAAACTAATCAGACCTATACAAGTTTAGAAATGTACCCACTGGTTGATTCTAACCTTTCTGTAATTCCGAAGTTGATGTGGCTTTCCCAGTTTGCTAACTTCTCAACTTTTTTCCACTCTTTACATCGACTTTTGTAGGTTCAAGATCTTATATCCAACACTTATGTGTTGTAGTGTGACGAGTGTTTGTGATGGTGATCTAACACATACATGCACACATGCACACTGAAATGTGCGACTGTGTGATAATTTATTAAATTTAAATTCGCAAGTTTCCAAGTACCCCTTATTTAATTAGAGTCCCTAAACATGCATCTAAGGTGCGTGTGTCAACTCATAAATAAATAAACCATGCAACACATTAAATATGTTGAGACACAAATTTCAGGAAAAAAACCCTTTCGGGCAAAACCTTTATTTCACTATGAATATATAAATCGCAACTTACAATTACATAGAGAAATCTATAATGGATTAACACGCAGCCAACCCACAAAGACACGCAGTCTTGAACTCAGCAAGAGAATACACGCACCACCCTCCAAGGACTCGCAGCCCAAATAACAAAGGAAGAACCGCAACTCTCCTCTGTGACACGCAGCCATAACACTTTGTAGAGACTCCCTCAGCAATGACACGTAACCCTCAGTTGCAAAGATCATTCCACAAAGATGAACAATAACAAAGCTTGTGTTCTAGGGTTCCAAAAAATTCCCAAACGTAATTAGGATTTTTTTGTGTGAATCATAGAGATGTTTGGCACATAAAAAAAATGAAGTCTTATTTTGTTTGAACTCTTAGAAACGTTTTCTCAAAGACTTAAAAAATACACCACCGAAATAGGTATATATATATGAAATATGAGTCGGTGGAAAAATATCACACGGAACTGTTCGAATTTATCTCAGGCGGATCAATTCGGTATGGAGGCGGATCAGTCCAACCTCGGATTAGTTTGTTTTCCAAAAGGGGATCTTCGGTTCAATTTCGATCAGGGGTTTACTGGTGCAAAGAGGATCGGTCCGTCTTGAGGCGGATCGGTCCAGAGGAAGATCGATTCTTTTTCCAAATGGGCGGACCGATCTGGGACCGATCGATTCTTCTTATTTTTTATGAAATTTTTTTTATAAAAATTTCCCAATACTAAATATGAAGCTTAAGGAACTTAAAAACAGAACTTTACCAAGTTCATTCTCGCAGAGGTTATGATGTTGAAGACGTTTTGATATTCGGATCCGTTGATGTAGATGAGATCTTGAATTTCTTCAACGGTATAACGGCGTACGTCATACATATTGATAATGGAGAAAAATGTCCTTCAAATCACCCCCTATGTCTATGTCGGTACATACATAAAAATATCTGAATTATCAGCAAATGACCTATACAAATCTACCCTCCCATGAATCCTAAAAATGGAAAGATACAAATGTTTAAATCTTCATCGTTTGTTCTTCAATCTTCAATAATCATCAAAGCTCAAAGCTTTTCTCATCAGGGTGTGCAACATATTGATCTTCAATCTTCATACCTACACACATGAGACAAAGAAAATACCACGTGACATATAGAGTTTGAAATGAGATATACATAGATACCGATTTATGATAAAAAACATACGCTAAATCTCAAAAACTCTCCCAAAATTCAAACTCCCCCATAAAATGATAATTCTTTCTCCCCCTTTTTATGATGTCCCCAAATAGACAAATGAGAAGAATGAGTCAAATAAGCAAAAACGGAGGTGTCACGGTACACAAAACAGGGCATCAAACAATATGGTAAACGTGCTCTTGTAAGGAGATGCTCAAAAACAAATGCACAAACTATTTTTGACTTTTCAATTTTTCATAAAAAAAGAAGATACATTTGAAAAAAAAAATATTCTACAAAAATCACACCATGGATTTTGACTCAAACAACCAACTCATGGAAATGGAATGAATGGGTGTGAACACATTCGATAGGTAAATCAACTCAATCAATCATATCTGCATGATGCATATGTGTACCCCTAACGAATGAACATCAAAAGTATCCTTAGGTGAAAAAAATTGTTGAATTTAGATGACATCGTCTTATGCAAATCAACAAATCGAAGTCAAAGTGATTTCCACACCAATAACGTCCAAACTATGTAGTGCATTTTCGAGCATTTCAAGGACGTGCAAACCCATTTTTAAATTCTCCAACCAAACTCCCTCATGCATATTTTATTTTAGAGGTGTATAAACTAAATTCTCAAACTTTAGAGAATTTGTGCAAAAACCTAAATGGCCCCTTTTTGGCATGAATATCTTTTTATTGCCTTTCAATTTTTTCGGGCTCCTTTAACCTCTTTGGACCCCGGATAATAAAATTCCTCCATTTTTTAGGTCCAATTTAGTGGTGTCTTAGTATTCGCAAAGGAAAAATGAACGTTTCGCAGCCCTTCCCCTTTTTCAAACCAAACACACAAAACAGTTTTTATATGCACAATGTACTTATCAAAATCTATCACGCTTGGTTCATTTTAAGGACATGATTGAAGTGAAAACTCCCAACCAACATGTGATAAGACAAGCACAATAATCAAACAAATTTGTGCATGTGTGCAATAAAGGAAACATGAGTCAAACATGTAGGACATAACACTTAATGACTCCAAACATTATAAAGCACAAGGATAAATTGACATATCGTCTCAAAACACTATCAAATAGTCACATGAAAATAATGAAATGATGTTGTGACCCGGTCATCCTAAGTGTCCATCCATAAAAGGTGGAAACAAAATACAAAAATCTTTTTGGATTTTGTCAAAAATTTATCAAAATAAAATCTTTTTGTATTTTTCAAATTTTTTCTTAAAAAATAAAACGTACAAAAATGATACATACTAGCAATAGGCAAACAATGTCATCATGAAAATTACCATATGCTAGTAAACAAGTCAAAGCTCAATAATTAGGTGCAGAGAGGTTTTCCAAAGGTGGTGACAACTTATGAAAAATCTCCATCAATTCTTGTGATGTTTTGACCAAAAACTTAACTTGCTCACCTAAATGTGAAAACTCTCTCATGTAGTCTCCGGGAGCATGTAAAGTATCACGTGCGGGTGCTTGTGTGACAGAAACATGTGTAGAAGAAAAATGTGACACATACCCCAACTTAAAGCAAAATTCCCTAAGATGTCCTCTCCTCTTGCAAAGATAAATAGGCCTAGGAACACTTCTCTCAAAAACTCTAGGACACACTCTCCCAATAGGAATGGGACGCCTAGGTGGGTTAGGGTGAGACTCACGTGAATCAAACACTAAAGTGGGAAACGGCTCGGGTTCTAATTGGGAAAAAGAAGCACCGTCCTGACTTATTCCTAAATTATCACCTTTAAGCTTATGAAGAACCTTTTCAACCTTCTTAGGTGCATTCACAAAATTGACTTCGACCTCCTTGGCACGTTCGAGATCACTCTCGAGTTGAGATACATGTGTCGTCAGAGTAGACAACGTGTTGTCAAATCAGACTTCTTTGTTCTCAAAACCTCCTTCTCTTTCTCCAAATCTAAAACCCGACGACCGAAATCCCTATTATACTTCTTTGTTTTCAAGGTCTCGGTGTACAAATTTCTAAAAGCTTTTTGGAGCTCATTTTCATCTCCACTTTCTCCCTCACTTGAAGCTCTCAAACCATTACTATCGCATTCGTGTGCACTATTGTGGGACAAGGTGGGTGTGCTCACACGATTAGAAAAAGCTACAAACTTCTCACCACTAGTCTCATCACCCTCACCTTCACTACTATCACTACGTGTTGCGGGCATAGCTACTTTCTTTCCTTTCTTTCTAAGCCACGTTGGACACTCAAATGACTTATGTCCCCTACCCCCACATTTAAAACAAGTGACGTTCTCAAAATATTCCTCACACTCCTCATCGGAGTCATTATCTTTTTCCCTCTCACCACTTTCTTTCGCCTTTCCTTTATTTTTATTTTTCTCAAAAAAAATCTTTTTATTGGAAGAATTATTTTTGTTCATGTTGAGAAATTTTTTAAATTTTTTCGCAAACAAGGCCATATCATTAAAATCAAAATCTCCCTTAGAATCGGACTCACAAACTTTTCCTTTCCTTTTCTTAAAATAAATCTTTAAAGAAATGCCATTATCTTTAGACTTAATGGTTTTAGGAAACATGTCAATCTCGTAGGTTTGACGATCTCCTACAAGTTCTTCCAACTAAAGGAATTTCAAATTTCCCAAAGAGTTCAAAACAGTGACTTTAGGAATAAAGCGTTTTGGGAGAGATATCAATATCTTTTTTACGACACGCGTGTTATCAATCACCTCACCCAAATTAAAACATGTGTTAACAATGTCGGAATAAATATCATCAAAGCATTTGGACTCAGACATGGTGATAGTCTCAATTTGGGTGGCCAAATTTTGTAATTTTGATTCTTTAACCGCATTCGTACCCTCACGTGTCAATTTCAAAACATCCCAAGCCTATTTAGACGTGGTACACATCATAATTCGACGAAACTCATCAGCAGAGATAGCTCCAGAAATAGCACTCAGACCACGGGAATTAACATTGGACAATTTATAATCATCTTCAGCCCAGGCTGACACGGGTTTTAAAGTGGTGATGTTATTAACAGTGACCGTGGGAGGAGTCCAACCATTATCACAATGCAACCAAACACGCTCGTCAATAGATTTTAAAATCGATTTCATACGATCTTTCCAGTAGCCATAATTAGACCCGTCAAAAATAGGCATCTGATTATATAAGTGCTCCATAGCAAAAAATGCGAATTTTCACAAAGCTGGTTTTTCAATAAAATCAATATCACACGATTTTGCGAAAAATAGGAATACACGATAAATTAGCGTAACTTGCTCTGGTACCAATTTGAAAAGTGTGACTGTGTGATAATTGATTAAATTTAAATTCGCAAGTTTCCAAGTATCCCTTATTTAATTAGAGTCCCTAAACATGCATCTAAGGTACGTGTGGCAACTAATAAATAAATAAAGCATGCGACATAGTAAATATGTTGAGACACAAATTTCAGGAAAAAAAACCTTTCGGGTTAAACCTTTATTTCACTATGAATATATAAATCGCAACTTACAATTACATAGAGAAATCGACAATGGATTAACGCGCAACCAACCCACAAAGACACGCAATCTTGAACTCAGTAAGAGAATACACGTAGCACCCTCCAAGGACTCGCAGCCCAAACAACAAAGGAAGAACCGCAGCTCTCCTCAATGACACACAGCCATAACACTTTGTAGAGACTCCCTCAGCAATGACACGCAGCCCTCGGTTGCAAAGATCTCTCCACAAAGATGAACAATAACAAAGCTTGTGTTCTAGGGTTCCAAAAGATTCACAAAAGTAATTGGCATTTTTGTGTGTGAATCAAAAACATGTTTGGCACATCAAAAAAATGAAATCTTGTTGTGTTTGAACTCTTAGAAACGTTTTCTCAAAGACTTAAAAAATACACCACCGAAATAGGTATATATATATATATATATGAAATATGAGTCGGTGGAAAAATATCACACGGAACTGTTCGAATTTATCTCAGGCAGACCGATCCGGTATGGACGCGGATCGGTCCGACTTCGGATCGGTTCGTTTTTCAAAAGGGGATCTTCGGTTCGGTTTCAATCCGGGGTTTACTGGTGCTAAGTGGATTGGTCCGTCTTGAGGCGAATCGGTCCGGAGGCGAATCGATTCTTTTTCCAAATGGGCGGACCAGTCTGGGGCGGATCGTTTCTTCTTATTTTTATAAAAAACATTTTATAAAAAATTCCCAATACTAAATATGAAGCATAAGGAACTTAAAAAAAAAAATTTACCAAGTTCATTCTCGCAGAGCTAATGATGTTGAAGCGGTTTTGATATTCGGATTTGTTGATGTAGATGCGATCTTGAATTTCTTCAACGGTGTAACGGCGTACGACATACATATTGACAATGGACAAAAATGTCCTTACACACACTTATTTATACAAACAAGTCCTACCAAATTACAGATCATATCTAAATGATGCTATTTTCAGTTTCTCTCTTCTTTAGAAATAAAAAGACTTTATTTGACATTTCAAATAATCTCGAAATCCAAGGTTACCTTGCTCGAAAGACTACCAAGGTCATATCCAATTTTAGAGGGTTTTGAAAATGATTTTTAAATTGAAAACCATCAACTGCGATTCCAACAACGTCAAAAGTCTTGTTTCATAAGAACTAGAAACAGAAAAAATATTTGTTGATTCTAACGTTTTGATGACCATTTACACAACAGTAATCAATAAATGTGTTTTCTCAAGATGAGAAACTAAATAATGTATATCTAAGTGTAATATAATATAAAACGACCAGATCTATAATGTCTATAAAAAATAAATACAAATCAAACTAAAATTCTTAAGTTGGACACAAGATCTCAAACTCAGAGGATTCAAACCATGACATGCCTTCAACCCTCTTCCAATGTAACTCTCAAACACTCAGGTATGGTGTTTGGTGTAAACAATTTTTAAAAAATGAATTCGGGTTTGGGGTTGACGGACAAGGGATACTCAGAAGGGACCACCATCCTATTGCGATGCACCCGGAGGAGCTACGGTTGACGAAGGAAGTTCTCCACCCAGTGGTCCACTTCTCACTTATTTGTGTTTTGATTTTTTAATTTTTTCTCTGCCTCAAACTTACTGATTTTCTCTTTTCTATTTTTCTTGCAGTACATCCGAGTGTCAACCACCTGGCTGAACAATGTTCGAGATTAGATAGCTTCTGCGACTGCTCATATTCTAGTTCCATCTTTCTTGGTGTTATCTGCCTCATCTGAGGAAGGGTCTAGTTCAGAGAGTGGAGGTACGTCATCTTGTCACTCGGAAAGCGAGCGCTTCGTAGGGATGGAGGTTCTTAGAGGTGGGAGAGAGAGAGAATGTGGGATTGGGTTGAGTCCGATTGTATTTTTTTCCTGTTAGAGATACGTAACAGATAATATCAATTTAATAAAATGAAGTTTTTGTTAATTTTTTATTTTAGTGACTTAATGCAAATGCTCTTCGTACTTTGCGGCTGAGACCGTAGAAACAATTAAAAATGATTTGAGAGGGAATTTATTTTAAAACAAGATAAGGAAATTCATAAGGATAAGGAAAATCATAATTTCATTAAGAATAAGATTTTTTTTTTTTAGTTTATTAATTTTGCTAGAAAAGGAAAAAGGGAATTTTCCAAAAACAAGGGGTTGCCAATCGACATGCCCTTATCCTGCCTATCAGCATGTCAGTCCAGTCCAATCAACCCAAGGCATTGATTGCACTTTCTTCAATTTCTTAGTTCTTGGTGGGGTAAGTTTTTCTCCGATTTCAGCACGATTTTTGTCATTGTTTGGTGTTTTCCAAGTATAAATAGGGGGCTTGGGTGGAGCATCTTCCTAACACCTTCAAATTCCTTCTTTTGCATTCTTCTTGCTTCATGTCTTCTCTTATTACGATATGGCTCTCCCCTGGAGTGTTGAATTCACTACCTAACTCAAAACCTTGGAGGCTATGTGCTCATATAATGTCAACTACGATGGTTTCAACATGCATCAAGTTTCATTATGGCACAACCAGCCTATAGAGTAGAAGGAGTGGAATTCTAGTACCCCGAAGACCATGTTTTTCGCTTTGGGTTGGATAAAGTCTATCCAACCTATAAAGAGTTCTCTACCATATTTGGGATCAATCCCAGCGTTGCGAAAGCCATGCCTGAATTTTTCCAATCTCCTCGGGAGCTATTAGTGGCACTTCTCCATATCTCGACTTTGGTGGCCAAGTCACTAGTTATGAGAGGAATGATTTCTCTTCCTAATCTGCTGCATTTGGTGAATTTACAGGACATTAATGATGTTGGCTTTGCTGGAGCCATCATCATGGGCCTGATTTTAAAATTACTATTAGTGATTGGGGAACTTTTGGTGGACACCCAACTCATAATCATTGATTCATAGATGTCTTACCATTGGAATTATGTGGCGTTGATACTAGCAGAGACTTTTAATGGTATGGATGCATGGTGAGAAGGATGTTCTGAATTCTTGAGGGGTAGCCCCGTAATGCTGTTCATGTGGTTGTCAGAGAGATTTTCTGAGTATCCCTTGTCTATTGTGCAAACTTATTTTCTCTCTAGTTTATCAGCGTAGGCCTGGTCATCGTGAGCTGGGAAATTTGGTTTGTGGATAATGGGGGTCAAGGCTTTAATTGGTTAAGGCCTTGGTGGGGTGGGGGAGCTTCTTACCATTCTGGAATTGGGGAAGTACCAATATATTAGGTATGTTGGCCTCAGACAGGCCTCATTCTACCTTTTTCTAGAGACTCTTGCACCAATTTGGCTGGGAACATATTTTGCCATTTCGGATAATAGATTTCTTTTCGATTGAGGACTTAACAGAGCGCATGCACCTGTGACTAAGCTCTTTGTGGGAGAATCATCGACAATCATCCCGTCCATCCCGGTCTATTTGTAGAGCCTGGCATATCATTGGGGGCTACATGAAGTGGTTATGTAGGAGAGTAGATTCCAAGATGTTCGCTATAGAGACCGAGCAAAAGTGGTTTACCATATCTGACACCATGAAGGGAGGTATTTTTTTTCCTAAGACGGTTTGATCTTATCGGTGCATGGAGCATCTGTGGCACTCTATTTATGTAGGGGGGGTTTGGGTACCCCAAGATATGTATGATGATGGGGCCGGTTCCTATGGCATATGCGGGTAAGATCCTTGGAGAATTTATTCATGAATCTATTGTAATGGGTTTGATTATGATTTTAGTTGCTTTTAGGAAGGTTGTTTAGTTATAATTGGTCTTTGATTTTTAGTTTCCTTTTAGGGAGGTATGAGTAGACTGGCAAGGGAAGTGATTTGATTCCCTATGCCGATGTAATCATAACGGGAAATTTATCAATAAAATAAGGAAAATTTTACTTATATTTTGGTACCTCGTGATGTGTTTTTGCATTTGAATTATCTATACCAATCATTAAGGCATACATAATCCGTTTGTCCATGTACATGTTAAAATGAACTTTTGTTCTTGAGGATAATTAAAGAATAGAATTTTGTGAAAAAGAAGGGGGTCGTTCTCGTGTAAAGGGTATGAGATGCCTATGTACCTCTGGGGGTTTTGAAACTTTTTCTGAGTTTCATTTGTGAAAGAAGTTTTTTTAGAGGATCATGCCCCGCGTAGTTATGAGTAGAGGGAAATGAAGATTTTTTTTTATAAGAGAAGGGAGATGAGAAGAGTCATAGCACAGTGAGATTTCGTACTAGGGGTAGAACTTCTTAAGACAGTCCAGGTTAACTAGACGAGACATATCTTCCCCACCTAGGTCAGTGAGTATAGTGGTGCTTCCTGATACGATCTTCCTCACAATGTAGGGGCCACTCTAATTGGGATTGAATTTCCCTCTGGGGTCCCAGATGGGCTGTATGATTTCTTTCAGGGATAGGTCCCCTTCTCGGACACCTAGGTCATTCACTCTCTTATTAAATGATCGCGCTATTCGATGATGGTACTCTTGTATAAGATATAGAGCTTTTCAGTCTCCTTTAATGACAGTCTTCCTTGCTGACTTGGCTTTCAATCATGACGTGTAGTGAAGGTATTTCAAAATCCATGAGTAGGACTACTTCCATGTTGTATACTAGAGAGTAAGGGGTAGCCCTGGTAGATGTTCGAATTGCAGTGCGGTAGCCCCAAAGGGCGTAAGGTATCCGATCGGCCTAACTCTCGATCATCTTATTGATGATGGCTTTGAGGTTATTATTAGTTACTTTAACTTCACTGTCGGTCTGAGTCTGTATGGAGAAGATTTGTGTCTCTAAATCCCATACCCATCGACCATATCTGTGACATCTGCCTCAAAATGTAACCCATTATTTGACACCCGCTCGTGCGAGACCCCATATCGATAGATGATATTTTTTCAGATGAACTTGGATACCTTTTTGGCATTCATAACAGTGTATGACTCGGCTTCAACCCATTGGAGGATTTGGGTGTAACCTTCCATATGATGTCGAGGCCTCGTGGGGAGAACACCCACGATAAGGTCATATTATATAATTCCCGCGGAGGCAAATGCTCGAGTTTAGAAAACTGTTGGCATTTAAGACATTTTTTAACATAGGGGGTGCAATGTTGAACCATGGTAGTCCAGTAATAACCCTGTCGGATGATTTTCTTGGTGAGCATATGGCCATTCATATGGTATCCACACCCTCGATTGTGGGTCTTCTACATTATCTCTTTAATGTCAACCCCTGTAATGCTGTGTAAATAGGTTCCTTCGAAGTTTCACTTGAATAGTGCTTCATCACAAACAAAATACTGGGAAGCGAGTCTGCGAAGAGTTTCTCTATCTTTCTCATCTAAGCCTTGGAAACACCTACCATACTTGAGGAGGTTTCGAATACCATCGTACCAGCAATCAGCTATTCCAGGGTCTTCTTTACTGATGAGCTCAATGTGGTAGCAATGGGTTGGTTTATCTTTCTTTTGGACTAGGAAGGGGAGCATTATTATTCCTTCGGGCATGTCAATCATGCATAATAAGGTAGTAAGGGCATCGACTAGGTTGTTGTTTGCTCGAGGAAGGTAGTGGAAGGTGATATCTTGGAATTGGGACGCTAGCACTTTTAGGTGGGCATGGAAGGGTAAGATTTTTTCGTCCTTCACTTTACATCTTCTAAGTACTTAAACGATGATGAGGGATTAATCCTCATAGATATCTAGGTGTCAATTTCATTTCTTGACAGAAACTTTGAGTCATATCATGCACGTCTCATATTTAGTCATGTTATTTGTGCATGGAAAATCCAGCTTTATGGGAATGGAAGTGTGAGAGTCATCAAGTGCGATTAGGAGTATCCTAATTCCATACACTTCTTCTTGGTGGCGGCATCCTATAACATTTTCCATTGAAGGTCTTCTTGGGAGGTATAAAGGATATTCTCATTCGAGAAATCAAATATCCAAATACCGGCTTCTTCGATAGGGTACTCAGTGAGGTAGTCCGAGATGGATATTCATTTCATAGCTTTTTGCGTGACATACACAATATCAAATTTTACTAGTAGCATCAACCATCTATCCATTCTTCTGGACATGGAAGGTTTCTCAAGAAGATATTTAATGGGATCTATTTGGGATATGTGTTTAATTAGAAAGGAGAGCGTGTAGTGTCATAGTTTTTGGGTGACCTAGGCAAGGGAGACACTTCTTTTTCCAAGGATTTATAGTTAGCCTCATGCTTGACTAATTTATGAATGGAATAGTGGATGACCTTCTATTTACGAGTTTCTTCAAGGTATTCGGATAGCAAAGCCCCAACAATCGTATTTTTTATGATTAGGTATAGGAGTAGGGGAAGATCAGGATACGGTGGCATGAGTACCAGAGGTCGGGTTAGGTATTTCTTGATTTGGTCAAAGGCCTCTTGGGACGCTTTGTTCCAAACTTTGGTTGAATCCTTCCAGAGGAGCTTAAAGATGGGTTCGGAGATGGAAGTCTTCTAGATGATGAACCGGTTGATATACTGAAATTTTTCAAAGAATCCCCAGACTTCAGGGTGGTGGCATTTCGAGTATGGAATTCATCTTGTCAAGATCATCTATAATTCCTTTCTTGATAACCATGAATTGTAAGAGATATCCATTAGTAACACCAAAAGATACATTTCGGTGGGTTAAGTCACATGTGATATTGTCATTGTCACTCGAAGAACTTTCGGAGAGCGAACATATTCTTCCCTAATCTTTTGGCACATGTACGATATTAGATAGCCATGTGGGATATTCGATCAGACGAATGAAACCCATGTTCAACAGTTTGACTACATATTCATTAACCTTGAACGACCATTTAGTGTAGAGCTTTCGTAGTTTTTATTTGATCGGTTAGCATTCTAGGAGAGTTGAAATCTCGTGCTGAGCTATCTCGGGATCAATGTCGGGAAGATCATCATAGGACCATGCGAAGATTTCCATAAATTCCTTCAATATTTCCTTGAGTTGCGCACGCTCATGATCGTCAAGGTTGTCCCCTATCCTAATCTTGAACAGTTAGCTACTAGAACCGAGATTAATAATAATAATTTCATCTTCATTAACTTGAACACGGTTATGTTGTTTGTTATTAACATTATTAAGATCAATTAAAAAATATTCATCTGCAAAATCATCATCGTCAAGAGTTTGATTAGAATCAAGACAATTAATGTAAGGAACATCAAGATACTGAAAATCTTCATTTATTTCACTATTGGGAAAAATAACATTGATAACATCATCGAAGGAGGTATCGATTACACCAGAATAAGGAGGAACAATAGAACAAGAAAGGGGATAAACATTAGGGTCGGGTTGAATTTTATCCTATGGAATCGGTATAAATGCCAATTTTGGAGAGGTGCATGAGTAGCTTTGATTAGGCGAAATGGATATGATGATGTACCACTTGAGTGGATCATGAAGAGTATTAGACCCAGTGACTGCAACTTGAATGAATCCTTTGAGCCACTTTCCACGAAATCTCAAATAGAATTTATAGTCTTTGGTTGCACATGATGTCGGGAACTTTCGGGCCATGAGTAAATATCTTGGAAAAAGATCTCCATTCCTATTTTCATCTTCTTATACACATGAGCGTACCACAATTCAAGAAAGACACAAATCGGAAAATATTCACCCTCTCTAATGAATCTTTCATTCAAGGAGTGTCTTGAGATATTCTTGGCGCATTTTATCCTCTCTTCAACTGAGGCTGGAGGATCATTCTAAGTTCTTCTTCTGATAGTTGATAACCCAAACTTCAAGGAGGACATTATTTATTTAACACAATATGTTCATGTATCCCATGTTGTCTTCATCCCAGCCCCAGTCCGGGTATGAAGTGCATATTCTTGAACATCTGGATTACATTGATGTTTCCATGAGGGTTATACTCAAGACAAACCCTATCTTTGAAGTCATCCACTGATAGGAGTAGAAGTGGTTCAACTAAAAAACCTGATAGAAGCATATCGTTTGCCCTATATTGTATCTCAAGTACTCGATTGTTGGTGCTTGCATTCTCAACATTATCCTCATCGCCTAAGATGGTGATGACCTACCCAATTGATAAAGAATTTTAGTTTCCAATGAAGGAAATAATACACACCCTCGATACTATGGAGCCATAGTCGTTTAAGCAACAGAATAAAATAGGAAGGGATATCGATGACTCAAAATTCAACAATAGGATTTATAAGGTCGGCCCCTATTTTAAGTTTTATGGATACCATCACTTCTCGACGAGTATTATCATAAGCATGCTCCGTGACAAAGGTTAGATCAAGGTCACTCACTTTCAATCCCAATGAATTGAGGGTCCTTAATAGGGAGACATAAAAAGCTGATCCATTATCGATAAGAGAGAGTGGTATAGTCTTCCCCATGACTTCATAAGAGATATTGAGAGCATAGTTGTGGTTTGTTCCAATCATAGGAATTTCTTCTTCTGAGAAAGAGAGCATTCTAGTAGAGGTTAGAGATCCGAACAAATTCACTACTTCTTCTGGCATGGTGGAAGGATGGACTGTTTGCCCGGTGAGTAGCTTGATCAAGGCAATATGGTGTAGCTATGAAGACATAAAGAGTCTCCACATAGTGATGTTATCTTATGTCTTTTTTAACTGATTGAGGATCTTGCTCTCCTCAGGGGTCATTTCTGTCATATGAATATTCTCAACACCTTTTCCCTTATCGATTGTTTATTATTGCGGGCTTGGAACTTGGTAATGCCTCCCTAGTCATATGGTTAAGAGAAGAAGGTAAAAATATAAATCCCATTTCCTCATTTATCTTGGGTTATTCATCCACCTTGTTGATTTCTCCCAACAACTCCTCAAATGATATCATTCCATAAATGCTGACTATTTAGCAAGTCTTTTCTAGGCTTTGCTCTTCATCTGAATCATCGAATTTGTCTCCCCATCTGGTGGCAAAGACATCATCTTTCCATAAAAATTCAATACACACTATAACCTCAACAAACAATTAATATAGATCCTCCCATTTGACAGAGAGATTTAGAAGTGAAAGGACCAGGTGCCCTTGTAGCTTCAAAGCATCATGTAGCTTGAACATACTGCAAATATTACCGGTCTGTCTAAATACATCTAATATTATCTGGATAACATCATTTAAACTAATTCATTAGTAAGTATTACCTAATTGTCTGACTCTCCACCCTATTTTCAAGCTTTTACGAATAGCATGATGAATCTTTAGCAGTCAATAGTCATCTTTCAGGGAAATTTCAGCCCAACCTCTAAAAGCTAGTTCAACACTGATGATAATTCCATATTTTTTCCTCAATAATGGGTATGAATAGCAATGCATGCTCTATTAAGAAGTGACGGAGCCTGATCGACAAAATAGGTAGGGTGTAGGAGAAAATATGGGCTAACTTCAAGGGGTTTGGGGGAATATATGGGTATGATGGGTGATCTACTTTGTACGATCTGAGTGGATGGATCAAATTATGGGTCTTCTTCTAGGAAGATCGAATTTATATAATTTAGTTATGGATTTTGGGTAGTGTTTGGTTTATGATTGGATGGTGGGGAGATGATACCAGGGTCAATTAGACCTTGAATTATATTTTGGAGGTGGAAACACTGATCGGTGGTATAGAAAGTAGCTTGGTGAAAGTCACAATCAGCATTTGGTTTGGTAATGGACGAGGGTCCAATGGATTGATAAGATTTTGGCTTAAAATGGCCTGGTAAACTTTAGAGAGGGGAGCATGAAGCACCGTGTATTCATTCTCAACTGGGTTAGGGAAACTTTCTAGTGCCCATGATATGGCAGGCTAAGAGATGTTATTGATGGTTGAAACTGCGATATTGGTAGGCTTTTCATACTTTCTGGGAGTGAACTATCTGGATGCTTTATTAAGTTGGCCTTCTATTTTGGCAAGACCTCCTTCGATATATAATCCTCCTTCTCTAAAGGCTCATAAATAAGGGTAGTACTATCCTCCCACCGTTGCTCGGACATGGGGTAAGAAATTCTTCTTCACGATACTAGCTTGCTCCTCTTTGGAAGGTCGGTTGGCCATGGTGGTTTCTTTCTCTCTCCATCTTGATATGAAGTTATTGACTGATTTCCTAGGATTTTATTTAAGTATCTCTAAATCACAACTAGTCACTTCTAACTCTTCGTTGTAATTGTACTGTGACATCAATTCTTGAGCAAAATCCTCCCAACTACGGATTCTGAACTCCTCGAGAGATAAGAACTAGCTAAGAGCGTTGTCCTTTAAAGTCTGTTGGAAAATTTGGGCCATTATTTCCTAGGAGGCTCGTAGAAAAGTCATGGCTCGATGATAACTTCGAAGATGAACAATTGAGGGTCCACTACCCCTAAACTTCTTGATGTTAGGAATCTTGAATTTTTTTGAAAGCCTTTCTTTAGGATGTGGAGACATATGGGTGTAGTCCATGTAATTTCAAGAGATTGTCACTTCGTCAAATTTCTTGGTCAATATCTTGAGGTCTTCCTTGACCTTTTTCATATCTTCTTCCTTTAGATCAACTGTCATGGGTAAGTTAGACACTAGCTTGGAAATATTTGGCATAAGGAGATGGCCTGACAGCGGCCCATTAGCAGGAGGAACATGTGGAGCATGCAGATATTCCTCAGGGACCCATATAGGCTCAAGTACGAGTGAACCCATAACATGATGGAAGAGGACCTCGAGATTTTTAGGAATAGGGACCCGATTTCATTACATCTCATGAACCTCAGTTTGAAAGTTGTCAATCTTGACAGTGAGTTAGGCTTGAACTGTTATCAAATTTGGCTACACATTTAGTGCTAGGTTTGTGTTCTCCATGGAAAGCGGATGAAGATGAATTTTGGATTCAGAGGAAGTAGCAAGGTAACTAATGGAGCATCGGGGTGGTTCGATGGAAGATGAAGCCAAGAATGAGTCAGGCTAAGGTTCGGGTATGTGATCGATGTGAGAAGGAGAAAATTTTGAATTTATTTTTAAAAGAGAAACGGGAAAACTGTTACATTTGAAAAGGAATTTTGACTTTTTTTGAAAAAGATGAAGACAAAATGTTTTTGGAAAAATAGAGAAAAAAATATTTTTGGATGATGAGGAGAAAAAAGATTTATGGTAAAAGGAAGGAAAAATGTTTTTGGTATTTTTGATAAAGGAGGGAAAAATGTTCGTGACACTTTTGATGAAGAAATGGTAAATATGAGAGACGAGTCTCAGCATGATTATTATTATGTTTATTATGTTCTCACTTATATTAGGTTTACCTAAATACAGAAAATATGTTGGACGGGACCCGAGCCTGGGAAAATTGGGTTTGAAAAATATGTAAAACTTGGTTGGACTTGTTACCAGGCTCATGGTTATGGTCCCGTTTTAAAAATAAATAAAATTGCACGAAAATTTGGTTGGCATGCCGACCAATCATTTTGTCAGAGTTTTAGGTAGAAACTGGCAAACTGAATATGAGTGCCCTAGGTTTCACGGCTATATGAGGTATGCAGTTGTTGGGTTGATTGGAAGGGTTCCCCCTTTGGCATGACTTCTGCGCTAGACGTCTTGCTTTTTAGGGCAATCAGTATGTGTGGATAAGCTATTTGATATACCTGAGTATATTGGAATTGCCTCACTATATAACTTATGGGGACAGTGTGTGTGAAAGAGAATTTAATATACTCAACGTACATGAATAAGTTCCCTCCTATATACCTCATGTCATGACTTCGATCAAGCGGTGCAATGTGGGGGAATCGTTCAAAATACATCGAAGATACCTGGACAATGGAAGGTGAGAGTTATATCTCTTAGGCTAACTATGACCTGCCAGACCAGGGCCCATCATGAAGTGACCGCCTAGTTACGGGACAAAATTTGGTCAATAGCCTTGCTCTTTGGTAATATAGCGTGCAAAAATGCATGATTCTTTATAAGTAGATTATGGAGGGAGTGCCTATATTCAGCATGATGAGAATTAATCAAGGGATAATGTACAATTGTAAAAAGTAAATCTAACATGGAGCATAAAGATTATACTAAGCATGGATGTGAGAGAGTGAGTGATGAGTTAATATCTACAAGTGACTGTGTGGTAGTGAACCTACACATGGATCAAATACAAGTGTTTTGTGATAAGTGTGATTGAGCATGAATATATGCTAGTGTGATAAGTGGGGGTTTGTGTTAGTGACACCTATGCATGGAAATTCCAACATATGGATATAATTTATCCTAGGTGTACATAGAGTGAAGTGTACATAGAGAATTTCTACAAGTGTGTGAGCGAGTAATGATTTAAACATGAGGTATATATGTGAAAGAAATAATAGAGGATAAGAAAGGGGACATATAGGTTGGTACATACATACAAAAGAAGAAACATAAAACACCCATGCAAACAGATTCTAGCCCTTTGATGAAGAAAATCCCCAGCGGAGTCGCCACTATGGCCATCCCGATCACGTGTGGATCCCTCCTCTCTCCTTCTTCCCATAAGGGGATAGGGAAAGAAAGGGGATGAAAGGTCTCATTACCTTACTGACTTAGGATCCCTTTGGCCATCGTCGGTGTGGCGTGAATATAAATAGATGGAGTCGCCAACCTATTTTGCACAAAACTAGAAAAAGAATATGTCACCGCCTTGAGAGAGCGGCATAAAAGACAAACTGATGCTTATGAAACCAATAGTTCGAAGGGTTGGGTTGCGGAATCAGAAGGTGTTAAGAACCTGTAGACACCCCATTCTATTACCCCCTAAACTCTCCTTAGCTTCGTAGCACCTCCCTTCAGCACTACAAACCCAGGCCATACCTCGAGTACTGACCTAGAATCCATCAGGTACTCCCAGGCACCATTTGACTAAAAATTAAAGTATTCAACTCGACTGATAATGAATGAATCTTTGAAGGGAACGAAAACCCCTTTCCAACGGTCCATCGTGTTCATGATTTTGACTTACCATGCTGACGAACGATCTGTTTTCCCCTGCAACTCAATCAGGAGGCAACTGGGCGCTCCTGAGCTTTGTTTGACCTAAGTCAACTCTTTAAATCGATTGATACTGAATAAATATTTCAAGGGCACTGAAATCCCTTTCCAATGGTCCGTCCCGTGCGTGATTCTGACTTACGGTACAGACGAACGATCCGTTTTACTCTGAAAGGTCACCGAACACTTCCAGGGCTCGATTGATCGAAGTCAACTCCTTGAACCGGATCAAACTCTTTGGAATGTAGAAGTACATCTCCTAACCTTTACAATGGTCTACCCCGTGCATAATTAGGACTTACCATGCGGACGAACGATTCGTTTGCGTCCGATGATTCCCTGTCCAATAGATCGAAAAATGCTTTCGAGCCATGTCAGACCCAAAGTCAACTCCCGAACCCATGAGAAGTCTAAACGCCTTTTGAAGGTCTCTGAGTTAACTTTCCAATAGTCAACCCCATGTACAATTCTGATCAACGATTTATGTTATGCTGCCAATTTTCCAAAAAGGTCTAAAAGATACTACCAAACAGCAGGTCTCAGACCCTACCTATCGACAGTGTGCCTAAATGCACCTACTGATTGGCAAGAACAGGGCTATGCCGATCATCAATTCTCTGGGCCTATGAAAAGGAGGATTGACCTCACTTTCAAGAAGATACTAGATCAGATAGATATCACTCTCAGCAAATCTAGAAAATTTCTCTCAAAGTCACCATGATTTCCACACCTACATCCCTTTCCAACCTTCACTTTTCATCATCCTTTTCATCAAACTTGGTAAATTCACTACCCTCCATCATCATCCAAGTCTAAGGGATGATCTCCAACATTCAAGATCAAGCTCTAGATCTTCAAAAAGGTCCAATTTTCTCAACTCTCTCCTTAAATTCTCATAAATTCGTAATAACTTGTTTTATTACTTAGCACTTTCATTACCTCATCTCACACATCCTAATATACTTTTTATTTAGTATTATTGCACATCTCTTATTTTGATATAAATAAAAACCCTAAAAATCAGAAAAATAGGGTTTGATCATAAATTTCAAACGGGAATTCTCACACTTTTCTTACACTTTTCTCACAACTAAAACACTTTTTCTACACAAATACAAATAAGATAATCCCCCGATTGGATTTATGGGATAAACCCCACCCCTCATTTTGCATGCGAACTACGTGGACATTGATGCCTTTATAGGCTACGTAGGCGTTTCGGGGTAAAACCCGAGACTCGAGTCCTATTTTTACTTTTTCTCTCATTTTCTATTTTCTCTAAACTCCACTATCTTATATTATATATATATATATATACATATATTTGTTCTTAGTGGTGTATTATTACACATGCGTTATCGTTCCATCATAATGTTCAACGTAAGGATAATTGCGTAAATCCTATTTTCTAATATTTGTATACCTTCCCATGGATGACTCACTTTACCTCTTACATGGTGTAAGTCGATGATTCCTATATCCACTATATATACACATGCACACATATCATCGGGAAAATTAAGAAAAATAACAAAAACCCATGAGAGACCGTAAGGGCAGAATGGGTGCCTAACACCTTCCCATTTTGTAACTTAGCCTCTGGACCCTTTTCGAATAATTTTTGTTTCGTATGAATCAGTATGCCTTTGGATGCTTTCCATCGGGATGGCTCCCTTTCTTTTGTCCGTTTTGAGTAAAATAGACTAGCGACTCTAATCTCTCTACATTTTTACACCTCACACAAATAACGCCGGGCGAAGTGCTCCCGAGAGGGACGCGCAGGACCTAAGGATCCTCGTTCACGCTCTCCCGCCCGCCGTGAGGATCAAGAGATGGACAGAGTGGAGACTCCGCTGGGGACTTTCTTTTGAGGGCTAGACTCTATTTACATGGGTGTTATGTTTGTTTATATTTTTCCCCAATTTTGCATGTTCCACTTTTTATGTATCCCCCATACTTATGCTTCTACTCACACACTTGTAGAAAATTCTTCGTGTACACTTTGCACCACGTGCACCTAGGGTCACATATATCCACATGTTGAACGCATCACCCACCCATACTTGGTGTACCATTGGTACTTGCACTTTTCTCCCTGTTTGGCATAATCAGAAAAGACATTCCCATAAGATACTAATAAGAATGATGTATGATTCACATGACATAACCAAAGAGCACTGTTATTGACCAAATTTTTACCCAGTAACTGGAGGGTCACTTCGTGATGGGCGCTGGTCCGGCAGGGCACAGTTAGCCTAAGCAATATGACTCTCACCTTCTTTTGGCCAAGTACCTTCGACGTATATCAAACGGTTCCCCCCACATCATACCGCTTGACCGAAACATGATGGGAGGTATATCACATGGAACTCGTTCACGTATGCCGAGTATATCGAATTCTCTCTCACATGTACCGTCACCACGAGGTATATAGTGAGGCAACTCACGTACACTCAAGTATATCAAATGTCTTGTCCACACGTACCAATTGCCCGGAAGATCAAGACTTATATCGTGGAAGTCAGGCCAAAGGGGGGAACCCTTTTCGATTCACCCAACCAACTGCATACCCGCATATAGGTGTCAAGCCTAGGTCACACATGTTAGATTGTCGGTTTCTACCCAAAACTCTGCTGAAATTCAGGGTCGGCCTATCGCTCGAAATTTTTGTGCATTTTTAAAATAGGACCCTGCCCATGAGCCTGGTCACAAGTCCATCCATAGTTTTGCATATATTACAAACCCAATTTTTCCAAGCTTGGGTCCCGTCTGACATTTCATTTTGCATTTAGGATAATTAATATAAGTGAAAACATAATAATTATAATAATCATGCGGAGACCATCTCCAAAGGGAAAATTCTCCTTTTTCTTTATCAAATATCCAAAAACACTTTTTCCTTTCCTTATCAAAAATCCAAAAACATTTCTCCTCTCTTTATCAAAAATCCAAACATATTTTGTCTTTCAATCTCGAAAAAAAAAATGTCAAAAAAAAATTTCATCCATTTTTCGCAAAAGTAAATCCCATTTTACGCCTTCTCAGGTCGATCACAAACCCTTGGCCTGGCTCCTTATTGGCTTTGATCTTCAGCCAAGTCACCCCAGAGTTTTGTATGTTTGTTTTGAGTTTGAATCCATCTGCCTTCCATGGAGAACACATATCAAGTTCCCATTGTGGAGTCGGATCTGGCGGTAGTCCTAGCTCAGCCTGTGCCCAAGACTAACAACCTTCAAAATGAGGTCTGAGAGATGCAAAGAAATCAGGTTCCCATTCCTCAAGAGCCCGAGTCCCTATTCCCTCGTGATATGGATCCAACTGAGCCTATCTGGGTTCCTGAATAATATCAGCATGGTCCACGTGTAGCTCCTGTTATGGGCCGCCACCAACCCAGCTTTCGATGCCGAACCTGGCCCAGCATGGGGCAAACTTGCCTATGGTCGCCTATGGTCATTGATCCAAAGGAAGAAGAATTGAACAAAGTCAATGAAGACCTCAAGATGCTCACCAAGAAGTTTGACTACGTCAGAATCTCAGGAAATTACATGGACTATACCCACGTCTCCTTATCCTAAAGTGAGCTTACCCGAGAAGTTCAAGATGCCGAATATTGAGAAATTTAGAGGAAGTGGACCCCCGATTGTTCATCTTCGAAGTTATCACCGTTCCATGAATCTACTAGGGGCTTCTAAAGAAATTATGTCCCAATTGTTTCAACAAACTCTGAAGGATAACGCCCTCCGATGGTTTTTATCTCTCGAAGAGTCCAAAATTCGTAGTTGGGAAGATGTAGCCCGAGAATTCATGTCACAATATAAATAGAATAAAGAGCTTGAGGACACCCGTCCCGATTTAAAGCTGCTCAAACAAGACTCTGGGAATCAGTAAGTAACTTCATCTCCCGATGGAGTAAAAAAGTAGCAACCATGACCAATCGACCTTCCGAGGAAGAAAAAGTCAGTATAGTGAAGAATAAATTCTTGCCCCATGTCCAAGCAACGATGGGAGGACAATACTATCCCCACTTCCGATCTCTCAGAGAAGCAGGAGTAGAAATCGAGGAAGTCTTGCTAAAAAAGATGTCGAACCAAAGAAGGTGTCCGGACAGTTCACCCCTAGGATATATGATAAGCCTTCCAGTGCTACAGTCTTAACCGTCAACAACATCTCTCAACTAACCACCTCATGGGAACCAGAAAGCCACCATGTCCCAATCTAAAAGGAATACACCGATCTCCATGCACCTCTCTCCAAAGTTTATCAAGCCTTGTTAAAACGAAACCTTTTCAAACATTTGGATCCCCATCCATTGCCAAATCCACTCCCAAGAAACTTCAAGGCTGATACCCATTGAGCCTTTCACCAAATAATTGGCTATACCACCGACCAATGCTTTTACCTCCTAAATGTAATCCAATGTCTAATTGACCAGGGTACCATTGCCCCACCAACCAATCCTAAGCCAAACATTACTCATAACTGACTTCCAAATCACACCAATTCCATCTTCTTAGAAGAGAAAACATAATTAGACCCCTACACTCAAATCACACCCATATACTCTTCTAAACTTCTCCAAATTTGCCCATATTTCCTCCTACACCTTGTTAGCCTCGTTGATCAGGCACTGTCACTCCTTACTAGAGAATGCATTGCTATCCGTACCCATTATGAAAATGGAAGCATGGAATTGTCAGAAGTGTTAAACCAACTCCTAGAGTTCGGGCTAAAATTTCCCTAAAAATGATCCTTGATTGCTACAGATTCGGTACGCTGTTCTTAGAAGCACGAAAATGGGCCTGAGAGTCAGATAGTTGGGCAGTACCAACCGATGAAGTCAGCCAGGATGATGTCATCCAGATCATGTAAGAATTATTCAGGCACACCAATAACATTTGCAGTATGACCGAGTTACTTGATGCTCTGAATCTACAGGGGCACCTAGTCCCTTAACCCTTACAAATCCCCATAGAATGGGATGACCTGTATGAAGAAGCCGTTGAAGTTGTGAAATGCATCGACTTTACATGGAAATAAATAATTATTTCCACCGGATGGGGGGAAGAATTCAGAGATTCGAATGAAGAATAAGCTTTTGAGAAAACGGGTCCGGTAGCCGACATATGTGGGATGGTATCATTCAAAGAACTCCTCAGAGAAATAAACAAGGTGTCAGAACAATCCAAGATTGATGAGGTAACAGGGTTCATGTTTTTCCCTCCTTCGATAAATCATATGACCAGATCAGGCAGGCATTACGAGATCCCAATCTCACTACGAGCCAACGACAAGGGGAAGGGCATGGAAAACCTTCTTTTGCTAGAAGTGACCCTCGAGGAGAGCAAGATCCTCAATCAACTAAAGAAAACTCAATATAACATCACTCTATGGGGGATCTTCATGTCTTCTCAGCTGCACAAAAATGCTTTCATCAAGTTGCTCACTAGATCCACAATTCCTCCTTCTACCACACCAGAAGAAGCGGTAATGTAAGGACATTTTTTATAAGTCCATTATCAATTTGTTATGTCATATAACGATACACCATCGAAGAGCATTCAAGAGCAATCTACATCAAAGACGGATCCGAATTAATCATGTTTTTCATCAAAAAGTCTCCGCAAAGTTTACTTTGGTAAAGTTATGTTTTAAATACCTTTACTTTTCACTTAGAGATTTTGGGATATTTTTACAAAATATTTTCAAAGTGTTGTAACGGACTTTTTCATCAAAGTTTAAGAATGAGTATTTTTCTAAGTTTTGAAGAGGACCTCGATTTTGATGCCCAGGTCGTTCGCGCGGGATCAGTATCTCGTTCGAACGAGATTGGAAGTCGCGCGATGTCGTTTGAACGACATGCGTACTTCATTCGAGCGACATCTGCTTCTCGTTCGAACGAGCATGAATTTTGAGGTGGTGCATTTTTGTATAAATACTCATTAAATTATAACATTTTCATTAAGAAGTCACAGTGTTTTGACGAACAAAAAAATTGTGAAAGCATAATTCTTTTTGGCTTCTTCCTTTAGGGTTTTAATCCCATCTTTTTTTTTCAATTCACAAAACTCCCATATGCTTTAGTGAATTTTTTGGTGTTTAAGAACAACTTTTCTTTTATTCAACCTCTGTGGAGAAAGCATCTCCATCTTTGATCGGTGGATACCGAGCGTAGTCATTCTACATGTGGACGAGCCGAAGATGACGAACCGATGCCTGGAGGGTATTTCACTGTCTCTCGTATCTTTGAAGGTTTTCTAAAGGCATTGTGCATTACACACTTGTGGGCGATTATCAAGTTGTATGTAAGTCAAAAGTCTTGTGAATTCTTTAAAGTGTTATAAAAGGTTTTTACCCAAAAGGGGTTTTTCCTATATCGGTCGTCTTTATTTTTTCATATGGTTTGAAAGTTTATCATACTTAGATACATGTTTAGGGGCTTAATTAATAGACTCTGAGTAAATAAGGTTTACTTGGAAACTTGCGAATTGAATTTAATCAATTATCACACAGTCACGCTTTTTCAAACTGGTACCAGAGCCGGTTGCGCTAATTTATTGTGTTTTCCTATTTTTTCACAAAATTGTATGATATTAATTTTTTTAAAATAAAGTTTGTGAAAATTCACAATTTTTCTTATGGAGCACTTATATAATCGGATGCCTATATTTGACGGGTCTAAATATGCCTACTTGAAAGTTCGTATGAAATCTATTTTAAAATCTATTGACGAGCGTGTTTGGTTGCTTTGTGAAAATGGATGAAACCCCCCCACGGACATCGTTGATAATATCACCTCTTTAAAACCCGTGTCAGCCTGGACTGAAGATGATTATAAAATGCTTAATTTTAATTCCCGTGGTTTTAGTGCTATTTCTGGAGCCGTCACGCCCGATGATTTCCGCCGGATTATGACGTGCAGCACGTCTAAAGAGGCATGATATGTTTTGAAACTGACACATGAGGGTACGAACGCGGTTAAAGAATTTAAGTTACAAAATTTGGCCACCCAATTTGAGACTATCACCATTTCTGAGTCTGAATGCTTTGATGATTTTTATGCACGTTTGTCGGTCATTATTAACACCAGTTTTAATTTGGGTGAGGTGATTGATAACACTCGTGTCTTTAAAACGATTTTGAGATCTCTTCCAAAACGTTTTATTCCTAAAGTCATTGTTTTGAACTCTTTGGGAAATTTGAAATCACTTAAGTTGTAAGAACTTGTAGGAGATCTTCAAACCTATGATATTGACATGTTGAACCAAACCATTAAGGCTAAGGGTAATAGCGTTACTTTAAAGACTCATTTTAAGTGAAAGAAAGAAAATGTTTAAGAGTCTTATTCTGAAGAAGATTTTAATATGGCCTTGTTTGCGAAATGTTTTAAAAAGTTTCTCAAAATGAATAAAGAAAATTTTTCAAACAAAAAGCGATCTTTTGAGTCAACTAAAAAGAAAGTGGGGGCCAAAGATAGTGACAAGGAGGATGAGATCAGTTTCTTTGAGTGTGAGGGCAAAGGGAACATAGCTAAAGAGTGTCCTACTAGGATAAGGAGAAAGGGCGAGGAGACTGCTATGCCCGCCACTCTTACTGATAGTGAGGGTGATGAGGGTGATGTGGTAGATGAGTCCGATAAAGGTTTAGGACATGGGATGGTTGTCGATTTTTCTAGTCGTGTGAGCACACCCACTTTGTCTCACGGGAGTGGACACCAGAGCGATGATAGTGATTTGTGTTCTTCAAGTGACGAAGAAAGCGAGGAGGAGAGTGGAGATGAAAGTGAGATCCAAAAAGATTTTAGAGATTTGTAAACCAAGACCTTGAAAACAAAGAAGTATAATAGAGATTTAAGTCATCGGGATTTAGATTTGGAGAGAGATAATGAGGTTTTGAGAAAGGAGAATTGTGATTTGACCGACACGTTGTCTAGTCCGACGACGCGTGTATCCCAACTCGAGAGTGATCTCGAACGTGCCAGGGAGGTCAAAGTCATGTTTGAGAACACACGTGAGAAGGTTGAAAAGGTGGTTATTAAGGGTAAAGGTGAGAATTTAGGAATAAGTCATGACGGTGCTTCTACTTCCCAATTAGCACCCGAGCCGGTTCCCACTTTAGTGATAGATTCACATGAGTCTCAGCCTCACCCACCTAGGCATCCCATTCCCTATTAGGAAAGTGCATCCTATAGTTTTTGAGAGAGGTGTTCCGAGGCTATTTATGTTTTCTCACATTGCAAAAGGAGAGGAAACCTTAGGTAATTTTTCTTTAAGTTGGGGTATGTGTCACATTTTGCTTCTACACGTGTTTCTGATACACATGTACCCACACATGATTATTTACATACGCCCGGAGACTACATGAGATAGTTTTCACATTTAGGTGAGCAAGTTAAGTTTTTAGTCAAAACTTCACAAGAATTGATGGAGGTTTTTCATAAGTTGTCACCACCTTTGGAAAACCCCTCCGCACCTAATGATTGAGGTTGGACTTGTTTACTAGCATAGGATGATTTTCATGATGACATTGTTTGCCTATTTCTAGTATGTATCATTTTTGTATGTTTTATTTTTTAGGAAAAATTTTGAAAAATACAAAAAGATTTTATTTTCATAAAATTTTGAGAAAATCCAAAAAGATTTTTTTATTTTGTTTACCCGTTTATGGATGGACACTTAGGATGACCGAGTTACAACATCATTCAATTATTTTCATGTGACTATTTGATAGTGTTTTGAGATAATAGGTCAATTCATCCTTGTGCTTTATAATGATTTCCTTTATTAAGTGTTACTACCTACACGTTTGACTCATGATTTCCTTTATTACACACGTGCGCGAATTTCTTTTGATTATTATGCTTGTTTCATCACATGTTGGTTCGGTGTTTTCACTTCAATAATGTCCTTAAAACTAACCAAGCGCGATAAAACTTGATAAAAAGTTGTGCATATAAGAACCGTTTTGTGAGTTTGTGTGCTTTGTTTGAAAACGGGGAAGGGCTGCGAAAGGTTCATTTTGCCTTTGCGAATACTAAGTCACCATTAAATTGGACCTAAAAAATGGGGGAATTTTATTATTCGGGGTCCAAAGAGGTTTAAAAGAGCTCAAAAAATTTAAGGGCAATAAAAAGAAATTCATGCCAATTATGGGCCATTTAGGTTTTTGCACCAATTCTCCAAAGTTTGAGAATTTAGATTACCTCTAAAAAGAAAATATATATATATGAGGGTGTTTGGTTGGAGAATTAAAACAGGATTGCACATCCTTGAAATTCTTGAAAATGCGCTATATAGTTTTGGACGTTATTGTTGTGGAAATCATTTTGACTTTGATTTGTTGATTTACATAAGTCAATGTCATCTAAATTCAACAATATTTTCACCTAAGGATACTTTTGATGTTCATTCGTTTGGTGTACACATATGCATCATGCACATATCCTTGATTGATTTGATTTACCCATCGAATGTGTTCACACCCATTCATTCCATTTACATGACTTGGTTGTTTGAGGTTAAATCCATGGTGTGATTTTTGTATCATGTTTTACATATTTTATAAATTGTATTTTTTTGTTTTGTGTAAAAAAATTGAAAAATCCAAAAATAGTTTGTGAGATATTTGAGATATCCCTTTACATGCGCGTAGTTTGATCTTTGTTTGCTATGCATTTTGTCGTGACACTCCATGTTTTGATTTTTTTCTTCGTATCTGTCTATTTGGGGACATCATAAAAAGGGGGAGAAATAATTAGCATTTTATGGGGAAGTTTTTGCATTACGGTGGAGATTTGATTTATTAATGCTTTACTCTTATATCATATCAAACTCGATGCGTCTTGAAGGTTTTTTCATTATCTCACGAGTGTAGGTACAAAATTGAAGATTGATATGTTGCACACCCTGATGAGAAAAACTTTGAGATTTGACGAAGATGAATGGAGAACAGTTTTCAGGTCTTGAAAATTTATTCATGGGAGGGTAGATTTGTATAGGCATTTTCATTTTCGAAAATTCGGATTTTTATGTATGTACCGGCATAGACGTAGGGGGAGATTTATAAGGACATATTTTTATAAGTCCGTTATCAATTTGTTATGTAATATAATGATACACAGTCAAAGAGCATTCAAGAGCATTCTATATCAAAGGAGGATCCAAATTAATCATGTTCTTCATCAAAAAGTCTCCGCGAAGTTTTAATTGGTAAGCTTATGTTTTAAATACCTTTACTTTTAACTTAGAGCTTTTGGGATATTTTTACAAAATATTTTCTAAGTGTTGGAACAAACTTTTTTGTCAGAGTTTAAGAATGAGTATTTTTTCTAAGTTTTGAAGCGGACCTCGATTTTGATGCCCAAGTCATTCGCACGAGATCAACATATTGTTCGAATGAGATTGGGCGTCGCGCGATGTTGTCTGAACAACATGCGCACTTCATTCGAGCGGCATTTGCTTCTCGTTCGAACGAGCATGAATTTTGAGGAGGTGCATTTTTGTATAAATACTCATTAAATGGTAACATTTTCATTAAGAAGTCAACAGCGTTTTGACGAACAGAAAAACTGTGAAAACAAAATCCTTTTTGGCTTATTCCTTTAGGGTTTTAATCCCTTCTTGTTTTTCAATTCACAAAACTCCCATATGCTTTAGTGAATTGTTTGGTGTTTAATAACAACTTTTCTTTTGTTCAACCTCTATGGATAAGGCATCTCCATCTTTGATGGGTGGATACCGAGCATAGTCATTCTACGTGTGGACGAGTGGAAGGCGACGAACTGACGCCTGGAGGGTATGTCGTCGTCTCTCGTATCTTTGAAGGTTTGCTGAAGGCACTGTGCATTACACATTTGTGGGCGATTATTAGGTTGTATGTAAGTCAAAAGTCTTGTGAATTCTTCAAAGTGTTATAAAAGGTTTTTACCCAAAAGGGTTTTTTTCCTATATCGGTCGTCTTTACTTTTTCATGCATGGTTTGAAAGATTTATCATACTTAGATGCATGTTTAGGGGCTGAATTAATAGACTCTAATTAAATAAGGTGTACTTGGAAACTTGTGAATTGAATTTAATCAATTATCACAAAGTCACATTTTTTTAGGTAAATTTGGTTGGATCCTTGACATCTACCTGAATGCTATCCTTTTCTGAAGAAGTAATCCCCAAGATTGGGCCAAACCACAATCATGCACTCAAGATCTCTGTCAAAGTTATTGGGAGGGTCTTACGACTCTATCTAATCAATAATGGATCCGCTTTGAATGTCTTCCCACTGAGGACCTTCAAATTTTTAGGACTGAAAGAAAGTGACCTCGCTCCAACCTCCAATGTTGTGCGTGCCTACGATAATACCCCTAGGGAGGTGATGGGATCCATAAAGCTTGTAATAAGGGCTGGCCCTATAAACCCTATCATTGAATTCCAAGTTATTGACATCCCGACTTATTTCAATTTGTTAATAGGATGAACTTGGCTCCACAGTATCAAGTGCATATCTTCCTCACTCCATCATAAATTAAAATTATTCGCCGACAAACGGGTCATCACCATTTTGGGTGACGATCATAATGTCGATGGTGCAAGTACCAGCAGTCCAATCCTTGAGATACATCATGGGTTAAATGATATGCTCCTATCAGGATTCTGAGTTGAACCACCTCTACTCCCGATAAGGGATGACTTCAAAGAAAGGGTTTGTCCAGAATACGACCCTCATGGCAACGTTAACGTGATTCAGATGCTCAAAAACATACACTTCATTCTCGGACTGGGGCTGGGATAAAGATAGAAAGGTATACTCGAGCCAATTGAAATGAAGAAGGATTTCCCTCCTTGTGGTTTGGGGTATCAACTGTCCAAACAAGAGCTCAGAATGATCCGTCGATCTTGACGAAAGAGAAGACTAGACTGCGTCCAGACTATCCAAGATGACTCCTTGAACGGATGATTCATCAAAGAGGGTTAGGACTTCCCCTTTTTCAAAACCATGGTATGACCATACAGACAAGAAGATGAAGCCTGGAATGGAGATATTTTTCCAAGAAACTACCCTGTAATACCTTGTAATTTTTATGGCTTTTAAATTTAGGGATTTATTAAATTTAATTGAGATAAATTAATTTAATTTTAATCCGAAAAGTTATTTTAAATATTTACTAGAGTGATAAGAGTTAGTAATTATTGGAAATTTGTTGAATATTACTCGATGAGTATAGTAATATATGAGATTGATTTTACAAAAATTATCGCGTGTGAATAAAATGACAATTATGGAAATTAAGTCGGGACGCGCCTGTGTCGTGTCAGGACTAAATTATTATTATATAAAGTGAATAAATTATAAGTTGCTCGTATGGTCATTTCGATTGTTCCAAAGTTCCCGGAAGGGTCGAGGTAGTCAAAATAATGAACCCGGGGGTTTAGGTTGGGTCTCGGTGCATTTTTAGGCTTAATTAGTACCCCGGGAGAGTGTTTTGTACATTTCGTAATTATGGGTAATTAAACCCACGAATTTTTTAGGGTTATATCATAAGGTAAGTGTTGTCTTCTAGGGTTAGCATAACCAAAAACTAATGACGTCCATTGGAGAGGAAGAGGAGAAGCTTTCCAAAGAGTTCTAGGCCAAGAACTCCTCCGGTTGCACAGCCGTCACCGCCAAATGGTAGATCGCGCAACGAGGATCTCAACCACACCAAATTCTTCCACAAATCAGAACTTTAAATTTTAGGCAAGTATCTATCTTGCTTTAATCAATTTAATGCTTCTTTTATATTAGTCTAGTGTTGATTAGAATTAGTGTTCTTGAAAGAAAACATTAATTGGAGATAAATTTCACGTTGTAGAGGTAAAGATCATATTCTGGAAATCCATTTTGCATGTAGAGTTTGAACCACAAATTTCCATGGTGTTAGTGATAGAAAATCTGGAAAAAGAATGAAAGAAACTAAGATGATGAAAATATTAGGGTTCTTGAGATTTATATAGATTTTACCATCCTATTTGGTTATACTTGATGAAAACTCGCATGTTTTACGTAAGATATTGTTTATATGGGTATACAACACTTGTAGTATAAGTTGTTGGGAGTTTGGGACTGAAACATGATGATTTGGATGAGTTTGGGGTAAGATTTCTATATCTGGGTTTTCTGCAGTTTCGCCATAACTGCTTGATCGATCGATCGAGCCCAGAGCATCGATCGATCGACCCCCTTTCATGGATCGATCGACCCCTCCTAGAAAACTGCATTTTTGCTCGTGTTAGCTTAATCCAATTTTATGTGTAGTAAATCTTGATTAGAGTTGCTAGAACATAATGAAACACTAATAGGACCAGTAGGTTCAAGATAAACCCCGTTAAGTGGGACTTAATGTGAAAGGGAAATGAAGGGTAAACGGGGAGATATTCATACTTAGGAAATCATACGTGTGTTGATTAAATAATCGAAATGCCTAGGAAGTTGGATTACATGGTGAGTGAGGGCCTACTGAAATTGTAATTAGGTAAAGAGAATACTTCGAAAGATGAGAAGTGACTTTAGAAAAACTTAATTATGAGAATAAAATGAACGAGTCCGTTATATGAGATAATCGAGTAAAATGTGTAATAACGGATAATTATAATTATGGGTCATGAGCGCAACTAATTTAATATTGTGGATGTGAATACATATATATATATATATATATATATATATATATATATATATATATATATATATATATATATATCTGACAGTGTGATTTTGCATATATTATTTCTGTGTAAAAACTGTACCCGGGCTACTTGCTATCACTGGGGTTTCCGCACCGGGATAGTCTTATCTCGATTGGGCCTTTATGGGGGATAACGAATCGTACCCTAGAAGATAGTATCCTTGATTACATGCTATCTGAGTGATAGTCAGATGGTCCTAAGAGACGTGAGGGTATGTGCTGACCTCTTAGGACTGGGAATTATGCTTCGCCTCCATTTGTATGTGTTTGTGTTAATACAGTTCGAGAGTGATTCCGAACTAGTATTACCTTAGTACGAGTGATACGGGGACTTGATGGCAGAGTATGCCAGAACCATAGTTTGTATGTGGGATGCAGATAGTATGTATATATATTATATGAGCAATGGGCATATATATATCTACTTATATATGGAAACTTTGCACCACAGATTTTATGTGGGGTGCCGTTTGTATATATATTATATGTGTGACTAATATATATACGTATATCTAGATGGTAACTTTATACTGTGCGTATAAGTAGTTAAGAAATGATTAAATGTTTCACTTCACTATAAGTATTCAGAAACGTTATAACGATACAGAATTATTCTAAATAACATAAGAAATCGTGAATAGATAGATTTTCTAAAGTGAATATCATAACCTTAATTTCACGTGTTAAGATTTATTGAGATTAAGTTAGAGAGGTTTATGAGATTCATTAGTACGGTAGACGTGCACACTAGATGAGAGGTGAGAATTCTCAAGAGAGTGTCGCATACTAATATGATTGTTGCATTAACCGGTAAGCATTTTAAATACTTGCTAAACTATTTTAAAATTTTTTTACAATCAGGCTCTGACCCATTTGTTGTTATCTCTGCTCTCTTGTGTATATATATATATGTAATACAAGTGCCCAGCCACATGGGTGTCATGCTTAGGGTTCTTTGGATGGAACTTGCTATAGCTTTTGTGGGAGTTCCAGGCCATTGCTTAGACGACTTCATTGTTGACTCCACTTCTAGTTCAGTTTTATCCAGTGAGGCATGTGTCACCCTTTTCCATTATTTAGTTGGTATTGTCCGAGATTGTAATTATTTTTCTTTCAGTATCTTTACTTAGGTATTTATTACTGTCAGGATGGTTTCCTTTGGTGTTTTAAAGTTGGGATTTGTTATTGATGGTTAAACTCTTGAATGTGAATTTTTATTCTTATACTTAATGTGTAACTCTTAAACTGTTAATTGTCAAAGGTTTTATAATTGGATTTAATAATATGGAAATAAGGTTTTAAATGGTTTTGTCACATAGCTTAATTAATTAGGGTGTTCAAATTTGAAATTTTTAACTTGCGACAGTGATGCTAAGAATGAACCAACTGTTCACCTTGATTTTTAATTTAATAAAGGATTGATCGCCCGATATTTAATTAGGCGGGGTGTTACAGGTGGTATCAGAGCATCAGGTTCTAGTGTCATTTAGGATCTGTGTGGCTTATTATGCTTTCAGCGTTGCTTTGTTTGATATGGAGCTCTATGTTTAAGATTGTCAATTTCTTTATTGAGATTTCGTTCTCCTGCTATAATGTATATAAATTAGTGAATTCTAATTTCGTTCGGATGTGTGCGTGTGCCGAGCGATGACGGATGTCAGAAGAGGACCATTAAGCGGACATCTGGAGGCAGGGCTCAATTGAGCTTGTAAAATATATTCGAGGATGATGATCGTAGTCGAGGTCACCTCCATTTTGGCATGAGCAGCCGAGACTTGAAAGGTTACTAAGGCGCATCCATGATTTCCAAATGTTGCTATAGTCGAATAAGGTGCGAGAGTGAACTCACCCAACGTGTTACAAAACGTGTAGCGAACTGTCAGTGGGAATTCTAGAAATGCGGGAATTGTGTGTGTTTACCAAAGGAGGCAAAGTATCCAAAGGTTTAGATATAGGACGGAGTGTGGCTAACTGAAAGTGAAAATTTAGAGAGAATTTTCTTGACTGTCGGAATGAAGTTATAATGATGGGAGTCAACCACCAATTTTAGAAGTAGAATGCTATATCTATAGGAGAACCTTAGGTATAGTGTTTACCGTATGTCCCTTCATCAAATGTTCAGGATTAGAAGTGAACGTTGTCCTAAACTCATCACAGGAGGACGTGACAGAGGTCCATTTGTGAATATGAATCTTAACCGTTAGCGAATTTTGTATCGAAAGATGTAGATACAAGTGGAGGAAACGAATCCAAGTGGGAGATCGACTCGTAATAATAGTTGATAACACTAAAAGAGGAAATTCTGATGGACGGCCGATTTAGAGGTTGACGATGTCGTATTTTATTAATAAAGATGATAATGCTCCTTTGTGTGGGAAGCTAAAAGAATCGAAGAATTTAGTTGAGAATAAGCCTGAATACAACGCTGGTGGTGTAGCACCACAAAGTTGTGTGGGTACACATCAGTAGGCCCATTTTAATGATTCGGATAGTTGAATTCTTACCAAGTGATGGTAAATTCAGTAAGGACTATTATAGATAGTGACATGTTCTTTAGGTCCTAAAAGGTTAAAGGAATAATGGGGTTAGCCATCAAAAATCGAGTCTACTAAAGTCCGAGAGAAGGACAATCGTAACATGGTTAACAGGACAGATGATAAGTGGATTATGTGTTGAGGTATTTTGTGGGGTTTGAAATCGCACGCGATAATATTTTTCGAAGTGAGTAAAGGGACAAGAATACAGTGCCTAGTAAAATACAACGATTACAGTAGTTTTATTTTGGTTTGGGCAGGCGTGTTACGTTCGGAGACCATTTGTGCAATCAAGACAATTGGCAAGGTAGAAGTGTAAGTTTTATCCTCAGAGGATGAGGCGTGTTTTATGTGACACGAGTGAGTCATTATATATTGTTCATTTTTAGATTAACATGTGAGACGAGTTTAATGCGTATAACTATAAACGATATTATCATGTGAATATATTTCTCTAGTGTAGCGGGATTTTCCTTAGTGTTATCCGCGGAGGATGAATGAGTGTATTAACAGTGTTATGTACATTATTGAGGTTACTCGTTGTAGTGATACGATATACGAGTATGATATTATCTTTGTTACAACGTTATAGAAATGGTTAGTACTATAGTGGGAAATTATTGCAAGGCTATCGGAGTGGTTTCATTAGTGCAGCATATTTTTGTTCTGGCGAGGCTTCACCAGCAAGAAGGTCGGACTCGTACTTATATTATCTATCCTAGAGACTTCGGAGGGGATAGTGGGATCGAGATATTCGATACCGGTGTATGTATCCACTTTGTTATTATGATTCAGTATGTATCGGGTTTACGGTTGAGCGAAAAGATTTAATTTAGTATTATGTTTAGCGCTCAGGACATGGTGATAGAAAGAGTGCATTGTTATATCTATCCTTTAGAGGTGTGGGAGTTAAAATTTATACCCCTCTGAATGGGGAAAGGGATTTAGAAAATCCTGATTGTATGTATTCAAGGTTTATGGAATGCAACCACCACCAATACTGTACGACAGTGCAATTGGCGAAATGTTCTTTGTTAAATGTAATTTCGGGAGGAGACGTAATTTTCTTCCAAGAAACGGGAAAATGGGGGTACATGCTATGGACGGAGGGCCTAATGGATTTCGATAACCAAAAATTCTAGGTAGTAGTGTATCGGGAGGGTTCCTTGTTTGGATTTCGCTTTGTGAGACATCCCACGCATGAAACTTAGCGTAAGGTTGGAATTAGGGAGATGTTTGGTCATTAGTCCATGAGTTCGGTACCTCGATCGTTCTAGGAGTAGGTAATTATATTTATAAGTTAGACGTTGAATCATGATTTAAGGCCATTAGAGTCGATTATGTGGTAAGAAATCATTGAAAGTTATCCCTACGAGTTGAGGGGTGGAACGATGATAAGGAGGATTTAAAAATTTTGATTTCTAGGGTGATTGAGAGTACCCAAGTGTTGTAACCGCATTCAAAACACAAGGTAAATAAAGAGTTGGGATGATTTTTAGCATGGATTATGTGGAAAGAATTTTTATTATACAGATGACTTTTATTTATTTTGATGAATAGAGCGTTAGTGATTTATTTTAGTTGTTGTACCTATTTGGGAAAATTGTTGTGCTCACCTGAAGAAGTTTGAGACTTGTTGTTCCTCTTTTGTTGTCATGGAATTTGAATGCCCTGTTCCTTATATTTTGTTGGATTTAGTTAGTTCTACAGATGAGTAGCGCGCCGTTCTCTCTCCCAGGGCGGTCGGGGTGTTAGAAAATGTGGGCATATTGGTTAGCTGATGTTAAAATCGTCCGAGTTGAAGAAACGTGGTAATAGACGTGTGAAATATATGTTTGTGGGACTTGCATAACGAAGTGGATGTGATAGAGTGGATTAAGCGTCACATGAGGGGAGATAATCCATACATAAGTGTGCAATTAGAATAACACACCCTAATTTGATTGGAAGGCTGTGGGAAGCCATTTAAGAAGGGGTATTCCTTGAATATAATATAATTTAATTATTATAAAGAACACTCGGAGTGGAGTTATTATTAGTCAAGTGTGAGAGAGACTTGCGCATACAAAGAGTGATGATGTTAGTATGGTATAAAAGATCCAAAAGTGCGCATCGTGGAGAAAAGATCACGAGTAGGATCTTTCGGCATACACCAAGAAAGGAAGGGGAGTATTACGTGTCACTTAATGTGAGACATTTCAAGGAAAAATCGATGTTTAGCGGGACGTAGTGAGTAGTCTCTATATGCACCTCCCATAGGTAGGGTTCGGTAGGAAGAGGAGAATCAACGATAGAATTTTGTGTTTATCGACAGTTCCTGTAATTGGAAGAGGTCGGTAAAGTCGGTGAATTTCTTGGATGGGTTGCCATCCTCAAAACAAGATCAAGGGTTCATCTGAACCTGTGAATTAAGTCGCCCAAGAAGGAAGTGATTCATATTCCATTGGGGTGGTTTACAATATTAACTAGTGCGCCCCAGACTTCCTTCGAAAGGAAGGATCGCGCCATCACATGGTCCGGCACAGTATGAATTTCTGAATCGGGATGAGATTTGTGAATCCCACCTTTCATATGGGATTTCAGGAACCAGAGGAGATAAGGTTTCGTTTCGAGTAGGATGTATCACCCTAAGCCAGGGAATAGGCGCACGGTGATTAAAGATTAGTGGAGCCACATGAAGGAAATTTTGGAATCATGGTACGGTGATTTCAGGAGTTCTCTGTAGAAGCACTCGTACCTATTTGTCGCGTACGAAGTGATTATTAAGGTTTTGGTGTGGAAGAACCTCGATTATCCTCCTTCCGTATGTTTAAAGGTGAGTGGATAAGCAGAATTTTGGATCGGTTGAGAATAATCCGATAACTATGGTGGAATTCCACAACTGTTTTAGGTGAACAAGAGAGGTCAAATGTTCGTATTTTTTTTCTCTAAGAATGGGAGTTTTGTGTAGGTAAATTCGAGTAGTTGTCATGTAGTGAGGTGCGGCCTCCCAATGACATTGACATAATGGGAAATAATAGTGTATATGCGTGTCTTATGAAAATGTTGTCCGATAGGAGCACAATGTGAAGTATCTTTAATGAAGAGTGTTAAACAAGCTTGCTGCAAGGCGGGGGCAATAGTAATTAAATGCCTTAATATGTAGATAGTTTGCATACTGATAAGATATCCAGAATTGTTCTACCATGTAGGCCTTAATTTCTGAATTTCGGGATGAAATTCCGTCATTAGGGGGGAAGTATGTAATACCCTGTAAGTTTTATGGCTTTTAAATTTAGGAATTTATTAAATTTAATTGAGATAAATTAATTTAATTTTAATCCGGAAAGTTGTTTTAAATATTTACTAGTGTGACAAGAGTTAGTAATTATTGGAAATTTGTTGAATGTTACTGGATGAGTATAGTAATATATGAGATTGATTTTATAAAAATTATCACGTGTGAATAAAATGACAATTATGGAAATTAAGTCGGGACGCGCCTGTGTCGTGTCAGGACTAAATTATTATTATATAAAGTGAATAAATTATAAGTTGCTCGTATGGTCATTTCGAGTGCGCCAAAGTGTCAGGAAGGGTCGAGATTGTTAAATTAATATACCCGGGGGTTTAGTTTGGGCCTCGGGGCGTTTTTAGGCTTAATTACTACCCCGGGAGGGTGTTTTGGACATTTTGTAATTTGGGGTAATTAAACCCACGAATTTGCTAGGGTTATATCAGATGGTAAGTGTTGTCTTCTATGGTTAGCATAACCAAAAACAAATGACGGCCATTGGAGAGGAAGAGGAGAAGATTTTCAAAGAGTTCTAGGCCAAGAACTCCTCCGGTTGCACTGCCGTCACCGCCAAATTGTAGATCACGCAACGAGGATCTCAACCACTCCAAATTCTTCCACAAATCAGAACTTTAAATTTCAGGCAAGTATCTATCTTGCTTTAATCAAGTTAATGCTTCTTTTATATTAGTCTAGGGTTGATTAGAATTAGTGTTCTTGAAAGAAAACATTAATTGGAGACAAAAATTTCATATTGTAGAGGTAAAGATCATATTCTGAAAATCCATTTCGCATGTAGAGGTTGAACCACAAATTTCCATGGTGTTAGTGATAGAAAATTTGGAAAAATAATGAAGGAAACTAAGATGATGAAAATATTAGGGTTCTTGAGATTTATATAGATTTTACCCTCCTATTTGGTTATACTTGATGAAAACTCGCATGTTTTACGTAGGATATTGTTTATATGGGTATACAACACTTGTAGTATAAGTTGTTGGGAGTTTGGGACTGAAACATGATGATTTGGATGAGTTTGGGGTAAGATTTCCGTAGATGGGCTTTCTGCAGTTTTTGCATAACTGCTTGATCGATCGATCGAGCCCAGAGCATCAATCGATCGATCGACCCCTCCTGGAAAATTGCATTTTTGCTCCTGTTAGCTTAATCCGATTTTATGTGTATTAAATCTTGATTAGAGTTTCTAGAACATAATGAAACACAAATAGGACCAGTAGGGTCAAGATAAACCCCGTTAAGTGGGACTTTAATGTAAATTCCAAATGAAGGGTAAACAGGGAGATATTCATACTTAGGAAATCATAGGTGTGTTGATTAAATAATCTAAATGTCTAGGAAGTTGGATTAGAAGGTGAGTGAGGGCCTACTGAAATTGTACTTAGGTAAAGAGAATACTTCAAAAGATGACAAGTGACTTTGTAATAACTTAATTACGAGAATAAAATGAACGAGTCTGTTATACGAGATAATCGAGTAAAATGCGTATTAACGGATAATTATAATTAGGGGTCGTGAGCGCACCAAATTTAATAATGTGGATGTGAATACATATATATATATATGACAGTGTGATTGTGCATATATTATTTTTGTGTAAAAATCGTACCTGGGCTACTTGTTATCAAGGGAATTTCCGCGCCGGGACAGCCTTATCTCGATTGGGCCTTTATGGGGGATAAGGAATCGTACCCTAGATGATAGTATCCTCTATTACAGGCTATCTGAGTGATAGCCAGATGGTCCTAAGAGACGTGAGGATATGTGTTGACCTCTTAGGACTAGGAATTATGCTTCGCCTCCATTTGTATGTGTTTATGTTAATACAGTTCGAGAGTGATTCCGAACTAGTATTCCCTTAGTACGAGTGATACGGGGACTTGATAGCAGAGTATGCCAACACCATAGTATGTATGTGGGATGCAGATAGTATGTATATATATATTATATGATCAATGGGTATGTATATATATATATATCTACTTATATATGGAAACTTTGCACCATAGATTTTATGTGGGGTGTCGTTTGTATATATATTATATGTGTAACTAATATATATACATATATCTAGATGGGATCTTTATATGTGCGTTGAAGTAGTTAAGAAATGAATAAATGTTTCACTTCACTATAAGTATTTGAAAATGTTATAATGATACGGAATTATTCTAAATAACGTAAAAAATCTTGAAGAGATAGATTTTCTAAAGTGAATATCATAACCTTAATTTCACGTGTTAAGACTTATGGAGATTAAGTTAGAGAGGTTTATGAGATTCATTAGTACGGTAGACGTGCACACTAGATGAGAGGTGAGAATTCTCAAGAGAGTGCCGCATAATAATATGATTGTTGCATTAGCCGGTAAGCATTTTAAATACTTGTTAAACAATTGTTAAAACCGTTTTATAATCAGGCTCTGACCTGTTTGTTGTTATATATTTTCTCTTGTGTATATATATATATGTATTACAGGTGCCCAGCCATAGGGGCGTCATGCTCAGGATTCTTTGGATGGACGTGTTGTAGCTTTTGTGGGAGTTACAAGGCATTACTTAGACGACTTCATTGTTGACTCCACTTTTTGTTCAGTTTTATCCAGTGGGGCATGTGTCGCCCTTTTCCATTATTCAGTTGGTATTGTCAGAGATTGTAATTATTTTACTTTTAGTATCTTTTCTTCAGGATTTATTACTGTCAGGATGTTTTCCTTTGGTGTTTTAAAGTTGAGATTTGTTATTGATGGTTAAACTCTTGAATGTGCATTTTTATTCTTATACTTAATGTGTAAATCTTAAAATGTTAATGGTCAAAGGTTTTATAATTGGATTTAATAATATGGAAATAAGGTTTTAAATGGTTTTCTCACATAACTTAATTAATTTGGGTGTTCAAATTTGAAATTTTTAACTTGCGACAGTGATGCTAAGAATGAACTAACTGTTCACCTTGATTTTTAATTTAATAAAGCATTGATCGCCCGATATTTAATTAGGCGGGGTGTTACATACGCATGGGCCAAAAATCCCCAACACCTACTACAACCGGTCATCAAAGATACCAAAGAGACTAAGGAAAGTGACTTCAAAGATTCCTTCAACTTACAGACACTGGGGATAACACTCTGCATGGTTCATTTAGGCACTACATCACTGGATCCATCCCACCTGATTAGAGTTGCTCATACACCTCTTCTCAACTAGCATGCTGCGCCAGTTCTACCTGCTGAAATCTCCCATAATCCTAATGTCTACCCCTTTTCTTCTTCTATTGTCTATCCTTGTTCAAATGTAATCGAGTCCTCCTTTGATGAGGTTCTCAATGTTATTTTTCCTATCAATAAAATAAACGAAGATTTTGAGTATCTTGTTCTTATTTACATTAACTGTTTGGATTCTAATTAAACTTTTGATGATGCTGATTTTGCAAATGAAACATTCTTAACTGATTTAAATAAGGTTAATAATAAATAACATAATTGCGTTCAAGTTAATGAAGAAGATATTGTTGTTGTTAACTCGATTCTAGTAGGTAACTGCGCGAGATTAGGATAGGGGCCACCCTCGATGAGCATGAGCGTGCAAAACTCGAAGAATTACTAAAGGAATTCGTGGATATCTTTGCATGGTCCTATGACGATATGCATGACATTGATCCTGAAATAGCTCAGTGCAAGATTCCCACTCTCCGAGATTACAAGTCGATCAAACAAAAGTTGAGAAAGCTCCGTACCGAATGGTCACTCAAGGTCAAAGAAGAGGTGGTCAAATAGTTGAATGTAGGTTTCATTCATGTGATCGAATATCCCACATGGCTAGCCAACATAACGCCTGTAAAGAAATCAGGAGGAGAGATTCGGATGTGTGTAGACTACTAGGACATTAACAAAGCCTCTCCAAAGGATGATTATTCGCTACCCAATATCGACATGATCGTGGACAACACAGCCAGTCATGCTCTCAAGTGATTCATCGACGGAGTTTCCGGATATAACCAAATCAAAATTCACCTAGACCACTAAGAAAAAATTGCATTCATCACCCCATGGGGAACCTTTTGCTACACTATCATGCCATTTGGTCTAAAGAACGTTGGGGCTACCTACTAGAGGGATGCCACAACCATCCTGCATGATTTGATTCACAAAGAAGTTGAGGTATATGTGGATGATATGATTATCAAATCCAAGACTAGAGAGGGTCATGTTCCCACTCTCCAGAAGTTCTTCAAATGACTGCGACAGTATCAGATGAGACTCCATTTGCATAAATGCGTCTTCGGCGTTATAAAGGGAAAACTCTTAGGATTCATGGTCAGTGACAAAGGGATAGAAGAAGATCTTGCCAAGCTGAAAGCCATACTTGAGATGCCACCTCCCCGAACAAAGAAAGAAGTCCGAGGTTTCCTCGAGAAATTGCAATAAATCATCCAGTTCATCAGCCAGTTAACCTCCATTTGTGAACCTATCTTAAAACTCCTCTAAAAGGATTTAATTAAAGTTTGGGATGAGGCCTACCAAGAAGATTTTGACCGAATCAAATAATTTCTGACCCAACCCCCGGTACTCGTGCCACCACAGCCTGGTCTTCCCTTGCTCCTATACCTAACCATAAATGACATTGCAGCTGGGGCTTTACTAGCCCAATACCTTGAAGATTTCGATAAAGAAAGAGCCATTTATTATGCCAATCGCAAATTGGTTGGGTACGAGATTAACTACACTTATTTGGAAAAAGCGTGTATCGCACTTCTCTAGGTCACCCAAAAGTTATGGCAAAACATGCTCACCTTCCCCATCAAACTTGTATCTTGAATGGACCCCATCAAATACTTTCTTGCGAAACCTGATTTATCCAGCCGAATGTCCCAATGGTTGATGCTCCTAGCCGGGTTTGATATCGGGTACATCACGCAGAAAGCCATGAAAGGAAGAGACATCTATGACTACCTCGTTGATTACCCCATAGAAGAAGCTGATGTGTGGATGTACGAATTACCAGACAAAAACATCCTCTGCGATGCTCAGGATAATCTTCGATGGAAAATGTTCCTTGACGGCGCTACTAATAAAAAATGATATGGCATTGGGATTGGGATTGTGACAACCTGAATATAATTATGATTAAATATGATTAAAGCATTATTAGCTTATGTGATATGATTAATATGTTATTAGTATATATATAATGTAAGTAATTATGTTTAGTTTAATCCTACCTTCATAAAGTTTGAAATATCGAATTACTAACAAATGTGAAATTTTAAAGTTTTTGGTAGGAATGTTCCTATTGGAGGCTAGTTTTGACCTTTATGAAATAACAATTAACTTGAGGTGTAAACTATATATTTGTATATATATGAGTTAGGTTTATAAGAAAACAAACTATTCATCGAACGGACATCCGAGTGGGAAGATATGGTCTTTTTACGAATAGGGGTAAAGTAGTCATTTAACCTTAAATGATATTTTGTTTTATGTAATGCTACATGTTATATTTTGATTGGACCAAGAGGGGGAGTCCTTATGCCGACTTAACACCCTTTATTTAAGCTCTTCCTTCAGTACATTTCAGCCATGGAAGAGGTTTAACCTAAGGAAAGAGAGTTTTGAAGTTTAGGAAGAAAGTGTGAGGAGAAATTGAAGAAAAATTCATAGAAAAATTACGTAAAAGCCCCTAAGGTATTTCCATCCATAAATCTTGTTTATTTTTTGTATTACTTATTTAAATTATTGAAATAATCATTTGTTTACTTAATTTTCATGTCTTGATGTGTACTTATGGATAGATGCAAGTTTAAGCAAACTTGAATGTGTAAACCCTTGAAATTGTTTTGTTTAGGAACCTTGTTTATTAAAACCTTCATATATTTCTATATACTTACTAGAATTGATTGATTCCAATTGTAGACTATCCTAGACTCATATATGTATGACATATCCTAAAATTATGTGAAAATACTGATAAATGAGTCTTTTGTGAGAGTTTTAAGTTCGGGTATGAAATCATCCCTAAGGGTGAAAGTATGCCCATCATGTGTTCGATGTTTTGCTTGACATAGCAAATGAACTCTGAAAATTATGAAATTTTAATCCTTTATTGTTAAATATGTTTATCGATGTTGGGTAAAATATAATATAAATTAATTATGAAGAAAAATTATGGAAATTCCTGGAAGTTGAATGAATGATAAAAGAGCCTATAGGGCAGATCTGCTCTGTGGTAAAGAAATGGGCATATCTTACTCTAGGAAAATTGAAATATCGCACCGTCTTTTGTATTGGAATTATAATATGATAAGGATTAAATTACCAAGAATAAATTAATTTATATTTTGACTATGATTTGGATATGTTAAACATATTAACATGGATTTGGATGGAACTACACTTGTGATAAACGATTTGAATGGAATCATGTGATGCTTATGGATTGAATTATGTTTAAATCATTATTTGGATTATTGATATTATTATGATGATACTAATATTTTAAGAATGATAGGAAGGGAAGAAGAGTTGATTGAACAAGTGCCAGATAAAGGCAAGGGAAAAGCCAGTTAAACTATCAAGGTAAGTGTACTTATGACTTGTTTCATACATAAATATGAATATAGCTCTAAGAGCGGATTTGTTTGAATACTTCAGTATTCAGGATTTGTTTGGATATTAAAATATCCAGGATTGGTTGGGCCTGATGAGCTAGGATTGGAATTGGACAAAGATCCAATGATTTGTTGGAACTTATGTTCCAGGATTTGCTATTGCCAATGGGCAGAATTATTTGGATCTTATTATCCAGGATTTGTTATTGCCAATGGGCAGAATTATTTGGATCTTATGATCTAGGATTTGTTATTGGCAATGGGCAGGATTGTTCGGATTTTATATCCACATATTCGATATAGAATTGCTATTTCATTGTAGGGAAGGAGTACCTCACCAAGCTTAATGCTTACGGTTTATATTTTAACAATTTTAGGTTTGTATGCTGCCAGCTAGAATACCATATGACCAGTAACTTTGAGAGTTGCACCGTTGGAAAGAGCTGGGGTTTAAATGTGGGGATTTTATCATTGTCACACTGAAGATATTAATATACTCACACATTGTATATATTGCGTTAGTATGGATTGAGTTGATGATTGTGAAATTTTATCATAGTTAATCATAGTTTTGTATGTCCGGTTAATTATGACTCTGATATTGATTTCATTATGGTATAATAATAATATTATGTTCATTATACACAGTGTGTAGAAAAATATGTGATAAATGAAGTATATTTTCCAATGGGCTGAAGATTATGATCCAATTATTCTAATAACAAATTATGAGTATGGATATTGGGTTTGGGGTGTGACAATTAGTGGTATCAGAGCGTGGTTGTTAATTCTGGACGTGTGTGACGGTTAGATGGCAATACTGAATTGATTTGATATTTATGAATTGTTTATGTACTAACTAATAGTTTATTATTATAAACTGTTATTATTGGTTGTTAGAACTTTGTTGTATTACAGATAATTCCAGATAATTCCACAAAGGGCCAAGCCGCATGCGCAAACGCTCAGTTAAATTCTCTACCGAAAAGAAATTTAGTGTCCGAGATGGCACGGCCTGTGCCCAACCAAATTGGCGCAAAAAACGCTAGGGGAAATAAAAAGATCTCTGGCTGAGACCAACCAACCGAACATACGGGTATTCTCCCAGCTCCAAAATAGGCAGGAATTGTACCCACCAAGGCACTGACCAGTATAGATTCCGAGCCCCATGCTCCACAATACAATTATCCCAGCTCTTAATATCCAAGACAATGATGAAAAATTAATGTGAAAAAAAGTTGGGTACAGCCGACAAAGGATAATCTGAAAGAGTCACTAGGCAGGAGTCTTTCAAAAAACCACATGAACAGCATCACGGGACTACCCTGCAGGAAGTCAGAACGAACTTCTCGGTAGGCATCCAGATCGTTCAGGGTCTCCGCCAGTATCACCGCCACATGATTGCGATGGTATGACATCCATAAAGTAATGGCTGCAAGTTGCGGATCCACCAGCAGTTCCCCAGTCACTAGCAGGAATTTTAAAACCAGGCCCAGAGCAACGACTCCTGCATAGCCAATATCACCTACTTCTCGCAAATGCACGGACTACAACACCACCGGGATGGAGATCATTCCTCCGGAAACTATTGATATAGTCACCAAAGGCAAAATATGAAGAAGCCCGACCAACAAATCCCTGGGAGAACAGGAATATTCTGGTAAAGTCGCAGCAACACTGGGATTTATCCCCAACATGGCATAAAATTCCTCGTAGGTAGGACAAACTTCATCCAACCCAAAGCGGAATACATAGTCTTTGGGGTACCAAAATTGTATCGCCACCATCAGCATGTTCCACTCAATGGACCGATTAAGCCACAAAGAGACTCGACACATGTTGAAAGCATCATATTCGACATTATAAGAATACATTGCTTCCAAGGCTTCGAGGTTGTTAGCAAACTCAATGCTACCAGGGAGTGACATCTTGCAAGACTAAGAGATAGTAGGCAAGTAAGTAGGAATGTGAAGGTGTGATGAAAACACTCCACCCCTACCCATTTTTATACTTGAAAACCCTCGCAAAATACATGAACCCTATATAAATCGAAGGGAATCCTACCCCACAACGTACAAAAAGGCTTAAGAGGGCACTAATCATATATTTGAATTGATAGGACTGGACTTCACTACCGATAGGTAGGGCAAGGAACTTGCCGATCGGCAAACCCCTATTTTTGAAAATTTTCCTTTTTCCTCTTTTGTCAAAATCAGAAGCTCAATAAAAAAAGATATATATATAATTGATATTCTCAACATAATTTCAAAAATCCTCTTCCACCCCTATATAGTTTCTCATTTTTAAAACCTTCCTCCCAAAAATATCTCTTTTTACGGTCTCAGCAGTAAAGTAAAAGTGCATGTCCATGCATTCACCATTAATTAAAGATAATAAAAGAAAAACCATTGCATTCTATATATATATATATATATATATATATATATATATATATATATATATATATATATATATATATATATATATTCTTTTGTGTTACATCAAATTTTACTTGAAATAAAAGAAAATAAAAAATAACGGGACTCGGCCCAAACCCACATTCTCTCTAACCTACCATTCACCCCTCTCTCTAAGTGCTTCCACCCCTACGATACGCTCTTTTTCCCCTACGGAGAGACGACGCACCACTACTACTCGAGCCAGAGTCCTCCTTGGATGAAGAAGAAGGCTCCAAGTAAGAAGGAACCAGGACAGCATCCCGAATATGGGTAGTCGCTGAAGATATTCAGTCCCTAATCTCCCTCAGCCAAGTAATCAACACCCAGACTTGCTGCAAGTAAAAGGAAAAATTAGTATCAAAGAGGAATCAAAACAGAAAAGGAAACAAAGAGAGGAACAAGGTATATCGCAAGATGAAGAACCTCTTGTGTCAAACCCATCTCCGACGGATCCATCGCCTGAGGACGGTGCAACATAGGTGATGTGAGGGAAATCGAGTGTTCGTGTAGGGACACTATCGTTGATTTCGGCTCCCGATCAATATGAAAAATTAACCTAAAATACTACTACACTTGTCAAGCAAGTACAGCGGTAAGTCGGGTATCGTAAATCCACAGGGAGTGATTGAATTTTAGACTTTAATTGTTTTAATTACTTCAGGAATAAAAGTGGTGTAAAAGAAATAAGAAAAGGTGAATGGGTGGTTGTCGTGACAAAAGAAAAGAATAAGTTACGCTAGATTAAAGTAAAGCGAGGATCGGGATCGCATTCTACCAAACGGATCGAAACAACTACTAATCAAGATTCCGGCTCGAAAGCAATTTAATCGATCATTTTCAATTAAGCATAAACATCACGCAAGAAGGAATTTAATCCAAAGTTGCGAGATAAAACATTTAACTGAAAAATGGTCACACGCGGATTAAATTCGGATAATCGCTATAAACACTAACGTTGCATGACAAAGAAAGTTAAACGCATAATAATCCGACTTTAATACGCGAGGTTTCAATTAAATGCGATTTTACACGAAACCCTAAATTTCGAGGTCCGAACCCGAAAATGGCGGAAATGCTTTCCCGACCCTATTTATCTAGGGACGCATAATGAATTAAACTAATTTAAACTAATTAACTAAGAAAGCAATAAATTAAAGCAAGAAAAGCTAAATAGAAAGCATGTAAATCTATTTAGAAAGCAAGGAAGGAATGGAATACAACTAGATTAAAGGAGAGGGAAGATGAATAGTCAATCTTACAACCAATAAGTGTGTCAATCCAAGAGAGATTGAAGAAGAACCAAGCAAAAACCCTCCAACCCTAACTAAACTAAGCTAAAATCGTATAAGGGCTGGTCTATACATTATAAAACCAAAAATTAGCTTATATATTAAGTTAGAATAAAAGAAAAGAAGAAAGAAAAGAAAAGAAAATATCTGCAGAAAAACAGGGGATCGATCGATCGACCCCTTTGGTCGATCGATCGATCAAGGGAAAATATCGACAATCCTGAAAGGTCAATCGATCGACCAGAAGCGTCGATCGATCGATGAAGCAGGGCAGATTGCAGCAGTAGCAGCCCCTGCATTCTTCTTTCTTCTTCTCCTTCTCCTCTTTTGCTTCTTGTATTTCCTCCGCAAGAAATGCCATAACTTCTTCGTTATGCATCGGAATCGTGCACCGTTCTCGGCCACGCGAAGCTAGCGAGAAGGGATACAACTTCCGTGAGATGTCGGGCTAGGTACCCAAGCTGTGAAAAGACTAAAATGCCCTCGAACATGCGGTTGTGTACGGAACTTCGCCGGAATGCATCCGAACATCATACTAAGCATCCAAATACCTACAAAAGCTCAATTAACCCCTGCAAAACATGTTATCATAGAAATCCTAGGTTGTCTGGTTAACGAGCATAAATATAGGGATCAAGATACCCGAGGGGGCTAATAACGCGTAGGTTAACAGGTGAAATGCGCAATATTTGCGTCGTATCACACCCCCTAACTTACACATTGCTAGTCCCTAGCAATGAAATAGGAAACAAAAAGAACTACAAGCAAACCAAAAGCAGGAGAAGTACAAAAGTATGGTATAAAAGCAATAAAAAGATAAGGCCACTTTCGCGGGCGATACGATTGCATTTAGCATATGCAATAAGCCGTTAAACCCCTAGGTTAACCTAGTGGACGAGTGTCGTCTCGTGAGGGTTTTCAGGGATGAAACCCACAAACATCATATGGTTTCCTCAAAATATGCCCAACCCAACATGCGACAAACTCAACAACAACGAAAAAGATTTCAAACATGTTATTAGCATATTGAACGAATTCAAGCTAAAGTCCGTTGTTATAAACAAGTTGAATGCACCTCATAGAATTGAAACTTTAAAATGTGGGAGGGGAGAGAGCACATGCAAAGTGTGATTTGGCAAAAACTTAAATAAATCGGATAAACATAAAGCAATCATACATTCAATCCTCACGGGCATTACGCTAAACAAATGAATTCATTATGAAAAGGGAGGTAACACACGGGACATGCGGGCTAAAGAGTAAATGTAAATGGAAACTAGGCCGCCCACATGTCACAAATGAAGAACGCTATATATAAAATGAAAAACGATAATCCCAATGAAAGGATATCGCACACTAAAAGAGGCGAAATGCATTTTCACAGATTATCAAAACTATTATGACTTTTAAATTAAATGCACCCTAAGATCACATAGGACTTGTAATAGGGTTGTAATGTAGGCTAAGATAGGGTACGAAACGAAGGAATGTATGTACAGATTCAAAGTGTTCAGGATGAAAACGCGGGATAATGGAAAAATGCGGGCAATAACAAAAATGGAAAAACAAGTTCCAAAAAGGCAGTAAATATATCATCGGGGAGAGTAATCAAAGCTTATTGAACACTACAACAAATACAAACTTCTCTTTCTTTTCTTTTCTTCATTTTCTCATTTTCTCTTTTGTTTTCTTTTTGCTTTTTTGCTTTCTCTTTTTCTTCACTTTTTTCACATCACTTTTCTTTGCTTATCAAACTCTCATATGCCTAAATTGCAACCGACATCATAACAACATCATTCAATCCCAAGTAAGATTCCAAGCAAAGGTATGGAAAGTGTATGTATGGGCTAAAACTCCAATGCGGAGTTGGTTATGGGATTCGGGTTATGAAACGAAAGGCTATATTTAGGCACAAAGGGGTTGACTAGGGTAAACATATAAGGGTGAGGTCAAGGCTAATATGGGTGATATAACAAAGAGGGCCTATGATCATTTCCAAAAGTTTACGCAATTCTCAAGTCAAAACAATATATGAAAATCATGATCAAGTGACACATTTCAAGTATGAACTCAATTAATGAACGGTCAAATGAAAGAATAGAGAGATTACCAACGAATTCAACGTTTTCAAAGAGAAAAGAATAGTGTATAACACTCACAAACGACGAAAGGTACAAAGCTTACTCGGTGTAAGTATATACAATGCAACAAAAGATTACCGAGTTATAAAAATCTTAAACCAAATCAATAGAATAAGGCAAGTGCATATGCTCATGGGATAAAGTTTAAATCATGAAGTTATTCACAATATAAATGATTTGAGGACTAAAGTCCAATAACTTCTAAAATCGAGAGCATGCACCGTTGAGTTGTCTATTGGATCGGACAATTATTAAAATTTATCATCGGAAACAAGGCAAAATGCCCAACAAAGGAGAAAAAAGAAAGAAAATATTTTTGAAAATTTTCAAATTTTTCACAAAAAGGCATACTTAGTAACTAAATGTGAGAAAATCCATGGACTACACATGAAATGGATAGAATATCCTACACCCCCTAACTTAAATGTTGCATTGCCCTCAATGCGCATTAAGAACACAACACAAAGAGAGGAAAAGAACAATATTACCCAAAAGTGGAGCGATCTCCATAAGCATGAGTCCAATGAAATCTACAAAACAAGTTAGTACCGAGCATAGTAAAAACAAATAACAAAAAGCTAACTAATTACACTAGACTAAATTAAAAGGAAAGAAAAAAAAATAGGAAAGAAAGAAAATTAAAAAGCTAACTATTTACGACCTACTATTTAGGATTCACACTAACTATACACTAGAAGTCTAAATAGTTGAGGGTCCACCCAAAAAGGGATTTGACTTTGAAAGATCAATGGTGGACCCTCCAAAGCGAACATGCCTCCCGGAAAATAAGAATTCCGTTTGAACAACGGAAGGCATGTGGGTGGTGAAAAAAATGAACCATCGTCAATTTGAAATTTTTGGGGGACGATGGGGGATTTAAATAAGAAAGGGGACAAGAACACTAGAGGTCCAAGAAAAATTGATTCATCTCCCAAAGGTTTTTCAAATGGAATGGGAGATGGTGCACACATGAGGATAACATCCATCGAAAACAAGCCCGGTAAAGAGTCCTCATCAGTAAAAAGTGTAGAAGTTTTAATTTCTACCGACTCATAGGAATCAACCGATAATTCTAATGGTTCGATCACGAAAAATGAATATGGTGATGAAACAAATTCAATCTCAATCGACTCATCGTTGAAAGGAGATTGAATTTCGAGGGAGAAAGATGCACACTCGATGAGAAATTCTTCAAAAAATTTAGGTGAAACACAAGTTTCCACCTCCTCGTTGTTTTGTGCATAAGAATTCATCTCATCGCAAAGTGAACCAAGTCTCATTCCAGCATCATTTAAGCTTTCCAAACCTTGGTAGTAAAGAAGCAAAGTCTCTTCCAAAGTAGGCTTCCTCGTCTCAAGATCCTCGAACTCCTCATTTGGTTGAAACTCTTCTTCGAAAGTAATGAAATAAGAATCGTCATTGGATTCGAATAATGAATCCAACTCAAGCTCCCAATAACGATTTTCATTCCGATAAATGTTTTCAAGTCTTTCATTTTCAAGAAAATCTTGAAAATGAAAAACTTGAAAACTATCCCCAAAGTATGAATTATTAGAATAACCGTAATAACTATAATAGTAGGACATGATTACCTCGTTGTTTGTAGATGGAGAATCTGAGCAAGAAAGTGAGCAACCGCGAATCAAAGTTTCTTAGCGCTCAAATATGCTATCCTGCAAAAAAGGTTAAAACAAAGAATACAAATACAAAAGGAAAAATACTACGAAATAATAAAACAATTACTATCTAAAACACACTCCCTGACAACGGCGCCATTTTGATGTGAGGGAAATCGAGTGTTCGTGTAGGGACACTATCGTTGATTTTGGCTCCCGCTCAACATGCAAAAATAACCTAAACTACTACCACACTTGACAAGCAAGTACAGCGGTAAGTCGGGTATCATAAATCCACAGGGAGTGATTGAATTTTAGATTTTAATTGTTTTAATTACTTCAGGAATAAAAGTGGTGTAAAAGAAATAAGAAAAGGTGAATGGGTGGTTGTCGTGACAAGAAAAGAATAAGTTACGCTAGATTAAAGTAAGGCGAGGATCGGGATCGCATTCTACCAAACGGATCGAAACAACTACTAATCAAGATTCCGGCTCAAAAGCAATTTAATCGAGCATTTTCAATTAAGCATAAACATCACGCAAGAAGGAATTTAATCCAAAGTTGCGAGATAAAACATTTAACTGAAAAATGGTCACACGCGGATTAAATTCGGATAATCGCTATAAACACTAACGTTGCATGACAAAGAAAGTTAAACGCATAATAATCCGACTTTAATATGTGAGGTTTCAATTAAAAGCGATTTTACACGAAACCCTAAATTTCGAGGTCCGAACCCGAAAATGGCGAAAATACTTTCCCGACCCTATTTATCTAGGGACGCATAATAAATTAAACCAATTTAAACTAATTAACTAAGAAAGCAATAAATTAAAGCAAGAAAACCTAATTAGAAAGCATGTAAATCTATCTAGAAAGCAAGGAAAGAATGAAATACAACTAGACTAAAGGAGAGGGAAGATGAATAGTCAATCTTACAACCAATAAGTTTGTCAATCCAAGAGAGATTGAAGAAGAACCAAGCAAAAACCCTCCAACCCTAACTAAACTAAGCTAAAATCGTATAAGGGCTGGTCTCTACATTACAAAAACAAAAATTAGCTTATATAGTAAGTTAGAATAAATGAAAAGAAGAAAGAAAAGAAAAGAAAATATCTGCAGAAAAATAGGGGATCGATCGATCGACCCCTTTGGTCGATCGATCGATCAAGGGAAACAATCGACAATCCTAAAAGGTCGATCGATCGACCAGAAGCGTCGATCGATCGATCAAGAAGGGAAGATTGCAGCAGCAGCAGCCCCTGCATTCTTCTTTCTTCTTCTCCTTCTCCTCTTTTGCTTCTTGTATTTCCTCCGCAAGAAACGCCATAACTTCTTCGTTATGCATCAGAATCGTGCACCGTTCTCGTCCACGCGAAGCTAGTAAGAAGGGCTACAACTTCAGTGAGATGTCGGGCCAGGTACCCAAGCTGTGAAAAGACTAAAATTCCCTCGAACGTGCGGTTGTGTACGGAACTTCACCGGAATGCATCCGAACTTCATACTAAGCATCCAAATACCTTCAAAAGCTCAATTAACCCCTACAAAACATGTTATCATAGAAATCCTAGGTTGTCTGGTTAACGAGCATAAATATAGGGAATAAGATACCCGAGGGGGCTAATAACGCGTAGGTTAACGGGTGAAATATGCAATATTTGCGTCATATCAATAGGCACCATCCCTCCATCGGCCCGCAGAATATTATATGAAGGGGTATGCAATCGTACGAAGGGAACCTCTGAAGCCGTCGCCGCCGTAGATGCCTATGGACCACAACCACTGTGGGAGAACCCCATCGCCTGACTTGAACTCGTAGGAGGGAAAAGCAAGGCATCATATATGCTGGGCGCCATCAACCAGCTCGTCATAAAGTCCATATAGTCATATGTCGCAGTCATATCAGTATACAACAGGTAGGACTTGTCGATCATAACCGCGATGCTCACATACTCCGGCAACATCCTCTCTCGCCTCATAGATATAGGAGGCTGTGCAGCTGGAAACACCTCATGCGCTAGCAAATGCCTCATCCGCGTGTTCACCCCAGCCACCCCCGTATCCTGAATGGCTATCCCCCAAGGGTAAAAGGTAACCTGAAAATCCCCAGCAAGCATAAGTCAATAAAAAATCCGAGCATGCCAAAAACCAAGGCAGAAAAAGGAAGAGACTTACCCTACCACTGGTCAGGCCATTCAAAACCTGATGCACTGCCTCTAGAGAGGAGATCCCTTCGAGTGCCGATTCGCCTTCCGCCATTAATACAATCGGTAGAAGTCCTCAACAGTCTCGTCCTTCAAGGAAATCAACTCGGTATCATACCCAATCACCTCATAGAACCACGTCTGGCAAAGATAAGAATTTAGAATAAAAAAGAGATGCATAAGGAAAATGGGAACGCATGAAAAGAAAAAAGCACAAATTAAAGAATACCTCAAGGAGATACGTGGCTCCAGTAAACGCTTACCAGCAGCACCGACTGAATGCGTCCAAAGAAAAATAGAGGGTCGCCAGAGTCAGGCTCCCCCAATCATAGAGAGGGATGTTTGAAAACATCCTCAAATAGGTAAAGAACCACAAACGGAAGACATCGTCGCTCGATGCCACCATGAAGCCTCCCAACACCAGTAATATGAACTACCGGGCCATCTGCCTCACCTATATCCCATCCTGCAAATCAACCTCCCTACCCAGCAAAACATCCTTCAGTAAGGATAGACGGATGGAATCCCCAGAAACTATCCTCCTTACATCACCAAGTGCTGCCCTAACCGCCTCCGGCCTCACCCTCATAGAGCGATCCACCTCTATCTTGTCCCTAATGCAATCCCGCCCCAATAGCTGTTGCACGTCTATAGGAGTCACGGTCATCTCCCCAAAATCTAAATGGAAGGTGTGGGTAGTATCCCACCATCTCTCCTCCAAAGCGCATAAGACCGTTGTCGATCGAGGCGTCTCATCCAGCGTAGACGCCAACCTTCCAAACCCCGCTGATAATACCACCCAATGCACCATTAGTGGAAGATGCTCCCAGATGTCGTTAAGACCCGTCATCCCATGGGCACGCGTGTTATTTAAAGAGATATCAGACTGTTAAAAGAAGAAACCTTATCAAAATTCAAGAAGGAAGGAAAAATCATCAAAAAGAAAAGAATGCCAAAAATCAAGTTTCTTGCATAACCGTCGGGGCTCACCACCTTAGAAGACCGATGACGTGATGGCTCCCGTAACAATTCCCGCTCATCCATAATCGGCTCGAATGCATCAAATGAGTTCTCACTCCCAAAAGCAAGAGGTGCCCTGGCCCTCTACTCCACGTTCGCCCAGTCATCAACAGTCAACCATTACCAATGCACTGCAGTGCTCACAAAGGCAGCCATTTCTTAGAGATCGGACTGCTAGAATGACTTGTAGAGGAAATTAGCAAAAACAAATAAAACAAGAACCTACAAAAAATAAGGGCAATTATCCCCTTTATATACGATGCCAATATTGACCCCCCATGCACCGATCGACACTGACCCCTTACCTTCCCGAGGCAGTCCAAAAGTTCATGTCACTCTCAAATTACACCCTCTGAACCATGACGACCGGTACCCCTTTAAATTTCCTATAAAAATTCCCAAAAATTACCAGGCAGTCCTGAAAAATTCTCAGAAAATTCCTAAAAATCCCAGGAAGGATTTAGAACATTTTGACAAAGAAAATTTCGCACTCCTTCAAGTGGAATCCCTACTTCCCCAGTGGAACTCTCAAAAACCAAGTAAAACTCCTCCCGACAACATCCCCAGAGGATCTCTAAAGATCACCCCCTATTCCCCAAAAGCCTAAATTTTTCCCAGGCAATACATCCAAACCCTGGGCCACCTAAATCTCCCCAGTGGAATTTTGGATATTCCTTTTGAAGATGCAAAAGATTTCTCCAGTAGTCGGCTTCCCAGCCCAAAACAAAACCACAAGATAAATCTCCCCAGCAGTGTTCCCGAGGAACATCTCTATATAAGCCCACAAAATTGGCTTCGACCCGCAGGATTGGTCATCTCAACTTAAGCCCGTAGAATTTGCTTCAACCCTCAGAATTGTTCATCTCACCTTAATCCTGCAGAATTGGCTTTGACCCGCAGAATTAGTCATCCCTACTTAAGCCCGTAGAATTGTCTTCGACCCATAGAATTGGTCATCTCACCTTAAGCCCGCAGAATTGGCTTCGACCCGAAGAATTGGTCATCTCTTACATAAGCCCGTAGAATTGGCTTCGACCCAAAGAATTGGTCACCTCATCTTCAAGACCATATAATTGGCTTTGGCCCACAGAATTGGTCATCTCAACTTAAGCCTGCAGAATTAGCTTCGACCCGCAGAATTTCTCACCTCATCTTCAAGCCCGCAGAATTGGTCATCTCAACTTAAGCCCACAGAATTGGCTTCAACCCGCTGAATTGATCATCCCATCTTCGATCCCTTAGAATTGACTTTGACCCGCAGAATTGGTCATCTCATACTTAAACCCGCAGAATTGGCTTCGACCCGTAAAATTGTTTATCTCTACTTAACCCTACAGAATTGGTCATCTCAACTTAAGCCCACAGAATCGGCTTCCCCCCACCGAATTGGTTATCCCAAGCACACTTCGTAGGTCCTCAGAATCATCCTTGACCCTTTGAATTGGTCATCCTCGCTCTCTTAGGTCCTCAGAATCGGCCTCGACCCTCTGAATTTGTCATCCTCCCTCAAAAGCATCATGCAGTGTCTATTCGATTACTATCGTTTATTCCAAACTCACCCATCGAGGGTCTATGTAGACACCCCATTCTATTACCCCCTAAACTCTCCTTTGGTCCCTAGCACCTCCCTTCATCACTATAAACCTAGGTCATACCCCCAGTACTGACCTAGAAGCCATTGGGCACTCCCATGCTCCGCTTGACCAAAAGTCAAAGTCTTCAACTCGATCGAGACTGAATTAATATTTAAAGGACACTAAAACCCCTTTCTAAGGTTCATCCCGTGTGCGATGTCGACTTACCATGCGGACGAACGACCTGTTTTCCCCCGAAACTCAATTAGGAGGCCACCGGGCACTCCTGGGCTCTGTTTGACCTCAGTCAACTCTTCAACTCGAACAATACTGAATGAATCCTAGAAGGGTACTATAAACCCTTTCCAATGGTCCATCCCATGCACAATTCTGACTTACGGTATGGACGCACGATTCATTGTACTCTGAAAGGTCACCGAATTCTTCTAGGGCTCGGTTGACCAAAGTGAACTCCCCATACTGGATCAAACTCTTTGGAATGTCAAAGTAAATATCGTAACCTCTCCAACGGTCCACCCCATGTGCAATTTGGACTTACCATGCGGACGAACGATCCATTTGCGAATAATAATTCCCCATCCAATAGACTGATGAATGTTTCCGAGCCATGTTTGACCTAAAGTAAACTCCTGGACCCAGGAGAAGTCCAAGGACTTTCAAATATCTCTAAATTACCTTTCAAATGATCCTCCTCCTGCACGATTCTGTTCAACGATTTGCGTTATGCAGCTGATTTTCCGAAAATCCCTGAAAGATATTGCCAAACGGTAGGTCCCAGACCCTGCCTATCGGCAGTGTGCCTAAATGCACCTGCCGATTAGTAGGAACAAGGATATTCCAATCGGTAATGACCTGGGCCTATGAAAATCATGCCTGGCCCCACTTGCAAGAGGAGCCCAAATATGATAGATATCACTCTCAGCAAATCCAGAAAACCTCTCTCGAAGTCAGCGTGATTTCCACACCCAAATCACTTTTCAACCTTCACTTTTCATCACCCTTTTCACCAAACATGGTGAATTCACTACCCTCCATCATCATCCAAGTCTAAGGGCTGCTCTCCAACATTCAAGATCAAGCTCAAGATATTCAAGAAGGTTTAATTTTCTCAACTCTATCCTTAAATTCTCATAAATTTTTAATAACTTGTTTTATTACTTAGCACTTTCATTACCTCATCTCACACATCCTAATATACCTTTTATTTTGTACTATTTCACATCTCTTATTTTCATATAAATAATAACCCAAAAAACAAGAAAAATAGGGCTTGCTCATAAATTAGAAATGGGAATTCTCACACTTTTCTTACACTTTTCTTACAACAAAAACACTTTTTCTACGCACACACACACACACAGAAATAAGAGAATCCCCCTATTGGATTTATGGGATAAACCCCACCCCACGTTTTGCATACGAACTACATGGACTTTGATGCCTCTATAGGCTACGTAGGTGTCTCAGGATAAAACCGGAGACTCAAGTCCTATTTTTACTTTTCCTCTCATTTTATATTTTAACTGAACTCCACTCTCTTATATTATATATATACATATATTTGTTCTTAGTGGCATATTATTCCACATGCGTTATCATTCCATCATAACAGTCAACGTAAGGATAATCGCATAAATCCTATTTTCTAATATTTTTATACCTTCCTACGGATGACACTTTTTACCTCTTCCATGGTGCAAGTCTATGATTCCTATCTCAACTATATATACACATGCACACATATCACGGGGAAAATAACGGAAAATAGAAAAAACCCATGAGAGACCGTAAGGGCAGAATGGGTGCCTAACACCTTCCCATTTCGTACCTTAGCCTTCGGACCCTTTTCGAATCATTTCGATTTCATATGCATCACTATGTCTTTGGATGCTGTCCTTCGGGATGGATCCCTTTCTTTTGTCTATTTTTACTAAAATAGATTGGCGACTCTAATCTCTCTACATTTTTACACCTCACCCAAATGATGCCGACTGAATCACTCCCGAGAGGGACGCGCGGGACCTGAGCATCCTCCCTCGTGCTCTCCTGCCGGTCGCGAGGATTGGGGGATGGCCATAGCACCCATCCCTCCCTTTAGGTCTCTCATGGGCTTATGTTATTGTTTTGCTTTATTTCTCCGTTAAATGTGTGTGCGTCAATATATAATGGAGATTGGGGTCGCGCATCTCATACCATGGAAGATGTAGAGTGAGGTCATCCATAGGAATGTTCCCAAAACAATACATAGAAAATATGATTTATACGTATATCATGATATTAATCGTTATGATGAAATGATAATATGTGTTAGATGAAACACTGATAAAAATCACAAATATAATATGTATTAAAATAATCTAGGAATATGATAAATGCAGAAATGGGGAATTTAGGAAAGATAAGAAAATTGGAAAATTGGAAAATTGGAAAATGGGACTCAAGTCTCAGGTTTGAATATGAAATGCCTACGTAGCTTATAAAGGCATCAAAGTCCACATAGTTTGCATGAGGGACAGGGGTTGTGTTTATCCCATAGCTTCGAATAGGATTTCATTATATGTGTGTGTAGAAATCTATTTTAGTTTTGGGGAAAGTGTGATGGATAATCCTGTTTGGAATTTATGGGAGTAACCCTATTTTTTTTATGGTTCTTTTTATTGAAAATAAATTATGTGCAATATAACTAATAAAAATGTGAGATTTTAATGTGTATGAAATAAACTAACAACTAAATTATGAATTTAATGTAATTAATGCAAAGACAAGAAATTTTAAGAGAGGGGAAAGGATTTGGACCTTCTTTGAAAAATGTAAGCTTGTTCTTTATCTTGGATGAACTCCCTTGAAGCTTGATATGAATATTGGATGATAGAGAATGAGTTTTTTTCCAAATTAGGTGTGAAAAGGAAGGGAATTTAGGATTAAATAGAATTTCACATAAGGAAACTTTGTTGATTATAAGAGAATGTTGCTAAGATCATTGATGGTGATGAATTTGAGGTGTGCTTTAGGAGTGAGGTCATGACCTCTATTTATAAGGTTAGGTGGTTCCACTCGACATGATATGAGCCTTACCAATCGGTAGCTAACCCTTGTCACACTATTGATAGGCAGGGAAATGAACCTCCCAATCTGCAGTCTCGTGCAGGTTTTCCAAAAAAATAGTCATAAAATATAATTCGTTCATCCAAATCACACATGGGGCATACCGTTAGAAAGTAAATTCATATACATTCAAGAGTCCTTTGGCACACTCCTAGGTCCGGGATGTGACTTTAGGTCAAATGTGTCTCGAAAGCGCAAGTTGGTCCTTTGGACGGGGCATCGCCGGATGGAAACAGATTGTTCGTCCGAACGGTAAGTTCGAATCTCACATGAGGTGAAACGTTAGAAAGTTTAGTTGATGTAATTCAACATTCCAAAGATTTTTGATCGGTTCAGAAAGTTGACCTTGGTCAATCGGGGCCCTAAAGTGCTTAATAAGCTCTCGGAGTAAAACGGATCATTCATCCATACCGTAAGTTAGAATTATGCATGGGGGAGATCGTTGGAAAGGGTATTCAGTTCCCTTTGGATATTCATTTAGTATCATTCAATCTGAAGATTTGACTTGGTCAAAAGGAGCCCGGGAGCATCTGATGGCCTCTAGATCAGTTTTTTTGGGGAAGATGGGTCTTTCATCCAAACGGTTATGTCATTTTAGACATGGGGTGGACCGTTGGAAAGGGGTTTTAGTACCCTTTTAAGATTAAAAGAGATTTATCTCTGACGATAAAGTTGATTGGGGTTAAATCGGGGCCCAGGGACGTTCAGTGGCCTCCAGATTGATTCTTGGTAGTAAAATGGTCTGTTTTTGAAACCGTTATGCCGATTCGCACATGGGGCAGCCGTTGGAATAAGGATTCAAATCCCTTAGATAATTCATTGAGCTTTAACTATGACGATAGAGTTTACTGGAGTCAAACGGGTCTTAGGAGTGCCCGATGGCCTCTAAATCGATACTCGAAGTACAACCTAGGATTTATTGTGGAATGGGAAGGTGTTAAGGACCTAAGGAGATACTTAGGGAGTCCGAGAATGTGGTTTCAACAAGTCTAAGAAGTAAACTTAATATTTAATGATTCATGTAAAAACATGTGCAACCAATCAAATGTTGTGACTTATAACCGGTTATGACCATTCAAGTTTAACTTGTACGATTCAACCACAACCGTTAGATTTTGATCAAATTGATTTATCTAATCTCGACCATCCATTTCAAATAAACCCTATAGAAGCTTCCATCGCCAGTATAAAAGTAACATTCGTCTTCTCATTTAGAGACTTTTTCCACTATAAGAGAGAATAGATATTAGAGAGAGAGAAAGAGAGATCTGAGAGAAAAACAATTAAAAGAAAGAAAAATGTTTTAAAATTAGTGAGCTTTAGGGTTTTATAAAAACATTAAGGTTTTTCTTCATAGGTTTTTCTCCCAAGTATTTCTTTGAAGACCATAGTTTTACAGTTTATAAAATTTTAGGGCTTTCACATGTGAGTTATGCTTTGAGAGTTTATTATCTTTCGACCATAACTCCTCTAGATGTAGTTTCTTCTAGAAAAAGGGACTTCACTATTGTTAGGGACTTGTTTTTCTTGTAAAATCAAGGATATAAGTCGAAGTGACACATTTGTACACCCTGTTAGTAGGATTTGTTTCTACATATATTGACTTGTTTACATTTTCGAACAAGCATCCCATTTTAGATCCACACATGTGTTAGATTTAAAATTATAAATATCATAAAATTATACTTTATCTGTTTAGATCTGATTTTATGTTTTGAAATTTTGATTTTACTGTTTGTGAAATATGTTTTCTGTATATAAATCATTTTAATATCCATATTTCAATATCTAATCATATCTAAATTTCTTGATCTTTCTGATATTTGAAGTTTTATATGAGAGCATTTAGAATATCCTCTTTAATTTGTAGGAATGTTAGTATAAGTGTGGTTGTGTTGTAGCATGTTTATATAAGATCTTAGAAACACAAGTCACCAGCATGTCTCGCACACTTCACATTTAGAAATTGTATTGTTTTAATTGAGAGACATTCGACTGAGTCGACATAAAGAAAAGCTAAAGGAAGATGAGGTTCAGGTAGTTATTGGGTTAGAGAAGGATTACCTAAAGGAGGTGTAGCTCAGGCATTTTTGGTGTATTTTATTTTCACTTTTGATCTTATGATTCCATGCTTGTTAGTTATAACTATATTCCATTTTTAGTAGATTTTATTTTATGGCACAGAGGTCACCATGGATGTTTTCCAAACTTTGGGGTTTTATCATGTCAAAAATCTTGTGTGTAAACTACTGTGAATGTATCTTAATACTTTCATAATACTTTCTATTTAAGAAGTGAACTGGGGTATGCGACACCCCGCCCAATTAAATATCGGGCGATCACTCCTTTATCAAACTAAAATCAAGGTGAACAGTTGGATCATTCTTAGCATCACTGTCGTTCCAATTTAAACACCCTAATTAATTAAGCTAAGTGTCAAAACCATTTTTGTTACATTCCTTTCAAATTTTATTTATTTATTTTATTAAACAATTAATCCAATAATTTAACATTCAACAACTGGCTACAAACAATAAAACTTCAAGTAAACCATCCAGAATATAATAAATCCCAAAGTGACAATACTAGAAATAGATGATGTACAATATCCAAATAACAACTGAAAAATGGAAAGGGCAACACATGCCCCAATAATGAACATGCTAGGAGTAGAATCAAATGGATGAAGTCGTCTAAACAACAGGCCTACAACTCCCACCTAAGCTACAGCGCGTTCCTGCCAAAGGACCCTATGCAAGACGCCCCTGTGGCTGGGCACCTGTAATACATACATATATATACAAGAGAGAAAATGAAATAGAAACGGGTCACAGCCCGATAGTGTATATCATTTAAAAATTCGTTTAGCAAGTATTTAAATTGATACAGGCCAATGCAACCACATATTAGGGCGACACTCTCTTGAGAAATTCTAACCTCTCTTCTAATGTGCACACTTATCGTACTAACCTTCCCAATGGTCTATCTCGTCATATACCACACTGTCTTTCCCCAATGATTTAACTTATCTTAGGTTATTCGCAGGATTTACAACTGAACAACACAAGTATTTAAAATGTAAGATTTCAATTTGTAACCAAGGTTCTCCTTTTAACTTTATTAATCAATAAAGTTTTCCAGTGTCATATTATACTTTCTCAAAACAATTATTTATAATTTGAGTCATCAACCATGTCCTACATATCAAATCACAGTAGGCAGTTCCAGATTTTAGAATTTCATATATATATTAACTACTCGTATAATATATATATCATAACAGCACCCCACATAAAAACTATGGTGCGGGCATACTCTGCTATCCAATCCCCGTATCAATCATACTAAAGGGAATATAAGTTCGGAATCGCTCTCGAACTGTATAAATACATACACAAACAATATCGAGGCGAAGCATAGTTTCCAAGTCCAAGAGGTCAGTACATACCCTCATGTCTCTTAGGACCGTGACTACCGATTCAATAGCCTATACCTAGGATTCCTATCTTCTAGGGTACGAGTCAATATCCCCCATAAGGCACACGAGATAAGATCGTCCCAGCGCGGTAACCTCAGGGATAGCAAGTAGCGCGGGCATGATTTTCACAAGTATATAATATAAGCATACACAATCATATAAATATACCGCTTTTATTATATTAATTTAGGTTTATCCATTAACCCACATTCACAACATTTATCCTTATTTTCTCATTATTATTTATCAAGTATAATGGTTCGTTTCTAACTTTAATTCGAAGAGTTTTTTCCAACTTACTACATAACCCTCATGGACTCTATTCTTCCAAATGTACAATTCAGTAGATATCTATTTATATTCCAACGTAACTCTCTCTTACGTGTCTCTCCCCTTTAATATATACTTACATTACCCCTTATTCAAAATATCCCAAAAATATAGATTTCGCCTTACATTAAAGGATTTTAAATTTTATTTTCAAAGATGAGAATTTCAAACGGTTTCGAAATCGGAATTAAAATGGAGTTTTAATTGAATTTTTATTATCTCTAAGAGTCCTCAAAACATAAAACTGTGTATCAAAAAAACATATAAAAACATATTGAACGGTTCGATCGAGCTGAATTTTTTTCTGTAGCTTCCTCTCGTCTTCGGCTAATTCTCTGTAAAATTTCATCCAATTCCAACGGTCCGATCGTCCGAAGTAAATTTTTTTTAGTGTTTTTATCTGATTAGAAATCTTTTCTTAATCAAACTCTTAATCCTTTACATGACAAAGGGTTTCCAGAATATCATATAAATCATCACTACATGAAAATTTCCCATCTCAAATTGGGTTTTTCTTCCATAAATCTCATCCTAATAACTCCTAAACTAATATGGATGATACATCAAAGAAATAAGCAAAATAAACACTTTTCTGGGATTTTCAGAAATCTGGTTTGTTGTTGAATTTGGTGTGGTTACGTTCCCCGTCTCGCGATCTACGCGTTGGCGGTGGCGGCGGTGTAAACGGATGAGTTTTGAGCCTTGGAATGCCTTGAGAGCTCTCTCCTCTCCTCTCCAATGGACGTTCTAGTGTTTTGAGTTATCTAACCCTAGGAGATAACCTAAACATCTGATATAACCCCTTTAATTTTCGTGGGTTTAATTACCCAAAAATACACAATGACTAAAATGCCCTCCCGGGGTACTAATTAGGCCTAAAAATTCCCCGAGACCCAAATCAAACCCCCGGGTATACTTTTCTGACTATCTCGACCCTTTCGGACGCGTTGACGCACTCAAAATGACCATACAAACAACCTATAAAATATTCACTTATATTAATCCACATTTAGTCCTGACACGACACAGGCGCGTTCCGACTTAAATTCCACAATTGTCATTTTATTCACACGTGACAATATTATAAAAATAAATCTCATATATTACTATACTCATCCAGTAATATGCAACAAATAATATATTCCCAATAATTACTAACTCTTATCACGCTAGTAAATATTTAAAACAACATTTCGGATTAAAATTAAATTAATTTATCTCAATTAAATTTAATAAATCCTTAAATTTAAAAGCCATGGAAATACGGGGTATTACATACTTCCCCCCTAATAACGGAATTTCGTCCCAAAATTCGAAAAATAAGGCTTACCAGGTAGCACAATTATGGATATCCTTGTTAGTACGCAAACTACCTACATAGTACGGTGCTCAATCACTATAGCTTTTTTTCCTCATAGCAACATTGTTTTACATTTTCATTGGAGACACTTCACATTGCACTCCCAACTGACAACATTTGAATAGGTTACGTCTATACGTTATAAATTCCATTATCTCACTATCATTAGGAGGACACACCTCACTACATGACAAATACTCGGATTTATTCATACACAAAATTCCCATTCTGAGAAGATCATACGAACATTTGACCACTCTTGACTGCCTAAAACAATCGTGGAATTCCACCATAGTTATCGGATATCTCGACCGATCCAAAAATTCTGATTATCTACTCTCCTTTAAACATACGGAAGGAGAATAGTCGAGGTTCTTCCATAACAAAATCTTAATAACTACCTCGTACGCGACAAACATGTACGAGTGCTTCTACAGAGCATTCTTGAAATCATCGTACCAAGATTCCAAAATCTCCTTCACGTGGCTCCACTAATCTTTAATCACCATGCGCTTATTCCCTGGCTAAGGGTGATACATCCTACTCGAAATGAAATATTATCTCCGCTGGTTCCTGAAATCCCATATCAAAGGTGGGATTCACCAATCTCCTCCTGATTCAGAAATTTATACTGCGCCGAACCATGCACTGGCGCGATCCTTCCTTTCAAATGAAGTCTGGGACATACTAGTTAATATTGTAAGCCAGCCCAAAGGAATATCAATCACTTCCTTCTCGGAGACTTAATTCACATGTTCGGGATTAACCCTTGATCTTGTTTTAAGCATGGCAACCCATCCAAGAACTTTACCGACTTTACCAACCACTTCCAATTTCAGGAATTTTCAATAAACACAAAATTCTTTCGTTGATTCTCCTCTTTCAACCAAACCTTACCTATGGTCAGTGCATGTAGAGACTACTCACCACGTCTCGCTAAACATCGATTCTTCCCTTGAAATGTCTCACATTAAGTGACACGTAATACTCCCCTTCCTTCCTAAGGGTATGCCGAAAGTTCCGACCTGTGCTCTTCTCTCCACGAAGCGCACTTATGGATCTCTTATACTATACTAGCATCATTACACTTTGTATGCGCAAGTCGCTCTCACACTTGACTAATAACAACTCCGCTCCGGGTGTGGTTCATAACAATTAAATTCTACTCTATTCAAGGAATGCCAATTCATGAATGGCTTCCCACAGCCTTCCAATCAAGTTAGGGCGTGCTATTCTAATTGCTCACTTATGTATGGATTATCGCCCCTCATGTGACGTTTAATCCACTCTATCACTTCCACTTCGTTATACTAGTCCCACAAACATATATTTCACACGTCTATTACCACGTTCCTTCGACTCGGACTATTTTAACTGTAGTTAACCAAGATGCCCACATTTTTGCAACACTCCCACCGCCCTGGGAGAGCGAACGGCGTGCTACTCATCTGTAGGACTAACTAAATTCAACGGAATAGAAGGAATAGGGCATTCAAATTCCATGACAATAAAAGAGGAATAATAATTCTCAACCTTCCTCAGATAAGTACAACATTTTTCCCAAATAGGTACAATAACCAAAATAAATCACTAACGCTCTATTCATCAAAATAATTACAGGTCATCTCTTTTGTATTATATAAAGTTCTTTCCAGATAATTCATGCTAAAAATCATTCTAACTCTTTATTCACCTTGTGTTCTGTACGCGGTTATGACATTTGGGTACTCTCAATCACCCTAGAAATCAAAATTCTTAAATTCTCCTTATCATCGTTCCACCCCTCAACTCGTGGGGATAACTTTCAATGCTTTCCTACAACAAAAATCCGGCTCCAATGACCTTAAAACAAAATTCAACTTCCAACTTACATACATAATTACTTGATCCCATTTCGACCAGGGTACCGAACTCATGGAATAGTGACCAAACGTCTCCCTATTTCCAACCTTAAGCTAAGTTTCATGCGTGGGATGTCTCGCAAAGCGAAATCCAAACAAGGAACCACCCCGATACACTACTACCTAGCATTGTCGCTTATCGAAATCCGTTAGGTCCTCCGTCCATAGTATATACCCCTTTATTCCGTCCCTTGACAGAAAAGTTACAATTTCTCCCGTAATTATGCTTAACAAAGAACGTTTCACCAATTTCACTATCGTCACGTATTGGTTTATGGTAATTACATTCTATAAACCTCGGATACATACGATCGAAATTCTCTAAATTTCCTTTTTCTAACATTAGGGGTATAACTATTAACTCCCACATCTCTTAAGGATAAATATAACACTACACTCTTCATATCACTAAGTCCGGAGTGCTAAACATAATACTGAGTCAAGTCTTTTCGCTCAACGGTAAATCCCGGTACATACTGAATCATACTGACAAAGTCTATACATACATTGGTATCGAATATCTCGAGCCCACTATCTCCTCCGAAGTCTCTAGGATAGATAATATAAGTGTGAGTCCAACCTTCTTACAGGTAAAGCCTCGCCAAAACAAAACGTGTTGCACTAATGTAACTACTCCGATAGCCTTGCAATAAATGCCCACTATCATATTACCCATTTCTATAACATTTTAACAAAGATAATATCATACTCATGTATCGCATCACTACAACGAGTAACCTCAATAAAGTATAAAACACTATAAATATTCTCATTCATCCCCCACGGATAGAACCAAAGAAAAATCCAGCTACACTAAGGAAAAAATATTCACATAATGGTAACATTTATAATGATATGCATTAAACTCGTCTCACATGCTAATCTAGCAATGCACAAAATATGGTGACTCGCTCGTGTCACATAAACACGCCGCATCCTCTAAGGATACAACTTATACTTCCATCCTGGCAATCGTCTTGACTGTACAAATGGTTTTCGGACGTAACACGTCTGCCCAAACCAAAATAAAATTATTTTTAATCGTCGTCCTTTACTAGGCACCGTATTCTTGTCCCTTTTTCTCACTTTGGAACATATTATCGCGAGAAATTTCACTCCGCACCAAAATACCTCAACACATAATCCACTAATCACCTGTCATACTAACCAGGTTAGGATTGTCCTTCTCTCGAACTTTAGTAGACTCGATTCCTGTTAGCCATCCCGATTGTTCCCTTAGCTTTTTAGGCCATAAAGATCATGTTACTATCTATAATAGTACTTACTGAATTTACCATCACTTGGTAAGAATTTAACTATCTGAAGCATTTAAATGGTTTTCCTGATGTGTATCCACATCCTTTTGTGGTGCTATACCACCACCGTTGTATTCAGTCTTATTCTCAACTAAATTCTTCGATTCCTTTAACTTCCCCCATAAATAAGCGTTATCATCTATATTGACAAAATATGACATTGTCAACCTCTGAATCGGTCGTCCATCAGAATTTCCTCCTCGAGTATTATCAACTATTATTAGAAGTTGGTCTCCCACTTGGAGTCGTTTCCTCCACTAGTATCTACCTCTTTCGATACAAAATTTGCTAACGATTAGGATTCATATCCACAATTGGACTTCTGTCATGCCCTCCTGCGATGAGTTCAGAACCACGTTTTCTTCTCATCCTGAACAGTTGAGGAAGGAACATACGGTCAACACTGTACCTAAGGTTCTCCTATAGGCATAGCATTACACTTCTAAAATTGGTGGTTGACTCCAACCATTATAATTTCGTCCCGAAAACCAAGAAAATTTTCTCTAAATTTTCACTTTCAGTTTACCACACTCCGTCCTATATTTAAGTCTTTGGATACTTTACCTCCTTTGGTAAACACATACAATTTTCGCGTTTCTAAAATTTCCCACTGACAGTATCTACAAGTTTTTTATAATACGTTGGGTAAGTTTACCCTCGCACCTCATTTGACTATAACAGCATTTGAAAATCATTGTTGCACCTTAGTCGCCTTTCTAGTCGTGGCTTCTCGTGCCATAATGGAGGTGACCTCGACTACGGCCATCATCCTCGGATATATTTCATAATCTCAATTGAACCCTGCCTCCTAATCTACGCTTAACGGTCCTCTTCTGAAATCCTTCATCGCTCGGCACACGCACACATCCGAACGAAATTAGAATTCACTAGTGTATACACATTATAGTAAGAGAACGAAATCTCATCAAAGTAATCGACAATCCTAAACATAGGGCTCTATAACAAACAAAGCAGCGCTGAAAGATTAATAAGCCGTACAGATCCTAAGGACACTAGAACCTGATGCTCTGATACCACCTGTGACACCCCGCCTAATTAAATACCGGGCGATCACCCCTTTATCAAATTAAAATCAAGGTGAATAATTGGATCATTCTTAGCATCACTGTCGTTCCAATTTAAACACCCTAATTAATTAAGCTAAGTGTCAAAACCATTTTTTTTTACATTCCTTTCAAATTTTATTTATTTATTTTATTAAACAATCAATCCAATAATTTAACATTCAACAACTGGCTACAAACAATTAAACTTAAAGTAAACCATCCAGAATATAATAAATCCCAAAGTGACAATACTAGAAATAGATGAAGTACAATATCCAAATAAAAATTGAAAAATGGAAAGGGCGACACATGCCCCAATAATGAACATGCTAGGAGTAGAATCAAATGGATGAAGTCGTCTAAATAACAGGCCTACAACTCCCACCTAAGCTGCAGCGCGTTCCTGCCAAAGGACCCTATGCAAGACGCCCCTGTGGCTGGGCACCTGTAATACATACATATATATACAAGAGAGAAAAGGAAATAGAAACGGGTTAGAGACCGATAGTGTATATCATTTAAAAATTCGTTTAGCAAGTATTTAAATTGATACAAGCCAATGCAACCACATATTAGTGTAACACTCTCTTGAGAAATTCTCACATCTCTTCTAATGTGCACACCTATCGCACTAACCTTCCCAATGGTCTATCTTGTCATATACCACACTATCTTTCCCCAATGATTTAACTTATCTTAGGTTATTCGTAGGATTTACAACTGAACAACACAAGTATTTAAAACGTAAGATTTCAATTTGTAACCAAGGTTCTCCTTTTAACTTTATTAATCAATAAAGTTTTCCAGTGTCATATTATACTTTCTCAAAACAATTATTTATAATTTGAGTCATCAACCATGTCCTACATATAAAATCACAATAGGCAATTCCAGATTTAAGAATTTCATATATATATTAACTACTCGTGTAATATATATATCATAATAGCACCCCATATAAAAACTATGTTTCGGGCATACTCTGCTATCCAATCCCCGTATCACTCGTACTAAAGGGAATACAAGTTTGGAATCACTCTCGAACTGTATAAATACATACACAAACAATATTGAGGTGAAGCATAGTTTCGAAGTCCAAGAGGTCAGTACATACCCTCACGTCTCTTAGGACCGTGACTACCGATTCGATATCGTGTACCTAGGATTCCTATCTTCTAGGGTAAGAGTCAATATCCCCCATAAGGCACACGAGATAAGATCGTCCCAGCGCGGTAACCTCAGGGATAGCAAGTAGCGCGGGCATGATTTTCACAAGTATATAATATATGCATACACAATCATATAAATATACCACTTTTATTATATCAATTTAGGTTTATCCAATAACCCACATTCACAACATTTATCCTTATTTTCTCATTATTATTTATCAATTATAATGGTTCGTTTCTAACTTTAATTCGAAGAGTTTTTTTCCAACTTACTACGTAACCCTCATGGACTCTATTCTTCCAAATGTACAATTCAGTAGATATCTATTTATGTTCCAACGTAACTCTCTCTTATGTGTCTCTCCCCTTTAATATATACTTACATTATCCCTTATGCAAAATATCCCAAAAATATAGATTTCGCCTTAAATTATAGGATTTTAAAATTTATTTTCAAAGATGAGAATTTCAAACGGTTTCGAAATCGGAATTAAAATGGAGTTTTAATTGAATTTTTATTATCTCTAAGAGTCCTCAAAACATAAAGCTGTCTAGCAGAAAAAAAATATTAAATCATATTGAATGGTCCGATCGAGCTGAATTTTTTTCTGTAGCTTCCTCTCGTCTTCGGCTAATTCTCTGTAAAATTTCATCCAATTCCAACGGCCCGATCGTCTGGAATAAATTTTTTTTAGTGTTTGTATCTTATTAGAACTCTTTTCTTAATCAAACTCTTAATCCTTTACATGACAAAGGGTTTCCAGAATATCATATAAATCATCACTACAAGAAACTTTCCCATCTCAAATTGGGTTTTTCTTCCATAAATCTCATCCTAATAACTCCTAAACTAATATGGATGGTGCATCAAGGAAATAAGAAAAATAAACACTTGCCTGGGATTTTTAGAAATCTGGTTTGGTGTGGAATTTGGTGTGGTTGCGTTCCCCGTCTCGCGATCTACGCGTTGGCGGTGGCGGCGGTGTAAACGGATGAGTTTTGAGCCTTGGAATGCCTTGAGAGCTCTCTCCTCTCCTCTCCAATGGCCTTTCTAGTGTTTTGAGTTATCTAACCCTAGGAGATAACCTAAACATCTGATATAACCCCTTTAATTTTCGTGGGTTTAATTACCCAAAAATACAAAATGACTAAAATGCCCTCCTGGGGTACTAATTAGGCCTAAAAACGCCCCGAGACCCAAATCAAACCCTCGGGTATACTTTTTTGACTATCTAGACCCTTCCGGACGTGTTGGCGCGCTCAAAACGACCATACAAACAACCTATAAAATATTCACTTTTATTAATCCACATTTAGTCCTGACGCGACACAGGCGCGTCCTGACTTAAATTTCCACAATTGTCATTTTATTCACACGTGACAATATTATAAAAATAAATCTCATATATTACTATACTCATCCAGTAATATGCAACAAATAATATATTCCCAATAATTTCTAACTCTTGTCACGCTAGTAAATATTTAAAACAACATTTCGGATTAAAATTAAATTAATTTATCTCAATTAAATTTAATAAATCCTTAAGTTTAAAAGCCATGAAAATACGGGGTATTACAGGGTAATTAATATCTTTTCAATTCTTGTGTTACCAATATTCTTGAAGCTCTCTAGTTCAAAACTATTTTATCTTTTTACACTTCTTATGTGAAATCTTTTCATAAACTAAAATAGTTTCTTAAAAGTGTTTCTTCAGACTCTTAACCTTACCTTTAACTTTGTTAAAAAACTTGTCTAAATAATTTTATCTATTGTGGTAAAATGATCCATCAAATTTTATATTTATCCTACAGAATGAATATAGGTGATAGCAAATAAAATTAGATCAATCACACAACATGTAAACGTACGAAGAAAAACCACAATGAGGAAAACCTCAGACGATTGAGCCACGTAAATTCACAATGATGAGGAATTACACAATCCAAACACTGGACTTACAATAAAGACTCGAAGCCCTCCCAACCCTTGATGCTCGGGAATCTTGAACCTCTCCTCCAAAACGCACGTAAGTGCCCACTTATGCAAAGCCACAATGTGTGAGTCCACACACGCCTCAGTGTCCACTGAATAGGCTCAACAACCATCTATGGATATAGAACATGGGGGCACTTCAACAACACCCCATCTGGTCGAAGAGAATAAACTTTTGGTACCCCACACACGCCTCAGAGTCCAAGGTGTTTAAATAGGAAACTAAATTTGAAATCATCCGCATGAAACGATTATCCATCAGGTTGAAGAGAATAAACTTTTTGTACCCACAATACAAGATCTTAAAGCATATAAAATAATGAAACTTAGATCTTAAACACTTTGGGTGAAACTAGGGTTTGTGAGATTTTGGATGCGTATATGAAAACATTTTTCTTCAAAATTCACTATAAAAACAAATGCATGAACCCCTTGATATAGAATACACATTTTTTGAGGCAGAATGCTTTTAGATAAATCTCGTTCGAATGAAAACGCTAACTCGTCAGAATGAATAACTAATCTTGTTCGAAACAGCTTTGAATGAGCTTCAAACTATATTATTTATGTAAAAAAAATTCATTTGATGTTCGTTTGAACGAACTACTAAACTCGTTTGAATGAAACCCATAAATTCGTTCAAGCGACTTTAACAAAGAAATGCTTTTCTTTTAAAAACAACTCCAAACAATTATATAAAAATAAACAAAAAAAATAAAACTCCAAGGATTAAACAATATATATGCATTCGTATATAATAGATCCTCAGAAACACGAAGACGAAATGTTGCACGAAACACAACATGATATGTAATCTCTGAAGTTTTGCCACAACATCTTAAATCAAATAAGTCATAAGATTGAAAGGTCCAAACATACAAAGCCTAACCTATAACTCAAATAATTTTGTTCGGAATTAACACAATGCATATAAATTGACTAAATCAGAAATTTGTCCTTACAGAATGAATTAGGTAGTTGATTCTAAATTTTCTAAAAATGTAATACCCTTCTCACTTCATGCTCACAATGAGCGGAATGAGGGTCTAAGTACAACAAAGTGGAACTATTCCACAATAATTCTCGACATTTTTCAAGAAAATACAGTACATTTTGTGCGTTCCTCCCTCAACTTGGTGAATGGAAGAGTGTTTCACTAAACTGAAAATACCTAAATCTATTGGTAAACACACCAACTATAAAGGGGTCAGTATAACAAATTATTGAGTGTGAACCATAACTAACACATTTTCTGAAACAATTTTGGAGACCCATTTTGGTACATTGTCGTTGTGGTGGGGGGAATGACATGTGCATTGATGTGGATTTCCACAAACCTAATTTTTTTTAACCCTAAGAACTTTAATTGTTCATGAATTGGGAAGTAAACAAGAAGAGATAGGTCTAAAGCATAAAACTAAGATTTTGAATAAAGATATCTTTGCATATCTTGTTGGTGATCTACATGAGGAGAAATATGTTGATGAAGATGATGATATTTAATCCATCCCAAAGTCTTAACAAACCTTACTAGAATCCTCAGAAATCCTTAGATCCTCTACTATATGATCCACCCAAAATAAGACGTTTGTGTGGGCACTCTCAGAGATAAAAACTTGTGAAGTGTGACAGAAATAACTTTATCTTTCTAACCCTTCCTTAAAAATCTTGAATAGTATTTTACCTCTCACTCTAAAACTTCATACTAAGCATGATCCTTTAAATCTAACTTAAACCAATATATATATATATATATATATATATATATATATATATATATATAGGTATAAATAATGGCCTTGGGATAAACTGGGGTTCTTACCTATCCTAACTTTCCATCCAATAATTTAAGGATGTAAATGTTAGGGAGGATACTTGGATACGTTTTAAAACATCTAGGCTTGAATCCAAAAAATAAAAGTCTGGGTGATGAAGTGAAAATGGGAGTAAAGTTTAGAGGAAAAGTGTAATTAACCATTATAAAATTTGATATCTAATTTATAATGTTTTCTACATATTACTAAAATTCGTGTATATATTACGAACATTGATGCTTACATTACAGAAACTATACACCACGTAGATTTTATTGAAGAGACAATTTCCTCATTTCTAAAATTTAAAAAAAAAAACTTATATATTATGGAGGAAATTCAGAAAATCTCTATTTTTTAATAAAATTAAAACATTATATTGATCTATTTTAGTAACTGCATGCATGTTTCACTTTGTCTACATAAAGTCCATGACCATTACCATACATATAAAAAATAAGGGCCTTGTGGATCAAAAGAGATGTAACACAAAAAATTTCATCAAATCCCGAATTCGTGGTCACTAAAGATGTAAAAATATCAGGTACACTAGTAGCTTCTCGATAGAAAAGGACACCTATGCATGCTCAAAATATTGTACTATATTACGATAGTCTCTACGTAGCTTTTAAAAGAACATGGCCTACAACACAAATAATATTAGTTCAATATGGATACTACATAACCCTTTTGATCAAAATTTTTTAATTAATCTCTTATAGTCCACATTTTAGCTTTATCATTATTAACACTCCTTGTATTTTATGTAAAACCCCACATGAATTGGCCAACATCATTTTGAATGACCCCTCCTAATCCCAGCATTAAAAAATATTTTTTTTAACCATCCATGTTAAGTTTATAAGCATGAAATATATATTTTCTAACATTAATATTATTATTATTTTTAGGTTGACTAATTTGATGCTCATTTAAATCATTGGAACTTTTTTGCATAATAACCTACGGTTCAATCAGCTCGTTTCTAAACATCGTTGAATTTTAGGCTAAGTAAGTCTCCATAACATATATATTTCTCAGATAAGTTTTTATTTTTACTTCTGTTATAAAGTAACACAGGTACTAAATTTATTAATTGTAATCTAAAAGTTGGTAATTAAATTAGCTTATCTATTACATTGTTAAAAACCGTGTAATTCTTAAAATAACGTATATTGGAATATTCATCTACGCTTAGTATGCAAGTTTCATTAGTTATAATACGACATTCAGACAAAATATCATAAGTGGGGACAACAATAATAAACAGTAAAGTTCTATGGTTATACCAATATTTAATTCTCAATTCAAATTAAACCGATTGCAAGCAATTAATACCATTTTAATAATTTCACCAATTAAATAAAAGTTTTGTAAACAATCAGTCCAGTTTTATCTTGCCCAAAACATGCATCTACCTAGTATAGAAAGAATAAAATAAGCAATCACACGACTCTGCGATGTACAAGGAAAACCCAGAATAGGAACCACAGACGACCTAGCCACGCAAGTTCACTATGATATAAGCCCCATACAAGGACAAATTACACTTACTCACATACTCGGTGACTTCATCCCTTTATGCACACTTTAATCCTTGTCACAGCTTTACAGGAACGGCCAAATGCCTTTCAACGGCATTCATAATGTAGGCACTTTACACTTCTCGATATTGATCATTCTTTCTTCTTAACTAGTACAACCATCACCCAACTCAAGAAGGAATCCACCGCATGAAACATGCTCAAAAAAGATAAAAAGCAAATAGGTCTTTGGTTCTCAAAATTTAGAAATCAAATAAGCATAACGTTGAAACTTAGATCTCAAAACATAGGGTGTAAACTAGGGTTTAGGGGGATCTTTATTCTATGAAAACTATTTTTGCAAACCCTATCTTTTGAAACTGTTGTTGTGCTCTTGTTTATATAACAAATTTCTTTAAAAATATTTTTTGAAAAATCGCCTCAGTAATGAAATAACACCCAAATGTAAAATCCAGGGATGAAACATAATTTACGTTCATACTTTTCTTGAGATCCCATGGATGAAGACGAAACTCGACAATAAAATCGATCTAGCTTTAATTTAACCACTACAGTTTTTGACATGCATCATAGGCTCGAATGACGAACTCAACACATTCCTAACCTATGACTCAAATAATTTTATAGAAAGGGAATAAATCTAAGCTTAAAAATTTACAAAAAATATATTATAAAGTTGAAAAATTGAGAATTGTTTCCTCAAACATATCCCCCTTTTAATATTTCGGGACCAAACTCAAAATCGAAAACTAATAGGCCGTCAAGATCTCGAATAAATCCCAACCCCAAAATCAGAAAGAAAAAGGTTACACATGACCGACACACAATCTTCACTAGCTTTGCTCTTGTAAAACTTTGGTGCATCGTCCCTAAAAATTTCATACTTAACACACCTTTAAAATGCAAAGAAAATATAACATATATAAACCACATATGAAAAATAAACAAACTCCCCCTTTGTTAAACATCTCCCCCTTAGGTTAGACTTCTCCGCATTTTTTCTTCAAGGATAAACAAAGGTAAAGTACATAATATAAAACAACTGCCCAATAATCTGATAAAAATGAACATAAAGGAAACAACCACATCACACAATGTAGAGTGAAATGGCAACGTCAAACAAATTCGACAACATAAGAACGAATAATCCAAACAATGACAAGTATCATACCAATTTGATACAGATTTGAAGCATATGATACCAATGTAAACATATATGATGAACATGGATGAAATGCAACGTAAAGACTCAAAATAAACATACCATATTTTTATAAATGCGCATATAACAATAACACACAAAAACATAGCTTTCTACACTCATGTGGCATAAATATCTCTAAACCAGATGGGGTACCAAGTGAAGGGGCATGAACTAGAAAAAAAAATGAAATATGTCCCAAACACTCAAAATAGTCCAAGTAGTTCTATTTGATCGTGTTAGTTTATCAAACTTCGATTTAGCCTCATGTGATAAATAAAATGAACTCAAAATGGTCAAATGGACTAACTGCTCACAAGCCTAGAAAATAATAATGATTCTCAATAGTGTCAAACATTATTGATGAACTAGGACACATTATGCAACCCCATTAATCTTCAACTTAATACCTCAAAAAATATTAATATTCATTTTTTCTCCTTTTTTAAAGATGTCATATCTTTTTGCTGATGATAAAAAACTAAGCTTTGACATTGGCAAACTTTCTTTTCTTATTTTGTTTTACCTATGTTTTTTAAGGATCTTTCCAAGAGTGGTATTTCATAAAAAGGAGATTTACTCCCTTCACAACCCTTTTCTCATTGCACACTCATTATTTCTTTATCCTAAAAACATTATCATTGCAATGGTTCTTACATGCACAAATCCCCAAAATATATTTATATGTATATGACAAGATTTATTGAAAAACACCTCACTTATCTCATGTAACATAAGTAGTTAAATTCAAAAGAGCTTGTGCAAGTGTGTCCTAGGGAATATACATATATGAATCCATTAAGCAAACAAAATTTGAACAACTCCATACAAGCATGATTAATAATAAATCCATAGCAATGTAAACCATACTTTAATGTTCTAGGCATATAAAAAAAATATGGGATGAATGGGATTCAAATACACAAATATTCCACACAAAATGTGTAAAAGTAACTACACAAACAAACCAAAAATCATTTTGAATTTTTAAATATTTTTCAAAATGACTCAAAAGGCAAAAAAAATATTATTGTATTTTTCTCGTAAATATCCAAAAGGAGAAGAATCAAAATGAAAAATAAATAAACATCATATAACTAGTCAATAAATATTACATCAAGAATAAAAACTACTGTATTAAAAACTTACAAACACAAAAACTTGTTAGATATAACATATGATACATCATGTGCAAGCATGCAATAATCAACAAGTCTAATATGCAATGCATTCAAATTTAATTATCTAACCTAAATAGATGAAAAATTAATGCCTCGTGTTTTGGGAACCATAGGGATACGAGACTTAGACTTCCTATGACTTTATTTAAGATTATAATAAAACTTCCTAAGGCGAACTTTCCTACCACAATATACTCATGTGTAGAAACGAGGAAGATGACCTTTGGGTTGACGTTTTCTAAAGTTCTGGGCATTGGTTGACTTTCTCAAAAGCATGGTATTGGCTTGAGGAGCGGAAGAAATCCGGTCATCGCATCCAACACTAATCTTGTCTTTATTTTAACAGTGCTTAAATGTTTTTCTAATTTCTCTAACATATATTTCAAATCAAAGTTGACACAACTTGAGTCTCTTAATTTTTCCTCTAACTCCACAATCCTAGACTTATCAAATTTTAGGCACTCCTTATTTATATTTTAAACCATTATAGAAGGTTATATCCATGCCCCTCAATGTAAATGAACTTATACCTAAAGGTATTCTCACGTGTCCTCAAATCTTCAGTTAATTTATCAATACTTTTTATAGCACGCTCTTCCAAATTAGCCTATACATTCTTTGATTTCTCTGACCGACCCTTAAAAACACGAACTCTAGCCTCACTCTTTTTCTTCGACTCTTTTAATTTATGGTAATAACATCTCATGTCCTTGAGATTTTCATAAATAATATCTCATTGACTTTGAATAGCTGGTTAAAAATGTATTTCCTCTTTTATGAACAAATTTTTGTTCTCAATGGATTTTAATATTTTTGCAAATTTCAAATTCATACGGTTTAACTTTCCAGCGCGACAATAAAGGTCATTAAACTCCTCTCATGTATCAAAATCACCCTCGTCACCCAAAGTATTTATATCATTATTGATTCGAGGATCCCTAGAGTGAAATAAATAAACAACCCTAAAAATCACTAAAGATGGATCAACACGATAATTTAGTGTATCTCCTCCGATACAAATTTGATAAACGCTAAAGTGATGGGGTTATACTACTTTTTAATTCTCAATTCAAATTAAATTTATTGAGAGCAATTGAACAAATTTTAATCGTTACGCCAATTAAACCAAAGTTGTATAAATAATTAGTCCAATTTTATCATGCCTAAACATGCATCTACATTGTATATCAAGAATAAAATAAAGAATCACACAATGTTGCTATGTACGAGGAAAATACATAATGGAAAAAACCACGGATGGACAAGCCGCAGAACTCCACTAGGATATAGGTCTCATATAGAGACAAATTAAATATACTCATAGACTCGACACCTTCAAGCCTTGATGCACTATTTTCTCCTTGTCACCTTCTTCATAGCCACCACTGGAACCCTTCCCATGTCCTTCACTACACAGACTCTTGTCATGTTTCGGTATCCACTGATCTTTCTTGCTTCTTGAATTTTCCAGCCAACACCCATTACAACATGGAATCCACCGCATGAAATTTACTCAACAAAGATTAAGAGTAAACTGATCTTTGTTGCTCAAACATAAGATATCAAGCAAGCATATTATGTTGAAACTTGGATATAAAAACGGAGGGTGTAAACTAGGTTATAGGAAGCTCTTGTATTGTCGATGAAAACTGTTTTCGAAAACCCCATCATTTAAAATTATTTTTGTGCCCTTGTTTATAAATATTCCCACAAAATACGTCGACATGAAACCCAAGACAAATCGTTCAAACAAAAACTACTATCTCGTTTAAACGGACCTCGTTTAAATGAGCTTCGCATGAAAAAAATTCTAGGAATAAACATCTCATATGAAGGAATTTTGTAGGTCATTAGAATGAAATTGAAAACAAAATATTTTTCTTTAAGGTCTTTTTTCAAAAATTCTTTCGGTTAAAAAATTAACCCCAAAACATAAAATCAAAGGATCCAACATAATATACATTCATACATTTATTAAGATCCCATCGATGAAGATGATACTCGACATGGAGCATGATGTCTTTTTAACAAGGCCATTACGGTCTTCGACATGCATCATAGGCTTGAAGGAAAAACTGAACACACTCCTAACCTATGAATCAAACAGTTTTGTCAAAATGGAATTAAGCCAAACTTCCAAATTTAACATAAATATATTACAACGCGTTGTTAAATTTGATCTTACAAATATCCTCTTTGGTTGTTTCGAGACAAAACCAAAGACAACAAAATACTAGGTCGTCAAGTTTTCTAAGACTCATTCCCAGCCCCAAAAGGAAAAAGTTAAAATTGACACTTGACCAACACAAACTCTAGTGGGCTTTGAACTTGTTAAAATTTGTCGCATCGTGTTAAAACTTGCATACCTAACACACCTTTTAAATGCAAAGAAAATTTAAAATATATAAAATGCATATGAAAAATAAACGAACTCCCCCTTTCTTAAACATCTCCCCAGTATGTTAGACTTCTCCCTCGGGAATAGATATAGGTAAGGTGCATTATATGAAACAAATTCTCCCCCTTAATGTGACATAAATAAAAAATAAAGGAAACAAACATATCATCCAATGTGAAGTGAAATGGCATCAACAAACAAACTCAGAACATAAGCACAAATTATCCATCACAGTGACACATATGATACCAACTTGATACAAATTTGAAGCATATGATACCAATGTAAATATACATGATGCACATGGATTAAAGGAGACAAACATAATATATATATGCTTGACTAACAAGCAAATTAATCCTGAACATTGTAGATAATACTCTAATATGTTAGCCATATTGAAAACACACCAATATGCCACATCAAATGTGTAAGACCAACTACCCACACAAACCAAAAAAAAATAGTTTCTAAATATCTTTCAAAAAGACTCAAAAGTAAAACAAAATCGCTTTGCATTTTTCTCATAAAGACCCAAAAAATGAAGAATCAAAATACAAAAAAAAAAAAAATGATACAACTGGTGAACACTTATAACATGACGTACACAAACTAGTATATGAAAAACATGTAGAACACAATCACTTGTATATATAGCATGTGATGAATGATGTGTAAGAATGAAAGAATTAACAATTCTAATATTCGATGCCTCTGAATCTGATTTCATAACCCAAATAGATGAAAAAATAACACCTCGAGTTTTTGTAACCATGTGGACACATGACTTAGATTTCGTAAGACATTTTTTAAGATCATAACAAAACTTTAGAAGGAGGTCTTTCCTATCAAAATATGTGCATGTGTAGACACGAGGAAGATGAATTTGGGGTTGAAATTTCCTATCTTCCTCAACAATGGTTGGATCTCTCAACATCATGGTTCTGGCTTTTGCAGCGGAAGAATTCTAATCATCGAATCTAATGCCAATCTTGTCAAAATTATTTATATAGTGCATAAAACATATTCCAACTTCTCCGAACTAGATTTCAAATCAAATTTGACACAACTCGAGTCTCTTAATTTTTCCTCTAACTCCAAAATCCCAGACCCAAGAAAATTTTTGGACTCCTCAAACATTAGGGATTACTTATTCAAATATGAAACCATTCCTCGAAGGTTATCTCGCTCCCTCTCAATGTAAGAAAAATTATACATACGACTCTTCTCATGTGTCCTCAAATATTCAATTAATTTAACATTACATTCTATGGAAAGCTCTTCCATGTTAGCTTTTATGTTCTTAGACTCCTCCATCTCACCCTCTAAAACAAGAACTCTAGATTTACTCTATTTCTTGGACTCCTCTAATTTATGGAAATCATGTCTCATGTACTTGAGATTTTTTTAAATAATTTCTCTATGAATTCGAATATGTTGCAAACATTTGGTCTCATTGTTTAAGAACAAATTTCCCTTTTCAAGGGATTGTACTATTTTTGCAAATTTCAAATCAAACGATTTAAATTGTCAGCATGACGATGAAGATCATGAAACTCCTCTCATATATAAAAATCATACTCATCACCCAAAGCGTTTATATACTTATTGATTCAAGGGTTAATGAAGATAATCAAATAAACAACCCTAAAAATAACTAAACGTCGATCAACATGATAATTTAGTGTACTCTCTCTTATATAAATATGAGAAATGCTTAAGTGTTGGGGTTATACTAATTTATAATATAAATTCAAATTAAATCGAGTGAGAGAAACTAAATATATTTTAATCCTTATACCAATTAAACTAAATTTATGTAAACAATTAGTCAAATATTATCTTGCTTAAAACATTCATATAGGTTATATAGCAAGAATAAAAAAATAAGTCACACAACACCATAATGTGTGAGGAAAACCCACAATAGGAAATATCTCAAATGACTTAGACACACAAGTCCACTATGATAGAGGTATTATAAAGGGAAAAATTACACTAACTCACGGACTTGATGCCTTCAAGCCTTAATTTGCTACTTTCTCTTTGTCACCTTCATCACTGCCACTATTAGACGCCTTCTAGTGGCCTTCACAATTCAGGTCCATCTCACGTGTCGGTATCCACCGATCTTTCTTACTTTTTTACTATCCCACTCATTATCCAACATAACACTTAATCCGTAGAATTAAACATACTCAAAAAAGATGAAAAGTAAACTAATATTTGGTTCTCAAGCTTGAGATCTCAAATAATCATAATATGTTAAAACTTGTATCTCAAAGCATAGGGTATAAACTACGATTTATAAGGCTCTTATATTGTTTAAGAATTTTTTTTTTGACAAACCCTCTCCTTTAGAAATGTTATTTTGCCCTTGGTTATATATATTTTCACAAAAGTGGTCAACATGCAACCCAAGACAACTTGTTCAAATAAAAATCGCTATCCTTTTTTAACGACACTAGCCATTTCATTCGAACCAAAATAAAGTCATTCGAATGGCCTAGCTAACCTTGTTCGAATGAGCTTCTAGATATCTTCGTGTGAAAGTTGTTGTCTAAGAAGAAATATTTGATTTTATGGTCGTTCTCATGTCGTTTGAATGAACTATCCAAACTCATTAGAAAGACTTTAAAACTCATTTTGAACGAAAAATAAAAACAAAAATATTGTTCTGCAAAATCCTTTTTTAAAAACATCTCCTATATAAACCAATTAACACCCAAACGTTAAATCTAGGGATCAAACATAATATACATTCATACATTTCTTGAAATCCCATGGATGAAGACAAACTCGTAAGGAAATTTGATATCGCTTTAACTTGGCCACTACAGTCTTCGACATGCATCATAGGCTTAAAGGACAAACTTAATACAATCTTAATCCATGAATCAAATAGTTTTATTCAAACTGAATAAAGACGAACATACACATTTACAATAAACACAATATGAAATTTAGAAATTTAGAAATTTGTTCTTACAAAAATTATGACAAAGTAACCATATAAATGATTTGTCTTTTTTTATTATAATGTGACTTCTATATCATATTCCATAGGATTTTAGGCAATATGGAAATATTAATATCTTGATTTCATTGTGAAATTTCGAGTCTTATTAGTTGCCCACATTGGTTTGTAATTTCTAGATATGTAAGCCTAAGGAATACTGAAAATATTTCTAATAATATCATTAGGTAAACCAGATTCGATTCTTTAATATCCCAGCTATTAGTAACGTGCTTACGAAAATCCTTAACCATATGCGTGGTATTGTAAAATTCATCCTTGTTTATATTGTCATCCAATTTAGAGATACCCTCCTCGTTTTCATTTAAAAAACTAATATGTAATTTTACAATTGAACAATGAGATCCTCTCTTAAACCTCTCAATCTCAATGTTAATACCCTTTCAAGCCCCAGAACTTCTACTATTGTTTCGCATTTAAAATATCAATATCCCTAAAAAAAATATTTTTAAATACTTTATCCCAAAGAGTTTTTCCTTTGTAATTAGTTTTCCTATTAGTCCTAAAACTCCAGATTATTAAGGAATGCTACAGTTTTCCTGTAAAGGTATTTTTCTAAATAATAATTATGAAGAGTTAAAAAAAGGATTTTATTTTTGAATTTTTTTTAATAATATAACCCATAATTTTAAAAGAAGACATGGTATAAGTAATTTAGTTTTCTAAAACATTACTGATGCATTTTTAACATATTATTGTACGTGAAGTTGGTAAGTTCAATGGTTACTCCTAATCGCCTATAGTGTAAAAAATTTACTAAAATATTGAACAAGGATCCTCTAGAGTTTTAAAAAGAGAATTCCTATACTTACCTACATTTCTTACTAAATTGCACTTGATGATTTGACCTAATGGCAATCTGACAAGATATGGCCCACCTGGACCCCATTCCTTTTAACCCCAACGCGTAATGACAAAGTGTATGATCAAACATCTTTATTTTTTCCAAATATGGTAGAACCAAATGCTCGTAATCAGCTGACACAAAAAGACAAGCATGTGACACCCCGACTAATTAAATACCGGGTAGCTACTCCTTTATGAAATTAATACAGAATATCAAGTTGGTTTAGTCATAGAATCACTATCGAAATCATTTAATTTATTACTAGACACCTAATATTTAAAAAAAAAAGATGCCAAATTTTATTAATTAAATTAACAATAACAAAATAATTAAATCAACCACCTTCAATCGAATAAACAACCTCATGTGAATAATCAATAAAAAGAAATAAACTGAGTCTGGAGTAAACACTTTAATAATAATACCAGAGTAAATAAAATCCCAATACAAAAGTCTGATTTAACCAACATCTGAAATAATGAAAGTCTGCATCTACAATCTCTAGATAAGAATTGGTCACCATGCCCTAATTTATATCAATGACCCTGAAGGAATCGAGAATAAATGTGGGGCATCTAATACCAAGATCCTGTAGCTTCCACAACAACTACAACACGTCATCCGAACGGAACTCCTATGCTTGTCGTTCCTGTGGCTGGGCACCTAAAATGTTTTTATAGAAAGAGATAGATTTGAAAGTAAAAGGGTCAGAGCCCGAGGTGAAGATATTTTAAAACTGTAAGTGTTTAAATCATAATATTAAACAACACATATATTAAACATATTAGTCACGTGCCCTCATTTGAGATCCTCACCTCTCAACTAATGTGCAGTCCTAATGTACACCTTTAACCCATCCTAGTTATGTCGCTAACTAACTAGTCTGTACCACTCCTGCTTTCGCACTCTAACACAGGGTATCTACTCGTAACACCCACACAAGTCATATTCATAACCCATATTCACATTCATTAAATTACTTATCTTAAGTGTTAATTAAATTCGCACATTCTTTGCACATTCAATTATATTAGTTATTCGCATCTACTAAGCAACAGTGAACCAGCCACAAGTATTTATATAAATCACTCTTAGTACATATATACATATAAGGCCACCCTAGGGTAAGATGTGGTCAATGCATACTCTGCTATCAAATCCATATACATCACGTAGGTAAGGATCATGTGTTACAAATCACTTAGGATCCATCTCAATACAAATCACACATATTGGAGACGAACATAGTTCACATACCAACGGATCACGCACATACCTACGCTCCCATGGTCAGATGACTTATCAACTCAAAAATAAATCGTTCACATTCCTTTGTCCTTAAGGTACCAATCTAAATCCCCCCGAAGGTACACAAGATAAGATGGTACTTTTCCCAAAAACCGACCTCCCGTGATAGCAAGTATGGTAGGTATGACATACACATAAGAAATCCATACACTAGGCATTCACGGAACCTAAGTAATCATATTTCAATATAGGTATTCACGCATTCCATATAGTAAGTCTCGTACGGACCAAGTTTATCCCGAACATCATACATAATGTATATTTAACTTGATAAATCTCTCATCGAATCAATTTGAGTACCTAAACATATCCCAAAAGGTTACTAGGTCTCCTATTTGTTTCTAATGTTATCTCAGTAACTTAAAGTCCCTTTGTTACTGTTCTTATCCTTACAATAACATTCATTCCCATTATAGTTCAATTCAAATGATTTGTAATCGTACCTCACTCGGTATTACCTCTTAAGAAATAGCATTCAATTCCAAAAGTAAATAATTTTTTCGGGCATCATCTAAGACCCTACTGACCTTAACTAAGTCCCACAATATCAAATTAATCACCCTAAGAATCATCATCGGCCTCGGGATCTTCATTAAACTTTAAGGGAAACAATTACCAAAAATCAAAAGGGGTCGATCGATCGAAGAAAAGGATCGATCGATCGATCATCGGTCGATCTACATTCTTGGCTCGATCGATCGATCAAACAGGTTTTCGCCCATAATTTCTTAACAGTTATGGGATTCTCCATTTTTACACCTCCAAATCATATTACAACTTCCCAAACTCCCCAAATGAGTATAATAATCATGAACCAACATTACTACACCAGTTTTAACGTTTAAGATTTATCAAAACATCACAGATTATCGATTTCTTAGATTAGAAGTCATTAAAATACTATATCCCTAGTTTTTCCTCATCTCTTCAAAAATCATTAAAAACTCCAATTTAAATTTCGTGATTTCCTAACTCTTAGTTTATCATTCATTCCCTTAATTACTATAGAAGGTTCACTAAATGTAATCCTACCCAAGTTCATGATTTAGTCACCAATTTCACATTATCACAATTAATCATAATTTGTCTCCAAATCTAATTTATCATGTCGAACGCATGTCGTAAATCTTTGCAACATAAATCACTTGCCTGGAAAAATAAATATTTTGATCCGTTGATGATGTTAATGGTTGGTTCTCCTTCCATCTCCTGTGATAGATCCGGTGTATAATGGTGGTGTGTGGTGGTTATGGCTTGGAAACCCTCTTTGTAACTTGTCCTCTTTCTCACATTGCCCACTCATTGCTTTTTGGCTGATAATGGCCCTAATATTGGTTAATAAATATGACCTAATTTTCATGGGTCACTATTCATTAAAAATTAAAATGACTAAAATACCCTCCCGGGTTGCTGGTTAGGCCTAAAAATGCCCCGGGACCTAAACTAAACCCCCGCCTAGTATTTTCTAACTATCTCGGCCCTTCCGGATACGTTGGCACACTCAAAATGATCATACGGATGACATGAAAATAAAATACTTTTAAATCCATTAAATTTGGTTCTGACATGACTGACACGCGCGACCCAACTTAATTATCAAAACTGTCATATTTTTAACTCACGAAAATTTTAAAAAATTCAATAATCACATATTACCATGATTGCTCAACAATATTCAACTCTCGTCTCGCTAGTTATTTAAATCCGAATTAATTTCTAATTAATTATCCCAAATGAATTTAATTAACCCCACAATTAAAAGCAATTTCATTTAATTATTCTCATAATTAAAAGTCATAAAATTATGGGGTATTACATACTTCCCCCTAATAACGGAATTTCATCCTGAATTCGGAATAGTAGGCATACCTAAAAAAAATTTTGTATCCTCCAGTATCTCAAAACATAATACAAAGAAAGTCTTAATCACTACAGCCCTCGCTTCACCACAAGCTCGTTGAATAATCTTGACACTTTATCAGTTATAGGGTTAGACCTTAATAAATGCACCTCACGTTGTGCTCTTACTAAACAAAATTCGAATAAGAATAGACTACACACCATTGGCCGTATTATCTCAATATTATTGGGAGATCGTATCAACTCTCGCGTTTATTTAAACACAAAACTCCCATCCTATAGAAACCATAGAACATATGACTCCTATTTGCCCGTTCTTCGAATCTCGGTTCCAAGCAGTGTGACTTTTACACAAGGAACAAGCCACTTAAGACAGTTTGTGGTTCTCCTATTATAGTCATCGGACTCTAACTTCTGACTGCTCCAACACCGTGATAATCCGCTCACCTCTAAACATCCAGAGGAAGAATGGTAAGGTTTATCCACTCAAAACCTCAGTAATGACCTTATCCATAATAAATAGGTACGGGTGCTTTCACACAACTTTCCTGTTAGGTAATATCCTCTCCCCATTACCATATTATACTTCACTTACGACCTATATCTGTTGTGGAAATCAAATGATCGCAATGAGTCCAAAATTTACTTTCATACAGTTCCACCAGTCTTGGGATATATGGGATACAAATTTCTCAAAACGAAACTATTCCCACTACTTCCTTATACCCCATATTGAAGGTGGGTTTCAATAATCTCATCCTAATTCAGAATAATACTAGGTAGGACCACATACCAGCGTGCTCACTATCTAATAGTGTAACTCACCCAAGGGTAAAATAATTTCTTTACTTCTTAATAACCCGTTCCACACATTAGAAGGAACTTGTTACTTATCTCTATGATTGCAACCCATCAAAGAAATTTACTAACTTGACTCTTCAGCTACTTGAATCTTCAGCTCGACACCATGTTTCTGGTTGATACCCTTACTCCAACCGATCTACTACTTACTATACCCCTTTCAACACCGACTCTCACGTATAACTCTTCCCATTAAGTGGTACTTAACCACCCTATACTTTCCTCAGCGTGTACCAAAATTTCTGAACCGTGCACTTTTTACCACATTGTGCACCTCTGGACTCTTTATACCTTATTGACATCCTCAATCTATTTATGCGTAAGCCACCCTCAACATTCGATTGGGTGGAAATCCGCTCCAAATTGTCTATAATAGTTAAAGATTTGTCTAATCAAGGGATACCCTCTTTTTAAATGGCTTTCCACAACCCTTCAACCAATTTCGGATGTGCTACTCTGATCGCACATGAGTATACTGATTATTGTCCTCCTCTTACGATGCTTAATCCATTCTACCTATACTATTTTGTAATATAAGTTTCACAAGTATAAATCTCTCTCTTCTTTATGTCACTTCTTCGGTGATTATCACATCAGCAAACCAGGGTGTCTACACCCCTTATAACCCATGCATAGCGGTTTAAACATCACACACACTTCATAAGTACTCCAAACTCTTAATTGGCCCTGTATTTGCAACGTGACTATACCACTTGGGTGTTCTCAATCACCCCCTGAATTTGAAATTCTAAATCATCCTAAATATCATTTCATCCTTCACCCACCAATAATAAAACAAAATTATCAATACTTCCTCACCACACAACTGGCTCTACAGTCCTTATATCGTAATTTACCCCTTTCACTTCCAATTATAACTACATACTTCCCTAACAATCGAGGTACTCACATCATGGACAAATGGCCAAACATATCCTTATTACCAACCTTACGCTAAGTTTCATGCGTAGGATGTCTCACAAAGTGAAATCCAAACAAGGACTCCCCCCCCCCCCCCCCCCAATACACTACTTACTAGCATTGTCGTTCATCGAAATCCGTTAGACCCTCACTCCATAAAATGTACCCCTATGTTCCCATCTCTTGACATCAAAGTTACATCTCCTTTAACAATTACACTTAAACAAGAAATTTCTTTCGAAAGACACTGTCTCTTAACATTTATGGTAATCACATTCCATAAACATCATGCAAACATAATCGGGGCTCTCAAAATCCCAACCCCGGACATATAACTATGAGTATTAACTTCCATGTCCCTAAAGGGTGATATAACAATGTACTCTTCTTATAACCACATCCTGAGCGTTAATTATAATCACCAGCTAAATCTATCCGTTAAACAGTAAATCAAATACACTCCGATTTATATCAATAAAGTCCCTACACATACCATTATACTTTTTAAAGTCTCAACAATACATATATATACATATATACAAATATATAAATGGGAGCCCGACCCTCTCACAGATGGGGCCTCGCTTGAACAAAACATTCTACACCAAGGTAGTAACCCCGATAGACTTCCAATATCCGCACACTATCAGTTTAAGCATATTGTAAAAATACACCATAATTAGGATAATATCATACTCGTATAACACATCACTAAAATGATAAATTTCAATAAGGTATGTACCACTATCGATACACCCATTCATCCTCCGCGGATCACACTAAAGGTAAACCCACTATACAAGGAAAATATTCACATAAATAATAACATTGTTGATATACACACTAAACTTGACTCTCATGCGAATATAGCAATAAAAATATAGTAACTCGTTCCTGACACATACAACACGCAACATCATCTGAGGTTATAACTCATACTTCTATCTTATCAATTGCTCAGGCTGCTTAAATGGTTTCGGGACTTAAAACACTTATCCGTACTAAACTGAAAATTTCAATAAATATAGTCCTTGCTAGGCACCATACCCTTTTCCCTATAATTTCTTTGGTAAATGTTTTAATGAATGGGTTTCATTCCCCACAAAATAACTCTACACATACTCCACTTATCTCCGGTCACATTAACCATGTTAGGGTTGTCCTTCTTTCGGATGTTGGTAATCTCTACTCTGATGACTACCTCTTTTTTCCCGTAGTTTTGATGGCCCTAAGGGGGACACTACTAGCTTCAACAACTCTTACTGAAATCATCATCACTCGGTAACAATTCAGCTATCTGAATCATTTAAATGGGTCCCCTGATGGGTCTTCCCCTTGTGATTCGTCTTCAACACCGTTTCCCCAGTCTTACTCTATCTAAATTCTTTGATTCTTGTAGTTCCCCACACAAGTAAGCGTTTACCTCCATATTAACAAAACACGACAATGTGACCATCTGCATTGACCGTCCAAGAAGAATTCCCCAGAAGTGCTAACAATTCTTCTTGTAAGTTAATTTTTCCCCTTTAATGTCCTCTTCTCCATTGCACCTATTTCGTCCGGTGTAAGGTTCGCAAATTAATTAAATTTCTTTTCACAAATTGACCTCCGTCCAACCCTCTTGTGTGAGTTCAGAATAACGTTCGCATCTTATCTTGAACATCTGATGAAGGAACTTATGGTCAAACAATATGTATGCGCCTTCTCTTGAAAAAAAAATCCACTTCTAACTGTGGTGGTTGCCTTTCACCATTGTAACTCTGCTCTTACGAGCCGAGAAAAATTTTTACCCCAAATTTTCACTCCCGATTAGTCATACTCCGACTTATGCCCAAGCCTTTAGATATATTACCTCCGTTGATTAACACACACCATTTCCTTTGGGGGAGTCAAATTTGACCCCACTTTTTACTATAGTGGTTCCTGGAAGTCATATGTTTTGCCTTAACCATCTTTACCATTCTGGCCTTCCGTTCCATAATAGGGGTGACCTCAACTACGATCATCATTCTTTAATATACCTTGTAACTTCAACTGAGCTTTGCCTCCTGCTGTCCGTCCAACTCGCACGACGTATTGCATTGTTCGGCACACGAAGACACCCGAATGCAAATAAGATTCACTATTATATACATTATATCAAGAGAACGAAATGTCACCAAAGAAATCAACAATCCTAAACATAGGGCTCTATATCAAAGAAAGTTACGCTGGAAGCATAATAATCCGCATAGATCCTAAATGACCCTAGAACTTGGCTCTATACCACCTGTGGCACCCCGACTAATTAAATACTGGGTAGCTCCTCCTTTATGAAATTAATACATAATGTCAAGTTGGTTTAGTCGTAGCAACACTGTCGAAAACATTTAATTTATTACTAGCCACCTAATATTTAAAAAGAGAGATGCCAAATTTTATTTATTAAATTAACAATAACAAAATAATTAAACCAACCACCTTCAATCGCATAAACAATCTCATGTGAATAATCAACGAAAAGAAATAAACTGAGTCTGGAGTAAACACTCCAATAATAATACTAGAGTAAATAAAATTCCAATACAAGAGTCTGATTTAACCAACATTTGAAAAAATGAAAGTCTGTATCTACAATCTCTAGATGAGAGTTGAGCGCCATGCCCGAACTAATATGAATGACCCTGAAGGAATCAAGAATAAATGTGGGGCATGTAATACCGAGATCCTATAGCTTCCACAGAAACTACAGCACGTCATCAGAATTGAACTGCTATGCTTGGCGTCCCTGTGGCTGGGCACCTAAAATGTTTTTACAGAAAGAGATAGATTTGAAAGCAAAAGGGTCAGAGCCCGAGGTGAAAATATTTTAAAACTGAAAGTGTTTAAATCATAATATCAAACAACACATATATTAAACATGTTAGTCACGTTCCCTCCCTTAATATCCACACCTCTCAACTAATGTGCATGCCTAACGTATACCCTTACCCCATCCTAGTTATGCCGCTAACTAACTAGTCTGTACCACTCCTGATTTCACACTCTAACATAGGGTATCAACTCATAACACCCAAACAAGTCATATTCATAACCCATATTCACGTTCATTAAATTACTTATCTCAAGTGTTAATTCAATTCTCACATTCTTTATCCATTCAATTATCTTAGTTATTCACATCTACTAAGGAACAATGAACCAGTCACAAGTATATATATAAATCACTCTTAGTACATATATACATATAAGGCACCCCTAGGCTAAGCTATGGTGCACGCATACTCTGCTATCAAATCCATGTACATCACGTACGTAAGGATCACGTGTTCCAAATCACTCGGGAACCGTCTTAATAAAAATCACACATAATGGAGGCGAACATAGTTTACATGCCCATGGGTCATGAACATACCTACGCTCCCATAGTCAACTGACTTACCAACTGACAAATAAGTCATTCACGGTCCTATGTCCTTAAGGTACCAACCTAAATCCCCTCGAAGGTACAAAAGATAAGATGGTCCTTTTCTCGAAACTGACCTCCCGTGATAGCAATTATGGTAAGTATGTCATACACATAAGAAATCCATACACTAGACATTCACACAACCTAAGTAATCATATTTAAATATAGGTATTCACACATTCCATATAGTAAGTCTCGTACGTAGAAAGTTTATCCCGAACATCATACGTAATATATAATTAACTTGATAACTCTCTCGTTGTATCAATTTGAGTACCTATGCCTATCCCAAAAGGTTTCTAGGTCTATTATTAGTTTCTAATGTTATCACAGTAACTTAAAGTCCCTTCGTTACTGTTCTTATCCTTACATCAACATTCATTCCCATTATAGTTTCAATTAGAATGATTTCTAACCGTACCTCACTCGGTATTCCCTCATAAGCGATAGCATTCAATTCTAAAAGTAATCCATTTTTTCGGGCATCAACTAAGACCCTAATGACCTTAACGAAGTCCCACAATATCAAATTAATCACCCTAAGAATCATAATTGGCCTTGGAATCTTCATTAAACTTTAAGGGAAACAGTTACCAAAAATTGGAAGAGGTCGATCAATCGAAGAAAATGATCGATCGATCGATCGGCATTCTTGCATCGATTGATCGATCAAGCAGGTATTCGCCCATAATTTCTTAACCGTTATGGGATTCTCCATTTTTACAACTCCAAATCATATTACAACATCCCAAACTCCCCAAATGAGTATAATAATCATGAACCAACATTACTACACCAGTCTTAATCTTCAAGATTTATCAAAACATCACAAATTATCAATTTCTTGGATTTAGAAGTCATTAAAATACTATAACCCTAGTTTTTCCTCATCTCTTCAAAAACCATTAAAAACTCCAATTTAAATTTCATGCTTTCCTAACTCTTTGTTTATAATTCATACCCTTAATTATTCCAAAAGGTCCACTACATGTAAACCTACCCAAGTTCATGATTTAGTCACCAATTTCACAGTATCACAATTATTCATAATTTGTCTGCAAATCTCATTTTTCATGTAGAATATATGCCATAATTCTTTGCAACATAAATCACTTGCGTGGAAAAATAAAGATTATGATCCGTTGGGGATGATAATAGTTGATTCTCCTTCCATCTCCGGAGACAGATCCGGTGCATAATGGTGGTGTGTGGTGGTTATGGCTTGGAAACCGTCATTGTAACTTGTCCTCTTTCTCACGTTGCCCATTACTTTCTTTTTGGCTAATAATGGCCCTAATATTGGCAGATAAATATCACCTAATTTTTGTGGGTCACTATTCATTAAAAATTAAAATGACTAAAATACCCTCCTGGGTTGCCGATTAGGCGTAAAAATGCTCCGAGACCCAACCTAAACCCCCGACTAGTGTTTTCTAACTATCTCGACCCTTCCGGATACGTTGGCACACTCAAAATGATTATACGGATGACATAAAAATAAAATAATTTTAAAACCATTAAATTTGGTTCTGACACGCGCGACCCAACTTAATTATTGAAACTGTCATATTTTCAACTCACGACAATTTTAAATAATTCAATAATCATATATTACCATAATTACTGAACGATATTCAACATTATCATCATATTTAAATACTAACTCTTGTGTCTCTAGTAATTTAAATCCAAATTAATTATCCCAAATGAATTTAACGAATCCCATAATTAAAAGCAATTTCATTTTATTAATCTCATAATTAAAAGCCATAAAATTTTGGGGTATTACAAGGCATCTCCGTCTTATGTTCAATAATGGAGGGGCCCAATGGTAATTTTCTAGAATTATTTATTCCTTTCTTTTTGTATAAATGGAAGGCTTGATCCATTGTTCAAGCACACAACTTCTTCTCTTCTATATCTCTCTTTCATTTATGTAAGTCTCTTTCATCCCCGTTTTTATAAGATTCTAGTAGTACTCCGAATTATAATTTTGTAAGTTTTAATTCTGCTTTTAATTAATATATGTTTGTTTATATCGATACTTCCTTTTCTTGGTATTAGAGAAATAATGGATTAGTGTGTTTGTTAGTACTTGGGTAGTAATAATAATGGTCTAATTTTCATACCAGAATTGTAAGTTACTATTCACTAATGTGAATAGTAAAATACTATTCACAATAAAAAAATCTAGTTTAAATAGTATTGTGGCCATCCCTGATCCTCGCGGAGAGAGAGAGAGAGTAGGGTTCATCTCACGCGGTGAGAGGATCTTGGTCATGCGCCGCCCTCTTGGAGCGCTTCGACCGTCGTCGGCAATGTATGAGGTGAAAAATGTAGAAAGATGAAGTCACTAGTCTATTTTACACAAAACAGACAAAAGAAGGTGGAGCCATCCTGAAGGACAAAATCCAAGGACATGCAGATACATTCGAAACCAAAATTGATTCGAAAAAGGTTCGGAGGCTAAGTTACAAAATGGGAAGGTGTTACGCACCCATTCCGCCCTTGCGATCTCTCATGGATTGTTGTTATTTTTCTGTATTTCCCCGTGATATGTGTGCATGTGTATATGTAGTGGGGATAGGAATCATCGACATGTATCATGGAAGAGATAAAGCGACTCATCCATAGGATTGTTCCTAAAAGTAATATTAGAAAATAGGATTTACGCGATTATCCTAGCGTTGATCGCTATAATGGAATGATAATGCATATGGAATAATATGCCACTAAGAAAAAATATTTGTATAAGCAAATATATATAATCTAAGAGAATTAAGTTAAAGAATTAGAAAAATAGAAAGTGGGAGAAAAGTAGGACTCAAATCTCGGGTTTTACCCCAAGATGCCTACGTAGCCTATAGAGGCCTCGAAGTCCATGTAGTTCATATAAAAAATGAGGAGTGGGGTTTATCCCATAAATCCAATCAAGGACTTCTCTTATGTGTGGGTGTGTGTAAAAGGGTGTTTTACTTATGACAAAAGTGTGAGAATTCCCATTTGGAATTTATGAGCAAACCCTTTTTTTCTGATTTTTTTTGGGTTTTATTTATATGAAAATAAAAGATGTGCAATAATACTAAATAAAAATTATATTAGGATATGTGATATGGAGAGAATAAAGGTGCTAAGTAATAAAATAAGTTTATGAGAATTTAGGAGAATTTGAAGAGAGTTGAGAAAGTTGGACCTTCTTAAAGATATTGAACTTGATCTTGAATGTTGGAGAGCAGCCCTTGCACTTAGATGATGATGAAGGGTACTTAATTCACCAATTTTGATGAAAAATATGATGAAAAGTGAAGGTTGGATAAATGATTTGGATGTGGAAATCACGCTGAATTCGAGAGAGATTTTCTGAGTTCGCTGAGAGTAATGGATTTCAGATCGTGGGTCCTTTTGCAATGAGTTCATGCCCTCCTTTCTATAGGACCGGGGCATTTCCAATCGGTATGGTCCTGGTCCTTCCAATCGACCTGTTCTTTTAGGCACACTACCGATAGGCAGGATTTGGAACCTTCCATTTTGCAGTCTCTTTCAGGTTCCTTAATAAAATGATCGTAAAATGCAAACCGTTGATCCGAATCGTGCATGAGGTGAACTGATGGAAAGATATTTCGGAGACCTTCAAAAGCCCTTAGGACTTACCTTGAGTCTAGGAGTTAACTTCGGGTCAAATATGGCTCGAAAGCGCTCATCGATCCTTTTGATGGGGGATTATCGGACGTAAATGGATCGTTCATCTGCATGGTAACTCATAATCGTGCACGGGGCTGACCATTGGAAAGGTTATGAGATTTACTTCAACATCCCAAAGAGTTTGACTCAGTTCGGGGAGTTGACTTTGGTCAATCAGTAACTAGGAGCGTTTAGTGACCTTTAGGAGTAAAACGGATCGTTCGTCCGTACCGAAAGTTAGAATCGTGCACGGGGCAGACCATTGGAAAGGGGTTTCATTTCCCTTTGAATATTCATTCAATCTCGATTGAGATGAAGAGTTGACTTTGGTCAGACGGAGCCCGGGAGCATTCGGTGACCTCCTGATCAAGTTTTGGGGGAAAACGGGTCGTTCAACTGTACTGTAAGTCAGAATCACACACGGGATGGACCGTTAGGAAGGGATTTTAGTGCCCTTAGAGGATTCACTTAGTCTTGGTCAAGCTGAAGAGTTTGACTTTTTGTCAAATAGAGCTTGGGAGTGCTCGATGGCCTCTAGGTCAGTACCCGGGGTATGACTTAGGTTTTTAGTAATGAAGGGAGGTGTTAGAGACCGAAGGAGAGGTTGGGGGTGCTAAAATGGGGTGTCTATAGAGACCCTCAACGATAGCCATCGAATGTACACCACATAATGCCTTTCAAAGAGGATTACCAGATGGTCGAGGCCAATTCTGAGGACCTATGGATGAGGATGACCGATTTAGAGGGTCGAGGTCGATTCGGAGGACCTAAGGGGGCATATTGGGGATGGTCAAATAGGAAGTGATGACCAAAGATTGTCGTCAATTTTGATGATCTAAAGAAATGCAGGGTATGACCAATTATGCGGGTCGAAGAAAATTCTGAGGGCTTAAATTGTGTTGACCAATTCTACGGGTCGATGTCAATTCTGAGGGTTTAAGTTTAGATGACCAATTCTACGGGTCGAAGCCAATTCTGAGGGATTAAATTGAAATGAACAATTCCGTGGGTCGAAGCCAATTCTGAGGGCTTAAATTAAGATGACCAATTATGTGGGTCTAACACAATTCTGAGGGCTTAAATTGAGATGACCAATTCTATGGGTCGAAGGCAATTCTTAGGGATTAAATTAAGAAGACCAATTATGTGGGTCGAAGACAATTCTGAGGGATTAAATTGAGACGTTTTCGGGGAACTCTGTCGGGGAAATTACCTCGTGATTTTTATTTGCGTTGGGAAGCTGATTATTGTGGAAACTTTCGTGTCTTCCAGAGACTTTGCAGGGGAATAGCCAATCATTTGTTGTGAATCACACTGGGGAAGTGATGAGGTGGTCCAGGGTTTAGACGTTTCTCTCAGGGAAATTTCAAAATTTTGGGGAATATGAGATAACCTGAGGTTCAGGATACTTTAGGGGTTTTTTGGTGACGTTGTCAGGGAGAGATTCTCTTGGCTTTTGAGAGTTCCACCAGGGAAATGGGGATTCTACATGAGGGAGTGTGAATTTTTCTTGGTGAAAAGGTTCTAAATCCCCCCCCCCCCCCCCCCGCCGAGATTTTTAAGAATTTTTTGAGGATTTTTTAGGGTTTCTGAGATTTTCTGGGAGTTTCTGTAGGAAGATTTAAGGGGGGTGTCGATCGGCATGGTGTGGAGGGTGCCATTCGACAGTGGCACGGACTTTTGGACTGCCTCGAGAAGGTGGAAAGTTAGTGTTGATCGGTATGGCTTAACTAGTGATAGCGTAAGACGTTTTCCTTCTTCAGTCTTGGTCATTGTGTGTTGTGATTCCATATTGACTTATATCTACTGGGGATTTTTGAAGTGTCCTTTTACCCTTGTGGGATGGTTGTTCAGGACACAGGGTCAATTGATGTGAATGCGCACATGAGGCGTTTACTGGCGCATGAGTTTGGCCATTCCTGGTATCTCGAGGAGAGGGTGGTCCGACAGATTTCTGAGGAGGAGGTGGTGGTTCCAACTGTGAGGCACCTTCTGTATAAGAGGCGAGAGTGAGTGCTACCATAGGAAACGAGGATGATGACGATGATTGACGAGTCCGCTCTGTTGTATACCGAAATAGTTGTGCCGTATGATTATATGGACTTTTTGACGAGTTGGATGATGGAGCCTAGCATATATGATGCGCTGCCCTTCCCTCAGGCGGGTTCGAGTCGGCCAGTGGGGTCATACCACAATGGTGGTGGTCCATCGACATCTGTAGTGGCAGCCCCTTCGGAGGTTCCCTTTGTGCGGTTGCATACCCCTTCATTCAACATTCGGTGGGCTGATGGAGGTATGGTTCTTATGTTGCTTCATCCTCATGCGATGGATCCAGAGGAGTTGGGATTGACAAAGGAGGTCCTTCGTCCTGTGGTAAACCTTTCAGGTCTTTTCTTCTTTCTTTTATGGTTTCTTTTGATCTTCTTTATATGATATTGATTCTACCTTTTCTTGCAGCAAGTTCGGGTGTCCACTACTTGGCTAAGGGATATTAGGGACAGGATATCTTCGCGACTGCCCATATTCGGGTCGCGGTTCATGTTCCTTCTTTCTTGGTACCGTCTACCTCATTTGGGGAGGAGTCTATTTCGGGTAGCGGTGGTGCGTTATCTCACCGCATGGGAAAGATAGAGCGTTGTAGGGCTGGAATCTCTTAGAGAGAGGGGGAAGGGTAGGTGAGATAGAGACAGAGAGAGAACGTGGCTTGGGCTAAGTCTCGTTGTTTTTCTGCTTTTCCTTTGATTCTTACAAAACTGATGTAATAAAAGAATATCTATGCAATTCAATGGATTTTTTTATTATCTTCTATTTGTAATGAATGAAGGAATGCATATGTGCTTTTTACTTTGCTGCTGAGACCGTAAAAAGAAATATTTTTGGAATTTTGAAGGAAAGTTTAAAATGAGAAATTATATAAAGATGGAAGGGGATTTCGAAATTCTTTTGAGAATATCAATTTATTTTTATTGAGTTTTCTGATTTTTTTTGGCAAAAGAGAAAAAAGGTAAATTTCCAAAATATGGAGTTATAGATTGGCAAACCCCTTGTCTTGCCTATCGATAGGTCAGTCCAGTGTAATCAATCAAGGCTTTGATTGGTACTCTCTTTAGCCTTTATTAACTTGTGGGCCAGGATTGCCTCTGATTTCTGTAGGGGTTGTGTCTTTTGTGAGGGTTTTCAAGTATTAAAAGGGGTAAGGGTGGAGTATTTTCATCACACCTTCACATTCTAACTTTCTTATTCGTTGAGATGGCTCTCCCTGGTAGTGTTGAGTTTGACAACTACCTCAAGACTTTGGAGGCAATGTGATCCTATAACATTGACTACGATGCTTTCGACATGAGTCGAGTCTCTTTATGGCGTAATCGGACCATAGAGTGGAATATACTGATGGCGGCAGTACAATTTTGGTACCCCGAGGACCATGTATTCCGCTTTGGCTTTGAAGAATTATGTACGACTTATGAGAAATTTTTTGCCATATTGGGGGTAAATCCTAGTGTGGCGGCTGCTATGCCTGAGTTTAACTGGTATCCTCGGGAGTTATTGGATAGACTTATCCACATCTCTTCATTGGCGGGTAAACCTTTTGTTACTGAAGGAATGATTTCCCTTCCAGTGGTACTGCGGTCTGTGCATTTATTGGGGGTTTGGTGATGCTGGATATATCGGAGCCGTCATTCTGGACTTGGTTTCGAAATTACTGCTGGTGACTGGGGAACTGTCGGTGGACCCATAACTTGCAGCCATTACTTTATGGATGTCATAGCATCACAATCATGTGATGGTGATACTGGAGGTAACTTTCAATGGCCTGGATGCCCGGCGAGAAGGTCGTTATTACTTTCTGAGGGGTAGCCCTATAATGTTGTTCACGTGGTTGTCTAAAAGATTTCGCCTGGTGACTCCTCCGCAATATCCTTTGTCGTATATACCCAACTTTTTTTTGTATTATTTTATCAGTGTTGGCCTGGATATCGAGAGTTGGGACAATCGATTTGTGGAGCATGGGGCTCTAAATCTGCACTGGTCAGTGCCTTGGTAGGGACAGTTGTTGCCTACTCTGGAGCTAGGGGAATATCCATACATTCGGCTGGTTGGTCTCAGACAAACCTCTTTCTATTTCCCTTGGTGGCTTGTAGGCCAATTTGGTTGGGAGCAGGTCGTGCCACCTCAAACACTAGACTTTTTCTGATAGAAGATCTGACAGAGCGTCTGCGCATGTGGCTTTACCCTTTGTGGGAGAGTCGGCGTTTGTCGAACCATCTTTCTCAATCCGTTGGGAGAGTTTAGCACATTCTCGGGGATTATATGAAGTGGTTGTTGGTAGTGGGGACTGGAAAAAGGTGGCTTGTCTTATCTGATACCACAGAGGGAGGTGTTGTGGTTTTTTCGATACTGGTTCGAGCTTATCAGTCTATGGAGCATCTGCGGCACTCTAGTCAGGCAAAGGAAGCTTGGGGACCCTAGGACGTAGATGATGATGATGGAGCGAGCTCCCCTAGTAGCTGTGGTTAAGATTCTTGGAGAGTTTGTTTTGTAATGAGGAATAAATTAGAGAATTTATTTGGCTTTTTAGAATGGTAGGGGGAAGGGAGTTATCCGTTCCTTTTCTTATGTAATTGCACTATAATTTCTCATTAGTGAAATAAATAAGTTTTTGATCATCCAGCTGTGCCTTTTGACGAATTTCATATTTTTGAATTATCTATATCGATCGCTAAGGAATGCATAATTCTTTCGTTCAAGTATATGTTAGAATGAACTATCGTTCTCGAAGATAAGAAAAGAATAGTTTTTCATGAAAAAGAAAGGGTCCTGCTCATGTAAGATGTATGAGAGGCCTGCATACCTCTAGGGGGTTTAAAAGGTTTTAATTTTTATGGAAATGGTTTTTGTAGAGGATCAGGCCCACGTAGTTCTGGGTAGAAGGAAATGAATATTTTTTTTAGAGTAGAAGGAAAATAAGAAGATTCATAGTGCACCGAGATTTTGGACTAGGGGTAGAACTTCTTTAGACGGTCCAGGTTGACTGGGTAAGCCATTTCCTCCCCGTCGAGGTCGATAAGTACAGCAGCACTGTCGTATAAAATCTTCTTCATAATGTATGGGACGCTCCAATCGGTCTTGAATTTTCCTCTAGGGTCCCAAATGGGCTCTACTATTTCTTTGACGTCTAAGTCCCCCTCTAGGACACCGCTATCCTTGACTCTCTTATTGAATGATCGCATTATACGGCGATGATAACCTTGTATGTTATGCAATGCTTTTAGCCTCCTTTCATTCAAGAGTTACAGCTCATTGAGACGTCTTTGATGTCAATCCTCCTTACTGACTTGGCTTTCGAGCATGACGCGAAGTGAAGGGATTTCTAACTCAACGGGTAGGAATTATTTCATTTTGTAGACTAGAGAGTAAGGGGTAGCCCCGTAGAAGTTCGAATTGAGGTTCGGTATCCTCAGGGGGTGTAAGAGATTCGGTTGACCCAATCTTGACAACTTTCGATCATCTTACTGATGATGTCTTTGAGGTTCTTGTTGGCTTCTTCGACCACACCATTAGTCTGAGGTCAGTAAAGGATTTGTGTCTATGAATCCCATATTCTTTGGCCACTTCTATGACTTCTTCCTAGAAGTGCAACTCGTTATCTGACACTATCTCATGTGGGACGCCATATCGACAGATGATGTTCTTCCTAATGAATTTGGCTACTTTTTTGGCATTCAGAACTGCATATGACTCTACTTCAACCCATTTGGTGAAGTAATCAATGGCAACTAGGATGAATTCATGCACGTTAGAAGCCTTGGGTGTAACCTTCCCTATGATGTCGATGCCCCAGGTGGAGAAAGGCTAGGGAGAAGTCATGTTGTATAATTCTCATGGAGGCATGTGTTGAAGGTTAGAAAATTGTTGGCATTTAAGGCATCTCCGGACATTGGCGGTGCAATCTTGGACCATGGTTATCTAATAGTAACCTTATCGGATGATATTTTTGGTAAGCATGTGACTGTTCATGTGGAGCCCGGATTCCCTGTTATGGATTTTTAGCATTATCTCTTCAATGTCAGCCCCTACGATGCAGTGTAGATGGGTTCCATCGAAGTTTCTTTTGAATAGTGCTTTGTGACAGATGATGTACTGGGCGACCAATCTTCGAAGAGTTTCTCGGTCTTTCTTATTGGAACCTTAGGGGTACCTACCATGCTTTAGGAGGTTCCAGATATCATAGTATCAGCAATTTACTAGCTCGTGATCTTCTTTGGTGATGATCTTAATGTGGTAACAATGGGTTGGTTTATCTTGCTTTTGGACTAGGAAGGGGGCCATTGTTATTGCTTCGGGCATGTCGACCATGGAGGCCAAGGTAGCAAGGGCATCGACTAGGTTGTTCTTTGCTCGAGGTAAGTAGTGGAAGGTGATATCTTGGAATTGGGAAGCTTGCTCTTCTAAGTGGTCATGGAAGGGTTGGAGTTTCTCGTCCTTGAATTTCCATTTTCTGAGCACTTGACCGATGATGAGGGAGGAATCCCCATAGATATCTAGCTATTGATTAAGAGAAACTTTGAAGCCTACCGTCCACGTCTCGTATTCAGTCATGTTGTTGGTGCATGAAAAATCCAATTTGATAGTGTTGGGAGTGTGGGAGTCATTTGGGGAGATTAAAAGTATTCCAATGCCATATCCCTTTTTATTGGCCCCACCATTGAATAAAATTTGCCATCCAAGGATGTTTTGAGCGGTGCAAAGGATGTTTTCATCTGGTAATTAGGATATCTAGACATCAGCTTCTTCCATGGGGTAGTCAGCGACATAGTTAGAGATGGCTATTCCTTTCATGGCTTTCTGCATAACACACACAATCTCTAACTCGGTTAGGAGCATCAACCATCGGGCCTTAATAAGGCAAGTTTCTCAAGCAGGTACTTGATAGGGTCCATTTAGGATACAAGTTTGATGGAGAAGGCGAGCATGTAGTGTCTTAACTTTTGGGTAACCCACACAAGCGCGGTACATGCTTTTTCCAAAGCAGTGTAGTTGACTTAATATACGACCATTTTGGGACTAGCGTAATAAATGGATCTTTATTTGCAAAATTCTTCAAGGTATTGGGCTAGCAAAGCCCTAGTTGCAGTGTCGGTTATGGTTACGTATAGGAGCAAAGGAAGACCAGGCTATAGTGGCATAAGCATGAGGTACACATGAAAAAGGGGAACATGCAAAGTAGGAGAGTATATAAGAAAATAAAACACCCATGTAAATAGAGACTAGCCCTCAGATAAAACTGTCCCCAGCGGAGTCACCACTGTGGCCATCCCCGATCCTCGCGAAGAGTGAGAGGAGGGTTCATCTCATACAGTGAGAGGATCTTGGTCTCGTGCATCCCTCTCGGGAGCACTTTGACCGTCGTCGGCAATGTGTGAAGTGAAATGTAGAGAGATATAGTCGCTAGTCTATTTTACTCAAAGCAGACAAGAGAAGCTGGAGACATCCCAAAGGATAGCATCCAAAGACATACTGATACATACAAAATCAAAATTGATCCGTAAAAGGTTTGGAGGCTAAGTTACGAAATGGGAAGGTGTTAGGCACCCATTCCGCCCTAGCATTCTCTCATGGATTGTTGTTATTTTACTCTATTTACCTGTGATATGTGTGCATGTGTATATTTAGTGGGGATACGAATCATCGACTTATATCATGGAAAACATAAAGAGACTCATCCATAGCAATGTTCCTAAAAGTAATATTAGAAAATAGGATTTGCGATATTATCCTAGCTTTGTCGTTATAATGGAACGATAATGCATATGGAATAATATGACGCTAAGAACAAATATATGAAGATGCAAATATATATAATCTTAGAGAATTAAGTTAAAGAATTAGAAAAATAGAAAGTGGGAGAAAAGTAGGACTCGAATCTCGAGTTTTCCCCCAAGACGCCTACGTAGCCTATAGAGGCATCAAAGTCCACGTAGTTCGTATACAAAATAAGGGGTGGGGTTTATCCCATAAATCCAATCAGGGACTTCTCTTATGTGTGTGTGTGTGTGTGTGTGTAAAAAGGTGTTTTAGTTATGAGAAAAGTGTGACAAAAGTGTGACAAAAGTGTGAGAATTCTCGTTTGGAATTTATGAGCAAATCCTCTTTTTCTTATTTTTTTGGGGGTTTTATTTATATGAAAATAAGAGATGCGAAATATTACTAAATAAAAAATATATAAGGATATGTGAGATGGGGAGAATAAAAGTGCTAAGTAATAAAATAAGTTAATGAGAATTTAGGAGAATTTGAAGAGAGAGTTGAGAAATTTAAACGTTCTTGAAGATCTTGAACTTGATCTTGAATGTTGGAGAGTAGAACTTGCACTTGGATGATGATGAAGGGAAGTTAATTCACCAAGTTTGATGAAAAGTGAAGGTTGGAAAGGTACTATGGTGTGTAAATCACGCTGACTTCGAGAGAGGTTTTTTGAGTTCGCTTAGAGAGATGGATTTCAGATCTTGGGTTGTTTTTCAATGAGCTCAGGTCCTCCATTTTATAGGCCCAGGGTATTGCCGATCGTCATAGGCCTTGTCCTGCCAATCGGCAGGTGTTTTCAGGCACATTGCCGTTAGGCAAGATTTGGAACCTACCGTTTGGTAGTCTCTTTCAGGTTCCTTCAAAAAATGGTCCTAAATTGCAAACCGTTGATCCTAATCGTGCACGGGAAAACCACTGGAAAGTTATTTAAGAGACCTTCGAAAGTCCTTTGGACTGCTCCCGGTCCGGTACTTAACTTCGGGTCAAGTGTGGCTCGGGAGAGCTCATCGGTCCTTTGGATGGGGGATTATCGGACGCAAATGGATGGTTCATCCACACAGTAAGTCAGAATTGTGCATGGGGTAGATCATTGGAAAGGTTATGAGATGTACTTCGACATTCCAAAGATTTTGATTCAGTTCGAGGAGTTGACTTTGGTCACTTGGGCCTGGGAGCGTTCGGTGACGTTCCGGAGTAAAAGGAATTATTCGTCCGTGCCATAAGTCATAATCGCGCATGCGGTGGACTGTTGGAAAGGGTTTTTAGTTCCCTTTGAATATTCATTCAGTCTCAGTTGAGCTGTAGAGTTAAATTCGGTTAGACACAGCCCGGGAGCGTCCGGTGACTTCCTGATCATGTTTCGGGGGAAAATAAGTCGTTCGTCCGCACCGTAAGTCAAAATAATGCATGGGGTGGACCGTTGGAATGGGGTTTTAGTTCCCTTCGAGGATTCATTCAGTCTCGATCGAGCTGAAGAGTTTGACTTTTGGTCAAACGGAGCCTGGGAGTGCCTGATGGCCTCTAGGTCAGTACCCGAGGTATGACTTAGGTTTGTAGTGATGAAGGGAGGTGTTAGGGACCTAAGGAGAGGTTAGGGGGTGCTAGAATGGGGTGTCTATAATTATTAATGAAGAGAATTGAAAGTATTGTTTTGATATGGACTGGCATTTGTAGTTTAAGGGCTGGCATTGAAGGCTTTTTTATTCCGATGTAAATCGTTAACCACTGAGTCTCAAAATTTATTTCTAATTCAATTTATTATATCTCGTTAAACATGAATATTTTATTGATTATAGTATTTTCCTTCTTCCAGATCGTGATATTTATTACTATTCTAAATATTAACATTTGTATTATGGATATTAACACCATAGATACCCATAACCCAAATGAGTTAATTAAGAACTCGTCGTTAATTGACTTTGATGTTCAAAATTACTTGAACAAATGGACAATTACTAAAGTCCAACCAAAAACTATTTACAATACCAACTGTTAAATTTTTTATATCAAATTAGCTATTAAAACTATGAAACAGATAATGGGTCCGAATGAGAAAGATAAATCAATCGAGATTTTCAAACATGAAGATATTAAAGATCACATAAAGGATAAGAATTATAATTTAATCCACATAGGTCTTACAAATTTCTTGTAAGCGTTTAACTCTTTCAGGCATGAATGCTTGTCTTCAAGTTACACTGCGTGACCGCAGATGTACTAATTTTGGACAATCTTGAGCTAGTGAGACTAGTCTATGAAATGGACCATTTTACTTTGATGTGTTTCCCATCCTTACTTTATCTTTATTAGATTTCCATATTTGTAAGGCTCTAAGTTTTAGAGTCCAAATAAAAGGTTATCATTACCTTCCTGGAGCTGAAACTATTGGTTTTATTTATAGAATTTATCATAAAGTCATGAATACTATGGCACTTAATATTAAACAATTTAGTCCTTTTCAAAAAACCATGTCAATTGACGCACATCTACTAGATTCTAATGTTCACACACCTTCAACTATTACTTGGGAAGAAATTGACTTTTCAAAAACCTAAGCAATAAGATATGTGATTCCTCCTTAACCTCACCAAAATAAGGATATTGAAGATATTATTGAAGATAAAGATCGAGATGTTTTCCTAAATTTTAGGAAGTACAATTGGAGTTAATCCTCTAATTATCGTAGAGCTTCTTATGTTAAGTTCCTCCATCTACTACACAAAACTCTATTTGTGAAGATAATACTTGAAAAGATCATTTATCTCGTGATGTTACTACCCTCCAAGGTATTTATACTAATGAAAGTCAAATACCTCATGGAATATATGAAAAAATATATCTAAGCATAGAGACTATCATATGCCCTCTGAAATGAACGTCAGACTTTAAATGTTTTTAATGTCTTTTACAATCAACAGGGAATAAATTAATAAAGATTTCAATCATCCAGGCTACACTATGTTTCGTGACTGGTATTTTACTAAATATAGCAAAGCTCTATCAATAAATTATAAAAATGAATTTTGTAAATGGATTGAAGATAATAAAAAAGTTACCTCTTTTATTGTTTGGTGTCAAATGTTTTCTAAAGATCGACATCTCTTTGTCCTTGAAGCTACGGAAAATCATAATAGATGTTGGACTACTTCTAAAAAACAAATTATGTCTTCTATACATCCTCCAACTGACTTGTTGTCCTTAGGTCTTGGTAATTCTAGTCCATCTAACAATTCTAATTTAGAAGACAATGAACTTTTAAATTTAGAAAAGGTCCATAAACCTCTCGCTCAAACATCTGATTTGAACCAATTATATAAAAAAGGTAATTTTACCAATCTCATCCTAAATAATATAGGAAGATAACTCAACAGAATTCAGACTTGTACTAAGAATATTGTGTGTAAAAATTCAATAAAATTGATTAAAGAAGTTATTCTTTATCAACCTTTAATTCCACCACAAATGGATATTAAAGAGTTAAGATAAATAATAGAAACGAAGAATTCATTTTCCAATTAAAAGAGATTGAGAAAATTCTCAAGGGATTAAGATTAAATACTTTATCCCATTATGATTATGAATCAGAATCAAAGGTCTCGCTTGAAGAAATTCATAATTTTGAATCTTCTTTCAAAAAGGACCAAATTAATAAAATTAAATATTCTAATAAGAATAGTATTGGATATAATCGAGTAGTAAAAAGTTACTATCCACGCCCCAGTCCCAAAGATATTCTTTTTTAGGAAGATTTTTGGTATGACCAAAGTTCCTATAATGGTAAATCCATTTATGAATGAAATATAGATGGTAAAACTGAATACTAAATATACGAGCTTTTACACAAAATGACTATATATTCCATTATGTGTAAATAAAATAATAAATCTGACAGAGATATTGCTTATATGATCACCTATGGTTTCACTAGAACCATAAAAGATTGGTGGGATAATATTATTATCGAAAATCAAGGATAAAATATATTAAATGCTTTTAAAATAGTTAAAAATAAAAATACTCATCAAGATATTGGCCAACATGATGCTATTTATACTTTATTTCTTGTTATTATCCATCACTTTATTGGGTCACCTGATTCTCAAAAGGAAAAAATTAGATAATTATGACATATTCTTTGATGTCCTACTTTGCGCAATTTCAGATAGTATAAGGATGTCTTTGTATTTAGATTTACTCAAAGCACTGATGATAACTCTGATTGTTGGCCTACCTATTTTCTTCTCTGATAAAGTAACAAAAAACCCCAGAGATGATAATAATGGTATTTCTACCCTTACCATAAATATACTTATGGTCAATTATTCAGTGTTGTTATTCAATATGGTATTTCTATCTGTAACGACCTTAAACTCCAACCCTAGCATAAAAAGAAAAATCTTTTCGAAAAATGTGAACTATTAGAATTTTGTGTACAATTTGCTTACAATAGCCCTACTTTTTTTCCTCATAAAATGAAATCCAGTGACAAATATGAATCCAAAAGAAAATCGTCTTATCCGAATAAAAGGAAATATATAATGCCAAATCAAGGTAATATTTCTAAATCTTCTAAAAATTATTTTACATATAAGAATTATAATAGATTAAATAGATCTAGATTTGAATCTAACAGTAATAAATGTGGAAAATTTGTCCACTATTAAAACAAGAGCAAAAGTGAAACTAAATTTAATAATCTTCCAATAAATGAAGATCTAATGAATCAGTTGAGTAAATTACTACTCAATTTTAGTCTATCTAGAACTGCAGTTGAATCTAGTTCTTCAAAGAATGATGATGAGCTTTATAGTATATAAATCTCTAGTGATTCAAAAACTTCCAATAAAGGAAATTGCCAATGCAGTAAATTACATGATAAATGTCATCATCTTCAATCTATTTTCAAATGAATTGATGGAGCATTAATATGCTTACAAGTCAATAATAGTGTGTGATTGACATTTTCACTCAAGTGACTTACACTGACAATTATTTCAAGTTAATAGAAACTTGTTACGTCATTTCTCTTTGTAGGAGGGTACTTTAGATAAGATGGAGGCGTAACCCCTATTCGAGTACGGTAATGATAAGCTAACTAGCCCCAGACCTTGGATTAATGATAGGACATACAAACACAAACCCAATGAAGATGAACTCAGTTTAAACTCACAAATCTCTCGTGTATAACTCAGGAGACAGTAATGAACTTTAGAAGTAACTTAGGTGGAGGGAGAGAGAAGTGAGCACCCTAGATACACCTTGGTAGGTAGGTAGAAACACACCATACACCCTCAAGAAAATCTCTGTCAACTATTAAAAACATCGCAATAAATAACAATGGTGAGTGGATAAACCCTCTAGTTTGCAATAACTCCCTCTCTCTATGATGTCTATCTCTAGTAATAACTCCCGAGTTCTAAAAAAGATCATGTTCCCCTCAGGGGTGGTTGGGGTCCTTAAAAAGCCCCCACACCATCCTCGAGGCAACTCAGTCATTAAAGACTATTAAAGACATCCCTCATACTTTATTTCACAACATTAAATGTCTGGTGCACTAGTTGCCTCCATGTCATAAACATTAAATGCCAAGACATGCCTTTTGCCTAACCACTGTGTGTCAGGGGGCTGTTGTCGCAGAGGTGGCTCACCAACTGCCTGATAGGCCCAAATACCACGGTGGTTTACGCAAGTGCAAGTCTGACATTAGTTTAGCTGGCTAGTGACATCACCTACAGTAGATGTGACATTAAGTAGAGGGTTATTTGTTTCATAACTCAACACCCGATGGAACTCCAAGCTGCTCCGCTTGAGGTTCCACGATCAGGGTCCTTCGGTGTTTTACCAGGTGAATCTAAGATGGTCAGGACAAGCCCCAATGGTTCCTTACTTCTCAATCCTCCAAACCAAGTCCCTCTAAAGTTCCCATGGTGAGGTCATTCGATAGGGAATGAAAGCTCTCCCAGGCCCTGCCAGGCCTGGTCTCTCGTCAGTACCGTTTGACCTCACACAAACTCATTCATTATTATCATTACATCATTACAACCGTTATAGCTTACAGTCATCAATAACTAAAATATAATATGACTAACACAGCAAGCTAAAATATGAGCTGCTGTGCCAGGCTGCCTCGCTGAGTTGCCACGCTTGAGCTGCCTCGGTTGCATAATCTCAAACACTGTTCCTAATTAGGGGTTTGTCCCTAATCTCAAGATTTCCTTCAAGCCCCCTCTACATTTTCCCCCTCGTGGAGGGATTTGTTGTGGGAACAAGAAATGCCTTCATAAAAACTTATCAATCCGATGAACCTTATCGAAGCCGAAGCGCCATTCTCATTGGGGTTGGGGCGAAGGGACATCGCCGCATTTTCCTCCTGTTGATCTTCAACCGTTCTAGCTTTAATATGTGAAATTCTTCCGAAATACCTAGTAACCTTCTCACATACTCGTTTGGACTCCTAGTAAATGAAATTATCCCCGTGGTGCTTTATTGTGTTCAAAAAACGTTTGGACATGTGGGATCTTCTTCTTTAGAAAATCATTGTATATGCCTGACAAAAATTTCTGGCGCCAAAATTGAAGCATGTTGGAGAAGGCAAAGCTTCCTATTCTTTATGCGTCACTTTATTAATGACGTGGCATTGTCTTTTCAACTGCCAAAGTACTTCCCGAAGTGCCACGTGTTCATGTGAAATTATTATAGGCGACCACGCACGTGCGAGGGTGGGGAGATCTAAACGTCGAACTCAAAATTTCAAACGTCCAGATCCAACACTTAACCTTTCTTTTCTCTTACTTTGCCTTCATCGCCTTCAAGATTTCATTGTCTTTAGAGAGAGAAAAGAAATTGTGATAGCTCCATTGTTGTTTTGAGCCCTTACCTCCCGACTTATTTCTTCTATTACCATATCTATCTCCACTGGTGCTTGTGTTTCTCCATTCTCGTTAACTTCCATTTCTCTTGCCTGAAGCTTTTCTGCTATATTATCGTCGTTTGCAATGGCATCCTCCAGTAACCCCGCTATCTTTGATACCGGTGCTCCATCTACCACCACAACTTCTGCCTCCACCTTGGGTGTTTGCCCGCCAGGAACACCTGAGGTTTTATCGTCACTCTCCTATTTTTGGAGAAGGTGATGATTTTGTTGTTGCCTGCAAGACTGTGCATTTTTCCCCTAAGTTTGACGCTTTACTATTGGGTGATGAAGACGAAGATTCTTCTGAGTGGGGCTTTCTTCCTCCAGAGGGGACACTGCGATTTCGCTTGGAGCGAGGGGACTTCCCATGGTCCCATATTGATTTCGAAGCGCCTAGAGGATCTCCTGCCCACTTTGTTTCCTGGAACTCCCTTATGCAAAGTTCTTACACTGATATTCTCACCAAGCTTGGGCTGCAACGGGCCAAATGGTTTGGTGAGTTCACTCTTTCGAAGAATAATGCTGCTCTTCCTATCCTGGTCTATCGATGGAACGTTACTACTCATACGTTCATCGTTGCGTGGGGGGAGTTCACCATAACTTTGGAAGATGTGTTCCAGCTCCTGGGCCTCAATGAACCAGGTCATGAGCCTTATACCGATGTGGCTCTTGATGCTCAAGAGACTGCCAATCGTTTGGAGTTGGATCATATATTCCGAAGCTGCATTACTTCGTCCAACAAAGCTACTTCTCCCGTGATTAATTATTTCCTCAAGGGTTCTGGTGAAGGCAGTTCTTCAACAGATGCTCCTGGTCAAGGTACACCATTGGAACTTCCTGCCTATATTCTTGTGATTCTCTCCCATTTCCTTTTGACGGGAAAACTCAATGACCAGCCCCAAAGGGACCTTATTAATATGTCCCTTCGTTTAGCCTGGGGCATAAAACCTCCACTAGCTGCAATTGCCTTGGGATCCCTCAACACCTGGATGGACAGGAATTTGTTCGACATAGAACGATCACTTGGCCATTATAACTTGGCCAATTTTTCCAACGACGTCATTCTAACCGGATTATTTTACTTTCGTTTCCCTGCTGTAGTGGCCAAAACCAACTGCCCTCCTTCGGGGGAGATAATTCTGCCTCCACAGTCCTTTATTTATCACCGGAAACAAAGCCAAAAGGAGTTAATATCTGTGATTGATCGTTATGAGAATTTTTTTATGAGGCCTTATCAGGAGGAAATCTTCTTTCACACTTGTGGATTTTTTCAACACGAAGCAAGAGTAGTACAGGCCCCTACCATGGATATTGAGGTTCCCTCTTTGTCCTTGGTCCTTCAGTTCTCCCTAGGATATCTGCCTTCCTACACTGAATGGAGATATACTAGTGAGCATTATAACCCCAACCGATGCAGCCGCCAATTTCGGTTTGACCAGGGGGCTCCACGTCCAATGTTTCAATCGTCAAACCCTAAGGTCTCTTTTAGCAAGGCATGTTCTCTTTTTTCTTCTACCGCTGCGTTGGGGATAAGTTCTACCATGGCTGGGCGAGTTACTATTCCCATTATTACTAGACAAGGGGATGTGACCCCTCTGTTTGTAATAAAATACTAGTTGAAACAACAGGCTGAAATTGCTGAGTTCATTGAGGGAGATCCAGTGTATCCTCCCATTTCTTATTTTTCTGCCTTAGTGTTGGGGCTAAAAGGAAACTCTGTACTTGGTGTGTAATTCCCTCTAAGTACGACCCCCAAGGCACCTCCCACCGAGCTTCCCCCGCTTTGTTCCATGATCCCAGTCGCCACACCCAAGCCCAAAATCCCTGCAGCTCCGAAGAAGGTTGCCCCTTCAACTGAAGCTACTACCGGTGAGGGGCCTTCTTAACCACCTTCCAAGAAGGAGAAAACGGCCAAGAGTGGGACATCAAAGCCAAAATCTAAGTCCCATAAGCCCTAGAATCCCGTGGAATCCCTCCCCATAGACTCCGTTCCACCCCCCATGTCTGTCGAAATGGCTGAGCGCATAAGGAAGGTAGCCTAGGCGGAGATAGATCGGATTAATGCTGAGTATCAACGACATGCTGTTATTTTTCCTCCTTCAGTTACTTTTCCCACGGTGGTGGTTGATCCCACGGAGCCACTGGCAAGGAGGAAAAAGAGTCCAAGGGTTCCTCGAGATGTTGGTACTGGTGTGGCGGGGACAAGGAAGAAAACTCTGTGTACCAAGTCTCAGAAAAAGAAAACTCCTAAGGTGCATCAAACTCCAGAGGTGCATCTCACTCCTGCCCCCTCTATTATTTCTACTCCTTCTTCGCATGTGGCCATATCTTCGTTCCCCCTCTGAATTCGAGGTATGGACGCTTGATTTACTCATTCCCTTTTTTGCTTAAGGCGGGATACATTTGCTTATTTATTCTTGACAACTGTGATGAAGGGGATTGAAATGGAAAGACCAAACCTCCTAGTCCTCTCGTGAGCCCTTTTGTGGGAGGACGCTTTGGTGTTTCTCGTACCAATGTGACTCCTCCCCGTTCCCCCATGACGGGGCTCACTTATTCTCGTCGTTTCAGTTCTCATCGATCCAGGGAAGTTGTTGTGGGAGGTGATGATGTTGAGCCTGCAGGTGTCTCTTCGCCACCAAAGGTAACGCAACCCGAGACAACATTCTCAGTCCCCTCTGATTTACCTACTCCTCCTGAGGTTCCTCTGCCCATTGTTCTTGTTGAGGAAAGTGAGCCAGAGGTATGATTTCCTCTATAGTTTGTTTTTTATTGTGTCTTTTCGATCCCACACCTTTTATTTATTTATCTTGCTGAACCTCGAGATGTTTTGGGTGCCCCAGGTTGAAACAACCTCATTGTTAGCTAACTTTCTTCTTCCAACGATGTTGATGAAACCTCTAACCGCCATTCCCCTTTTTAGTGCTATAACCGAGGTAAGTAACACTTAGAGATACTTCTTATTTTTTTCCTATACTTACTCCTCTTTTCCAACACATGACATCATATCACAATTTTCTCTTGATCTTGAACCACCTACTTATCCTGGTGGTCCTCATGCAGTCAAGGCCAGGGTTGGTGCTTCTGCTCAGCGTATTGGTGCTTCTGCATCCCTCCGTGTTGGGTCTTTTTTTGGGAGCCCATCATCTTCTCTCGATGAACCCCCTATGCTGGCCTTGGTGCCTTTTGTTGGTAAGGGCTTCTTTTCGAGCATTGAGGCTGCTGGGACCAGGGACCCCGTTATGACTTCTGAGGCAATGATCCCATCCCCAACGGTTTATGTCCCTACAGCTACCACAATAGCACCCGTTCTTGTCCCTATAGTGACTGAAGTATAAATATATATATTTTTGTTATTTCTCATGAACTTCCACCTTATAACGGTGACTTAACAACGAAAATGCTTGTTAAGATTTTTCATAAACTCCACCTTATAACGGTGACTTAACAACAAAAATGCTTGTTTAGTTTTTTCATAAACTCCACCTTATAACGGTGACTTAACAACTAAAACGCTTGTTAAGATTTTTCATAAACTCCACCTTATAATGGTGACTTAACAACGAAAACGCTTGTTAAGCTTTCACATAAACTCCACCTTATAACGGTGACTTAACAACGAAAATGCTTGTTAAGATTTTTCATAAACTCCACCTTATAACGGTGACTTAATAAGGAAAAATCTTGTTTAAGATTTTCCCTAGACTTATTATGTCTTCTATCTCTTCTCAGATTGCTCGGGAAAATTCTCCCCCATCTCTTTCGCCTACAGGCTCACCTCCTCAGGAACCTGCTATTTCGGAAAACTCTGGTCATGATGATCAAGATTCCACGACTAGTGGTGCAGTAGAGAGCAAATCTGGGTGTGGACTTCCCCTTCCCGACCTGTCTCCTCACGCCTTCTACCTGATGGTGCTTCGGCAGTCTCCTCAAATGCTTGTCAACCACTGCTTGGTGATCGAATAATTGGTGAATCGTCACCCTTAGGCCTTCACATCGGCTTGCCTACGTTCCAATATTCACGTGATGAGTCACAGACTTCAAGGCATGGCGATTGTTGTTGCTGAAATTGCCAGTACTCATACTGCAAGCATTACCAGATCCCTTCTTAACCAATTTCTGGGTTTTCTTTGACTCTCTCATAACCCATTTGAAGACTTTGAAGAACCAGCAACTGATTGTCCAGAGGGAAGTGTTACGAAAGCATCAGGAGGACCAGCGAGCTGAGGAAGCTAAGTTAGTCGCATTAGCGCCCCTTTTGGAAGTAGTGGATCAAGAGGTAAAGGATGCCGAAGAAGTCTTGTGTCTGGTAAAAATGAAATGCGAGAGACTCCTAATCGAACGTACACAAGTGCAAACGAGGCTGGAGGTTTCTATTAATGCCCAACAGTCTTTCACAACAGCTTCTTCGGATCTCCCTGGGGATTTTTTCTCTTCCTCAGATTTATCATTTCTTTTAGGATAATTGCTTCTTGTATACATATCCTCCATCTGCTTCTATCTATGTAATTCTTGGGCGATAGCTCCCAAATTTTTTTGTAATACTCCATTGTTTATGAATGAAAAATGTATATTTTCCAATTCTTTCATATGTTGTGACTCCTTTTCTATGTTATAAATTCCTATATTTCTGTAATTCTTTCGTTCAGTTCAAATCATAACTAAAACTTCTATATTCATAACAATAGCCAGTTATAACAGTGGATCACACTTGATTGTTTACACATGATAAGGCTTCAGCCATTTATTGTTAATCTTAAATGGCCTATCTTCCTCTAACTTTAAAATTAAATAATAACCTGAATTATGAGCTGCCATAACAACGAAAGGTCCCTCCCAGTTGGCTGCAAACTTAGGTAGAGGAAGCCCCCTGATGTGCTTCATTACTGCTTTTAATACGAGGTCTCCCTCCACGAACTTCCTTGGTCTCACCAAGCTATCGTATGCCCTTGAGAGTTGTTTCGTATACATTTGAAAGTGTTGCATCAAATTATCTCTGTGTTCATCCAACGCTTCTAACTATACAAGTCTATTTTGAGGGAGCATGCTACTTAGCAAGGCATATCGAGCAGAGGGAACTTCCAACTCCACTGGAAGGATTTCCTCAGCCCTATAAACAAGAGAGAACGGCGTGTATCCTGTGGGTTTCCACTTGGTTGTTCGATAGGCCCACAAAACAGCTGGTATCTTATCATCCCACGCCCCTGGAAAGTCTTCCATAATATTGGCCAAAATTTTAACCAAGGTTTTGTTAGTTGCTTCAGCCTGACCATTTCCCTTTGGGTATGCCACCGTTGAAGTGTGATGAATAATGGAGTACTTGTCCGTGAGCATTGTTACTTCAGAATTGACGAAAGGAGTCCCGTTATCTAAAAGAATAACCTTTGGGATCCCAAAATGTAAAATGATGTATTCTCTGATGAAGTTTCTCACCAACCAAGTCGTTGCTCTTCTGAGTGCTATCGCTTCGGCCCATTTTCTAAAACACTCCATTGCTACCAGTATCCATATCATACCTCTCGAAGAGGGGTGTATTGCCCCCACTAGGTCGAACGCCCAAGTATGAAATGGATAGGGTGTTGATAGAGAGTGTAAGTCTATCGATGGGGCATGGATCATATTTCCATAAAGTTGGCAAGCTTTGCATTTTTGGATGAACTCAGCAGAGTCTTTCTCCATTGTTGGCCAATAATAACCCAACATCACCAGCTGATTATATAACTTGGCCCCTCCTATGTGGGATGGATCATGCGCCTGCTTGAGAACCTCAGCTACTTCTTCCTTCGTGATGCAACGTAATAGCCTGTTGAAGTACCACCTTCGATAAAGCTTGCCCTCCTGAATATAGAACCTTGGGTCCCTTCGCCTCAGGCGCATCGCCTCCATTTTCTCCATTGGGATAACTCCATCCTGAATGAAGTCAATATAGGGCTACCTCCAGTCCATTTGAGTTTCAATAAAATGGCACTCAGCTGCTTTGAAAAGTAGCTAACACTTATCGCACTTCCGTTGCAGTTCTGCCGCATCTTGCTTCATTCTAGGCCAGAAATACCCCTTTCTTTGGATTCTTCTATATAGAGGTATCTCAGTCGTTTCGCAGTGCTCCTCATGCATTTTCTTCAACCTTTTCTTTGCTTCCTCTAGGCTGATACATCTTGACAACCATCCCCCAGCATTTCTGTAGTAAAGATTTTCCTGGTTCGTAAAGTATTGGGCTCACTCTCTTAATCCCATAGCTCCTTCGCTAGACTCCAGTTGCATCCTATTCTCTCCCCTCCAGTCCGTGTCCTCCTCCATCGGTAGTATTGACTGTACCACCGATGAATCTGTCCTTCATTGGATCACAACGATAGTCTTATCGTTCCTCATGACCATTTTGCTGGGCGATAGTGGCATAAGCGTCTGGATGGTTGTTCATTATTTTGGGATGTCTTCTGATGTTAGTCCGATGGAACTGGTTGAGAAGCCTGTGAATGATTGTTCTGTATGGCGCCAAACTCATGTGCTTCAATGCATATTCTCCATTTACTTGATGAATCACTAAGTTTGAGTCACACTTAATGCAGAGTGAACGAATTCCCCTTAAAAGATCCTCCAACATCCCCAGCACCAACGCCTCGTACTCTTCTTCGTTATTGGAATAAGGGAAATCTAGCTTGTAGGAAAGGCAAATCTCATCCATTCCTTTTGAAAGAATAACCCCCCCTCCTCCCTTCTTTTTCGTCGAAGATCCATCGAACTTGATTGTCCATTCCTCCACGGTTGTATCCAGATAATTATCCTGCAAATCATCTCCTATAATGTCTTCCTGGGGTGGCGCGAAGGTTACTGAAGGGAAAATGGCCAACAGATCAGCATATGCCTGGATTTTAATTGTGCGAGGGACCACTCACTTCAAGTCATCTTTAGAGAGGATAAGGAACCATCTAGCTTCCCTGCCAATCAATATGGTTCTTGCAAGAAAATACTTAATGGGGTCACATCTAGTTACAATATGAATTGTAAAAGACAACATATAATGCCTAAGTTTTTGCACTACAAATACTAAGGCCAAATAATGCCTTTCTAAGCTACTGTATCTGACTTTTGGCCCATGGATGATCATACTGAGGTAGTAAACCGTCCATTCTTGCCCGTCCACTTCTTGTACCAGCAGAGCTCCAACGGACCTCGTGGTTAATGTTAGGTATAGCTACAACGGTAGTCCTGCCTTGGGAGGAACCATAATTTATGGTGTAACGAGCAGTTTCTTTAGCCCTGCAAGAGATTCTTGGTGAACCTCCTCCCACCTAAATTTTGTGTACTTTAGCAATAGCTGCATCAGTTGGTGTGTTATTTTGTCCAATCCAGGCATAAATCTCCTAAGTTAGGAGACTTTACCGAGAAATCTCTTCAGCTCCTTCGTCGTTTTTGGACATGGCATCTCCAAAATCACCCGTTGCTTATCCTGGTCCATCTGCACCCCTTGTCGATTAACCACGAAGCCTAGAAACTTCCCGCTCGTCACTCCAAAGACACATTTTAACGGGTTTATCATCAATTTATACTTCTTGCATCGAACAAACACCTTCCTTAAGTCATTCAGATGTGACTCCTCCTTCTTTGATTTGATGACTAGGTCGTCCATGTAGAACTCTACAAATTTGTGGAAGAAGTCATGAAAAAGGTCCATCATTGTCATATGGTATGTATCTCCAGTGTTCTTGAGTCCAAACGGCATCACCTTGTACATGAAGTTGCCCAACGGAGTTCTGAAGGTCGTTTTCTCTCCATCGGTGGGGTCCATCTTGATCTTGTTGTACCCCACGTATCCATCCATGAAGCTATACATCTCATGACCATCCGTGGCATCTATCAAACTGTCGATGGAGGGTAGGGTAAACTCATCCTTGGGGAAAGACCTATTCAAGCCTCTGAAGTCCACGCAGATCCTTATTTGGTTCTTATCTTTCTTCCCCACTAACATAATGCTGGATGACCAAAGGGGATGTTGTATTGGCTTGATAAATCCTGCTGTCAACAAACGTTGGACCTCCACCTTAATTTTCAAGTCTAGTTTAGGTTTGTAAGTCCTTGTTGCCTGCTTCACCGGAATAGCTGAAGGCATCACGTTCAGTTTGTGGCAGCTCACTTCTTCATCCAGCCCTTCCATTTCAGTGTATTTCCATGCAAAAACGTCTATGAATTCCCGAATCATCTTAACCAAGGCTTCTTATTTCACCTCATCGAGATCTTTCGAGATAAAGATAGGCCTTGGATCTTCCCCTTCTCTTGCTAAGTTTAGCTGATCCAACTCTTATGCCCGGGGCCTTGGTTGATCTGCCATGTAGTCTGGTTCTTCGGCCACATCTTCTACGAACTCCTGTATGCTGGAGTTATCTATCACCATACACAGCTCCCGTCGATCCACCAAGAAACACTCATACACCGGGTCAACCTCATCCCTAGTCTCTTCGACCGCCCGTTCACACCTTTATAAGCGGTACACCACTTTTCCCTCTTCAGGGACAATTTTCTTGCATTGCCTACTGGTAGCTATTGCCACGGCCTTCCTCTTCTTCTCTCTGGAAGCCTTAGCAATTCTTTCCCCCGATAAGTGTCTCAACACTCTTTTCCATTGGACCTCATCCTCCATCGGGTTTTCTCTAGGCCTCATCTTGTCTTTGAGTTACTTCGGGATCTTTTGGGGTCGAGGTATCACCTGATGGGCTTCTTCGGTCCTCACCCCTTTTCTACTTCCACCCTATTTACCTTGCTCATTCAAGGGCCCCATCCTCTCTCTAATCGAGGGAACCCATGCTCCTTATATTATCCTTGTCAGCACCCGCACATCCTCCTCCAGCTCTGTATAAAATTCCTTATCCACTAAGTGTGCTTCTTCAATAGCGAAAGGCCTCTTCGTAGCCCTAATGGTCACTTATGTTCCCTTGATATTTTCCTTGGTGCATTGATGGTAAGTTGAAGGAACTAACCCTTGGTTGTGAATCCACACTCTCCCTATTAGTAAGTGATAGGAAGTTGCACTTTCTATTACATGGAACTTGATGTGGGAACTCAAATTTCCCATCACAATCCCAACATTCACATACCCGATGGATTTGGAAGATTGATTGTCATAACCTGAGATTACCAAGGGCATTGGAACCAACCTTTCTTCTGGAATGTTAGCCGCATGGAAGGAGTTGATCGGCATAATATTGATGGAAGCACCCCCCATCCATAAAAGTCCTTGCAAATCTAACGCTATTGACGCTAGCGGTTACATATAGAGGCCTATTATGGGGAACCTTACAGCTCTATCTACATCGCTGAAGGTTACTTCTGACAGAAACTTCTTCACCATCCTAGCCATGGGTCCCCTCCACCTTAGCGAGGGGACTGCGTTTCTTCTTACAATGTCCAAAATCGCCTGAGGTGTCTCCATTCTTCTCTCCTTCGGGTTCCCTACTTGATCGAAGAACCAAGTAAACTTTGGAGACTTTGAAACTGTACTATACTCTATGATTGTGTTCGTTTCCCCACCTTCAACACTGTATACATCTTCAATGTCTTTAGCGCTTGCTTCATCGTAAGATAAAACTACGTTAGCCATTCCCGTGGTACAATGTTCTAGAGCTTATTCAAGCTCCTTCTGCTTCATTGTCAACCCTCCTCCTTCTCTTTCTGCCTCCTCATCATAGGCCATCACCAAATTGGCCTTGTGTGATGGAAGTGGGTTATTGTTAATGTTCTATGGGGGGATTTGCAATGTCCCTGACTTCATGTACTTATCGATGATTCTTTGTTGCGTGAAGTAGCTCTCTGATGAATGCCGGATCTTTCGATGAACCTGATAGTATTTGGGATCAGCCCTCGTCGCAGCATCGGGTTCTTCTGTCGGCACACCTTTTGGTTCATAAACCGTTCCGCCTTCAACCATTTCATTATAACAGCTCACGGCCTCTTCTACCGTACGAGGCAACGGTGGAGAGTCTTCTCTGTCTCTTCCAAACTTTCTCTTATTGTCCTTCTTCGACGCCTTGCCCCCATCCTCCCTCTCGACGTATCCTACTTGTGGGGGTTGGGACCTTCCCCCCGCGGGTTGCATCGGTTGCCTGAACATCATGGGAGCCATCGTCGGGTTGGGTCGTACCACCAAAGAGATGTTTCTTACGGATTTTAGGAATGCTGAAAAAGTTCCCCCGTGCGTCTCGTTGATAAGGTGGAAAATATACTCAGGAAGTAGTCCCTCAGCACAAATCTGTAACAACTTGGTTTCCTTGGCTTCTTCCCTTTCATCGAGGGACCTTTCCATGAACCTTCGCAAATAGGCCACCACCTCTTCTCCCAGTCTTTGCTTCTCCCTACCGAGTTGGATCAGGGTGAACTCATCTTCTGCTAAGAAGAACTTTTGGACAAACAATACATGCATCTCCTCCCACGTGGAAACGTTATTGGGAGTCAAATGGGAGTACTTGGTGTATGCCTTTTTCAGTTAGGAATTTGGAAAAATCCCTCAATCTAAGCTTCTTATCATTACAATATGCTCATAAGTGTTCAATGAAACGTTTAATGTGCTCCTTCGGGTTCCCACCTTTTCCTGTGTATTTTTCAAAGATAGGGGGAATATAGTCTTTTGGGTAAGGCTCATCGTTGAATTCCTGAGGGTAAGGGGTTCGGATGTCATCATAGACCGAAGCTACCTCATCCACAGATTGCGAGGAAGCCTGCATGAGCTTCAGCATCTCCTTTATCATTTCTTCCATGGGTGATGGGGCAACCACTAATGGGGTTACAGGCAGAACACATGTTAAATCTAGAGCCATCGTTATTGTTGGCGTCGTTGATACTCCGGAGGTCCCCACCGCCGGATTCACGACGGAGGGTATGGTTGCTGGGATCGTTCCAGTAATACCTGCACCTGGTGGGGCCATTGGAGATACTCCGGGTGTTACGAAAGCATTAGCCTCCAAACCTCCCAGCATAGTTGAAGCTACTGGGGTTTGTAAAAACTCTTAAAACTTGCTCATGAGGAGCGAGATCTGGGCGGGTCCCAACCCCACGCTCGTGGAAGGTTGTGCCACCCCGGGAACTCCTAACGCTAATAGAACCGGAGGTATCTCTACCCGAGGAGCCCCATCCCTTAGGGCCTCCAGCTCCCTCACGGCATGTTCTTCATTGTGCTGGATATCATCAAAGTTGAGTCTTCGAGTAGCATTATCTTGCGCCATACTCCTTTCTTAGAGGAATGTCTCCCCACCAGAGTCGCCAAATGTAGGAGGGTACTTTAGATAAGATGGAGGTGTAACCCCTATTCGAGTACGGTAATGATAAGCTAACTAGCCCCAGGCCTTGGATTAATGATAGGACATACAAACACAAACCCAATGAAGATGAACTCAGTTTAAACTCACAAATCTCTCGTGTATAACTCGGGAGATAGTAATGAACCTTAGAAGTAACTTAGGTGGAGGGATAGAGAAGTGAGCACCCTAGATACACCTTGGTAGGTAGGTAGAAACACACCATACACCCTCAAGAAAATCTCTGTCAACTATTAAAAACATCGCAATAAATAACAATGGTGAGTATATAAACCCTCTAGTTTGCAATAACTCTCTCTCTCTGATGTGTATCTCTAGTAATAACTCCCGAGTTCTCAAAAAGATCATGTTCCCCTCAGGGGTGGTTGGGGTCCTTAAATAGCCCCCACACCATCCTCGAGGCAACTCAGTCATTAAAGACTATGAAATACATCCCTCATATTTTATGTCACAACAATAAATGCCTGGTGCACTAGTTGCCTCAATGTCATAAACATTAAATGCCAAAACATGCCTTTTGCCTAAGAACTTTGCGTCAGGGGGCTGTTATCGCAGAGGTGTCTCACCAACTACCTGATAGGCCCAAATACCACGGTGGTTTACTGAAGTGGAAGTCTGACATTTGTTTAGCTGGATAGCTACATCACCTACAGTAGATGTGACATTAAGTAGAGGGCTATTTGGTTCATAACTCAACACCCAATGGAACTCCAAGCTGCTCCGCTTGAGGTTCCACGATCAGGTTCCTTCGATGTTTTACCAAGTGTATCTAAGATGCTCAGGACAAGTCCCAACGGTGCCTTATTTCTCAATCCTCCAAACCAAGTCCCTCTAAAGTTCCCACGGTGAGGTCATTCGATAGAGCATGAAAGCTCTCCCAGGCCCTGCCAAGCCTGGTCTCTCGTAAGTACCGTTTGACCTCACACAAACTCATTCATTATTATCTGTACGTAATTACAACCGTTATAGCTTACAGACATAAATAATGAAAATATAATATGACTAATACAACAAGCTAAAATATGAGCTACCGCGCCAGGCTGCCTCGCTTGAGCTGCCTCAGTTGCTTAATCTCAAACATTGTTGCTAATTAGGGGTTTGTCCCTAATCTCAAGATTGCCTTCAAGCCCCCTCTATATTTTCCCCCTCGTGGAGGGATTTGTTGTGGGAACAAGAAATGCCTGCACGAAAACTTATCAATCTGATGAACCTTATCGAAGCCGAAGCGCCATTCTCATTAGGCCTGGGGCGAAGGGACATTATCGCTTTTTCCTCGTGCTGATCTTCAACCGTTCTAGCTTTAATATGTGAAATTCTTCCGAAAGACCTAGTAACCTTCTCACATACTCGTTTGGACTCCTAGAAAATGAAATTATCCCCCGTGGTGCTTCGTTGTGTTCGAAAAACGTTTGGACATGTGGGATCTTCTTCGTTAAAAATTCATTGGATATGCCTAACAAAAATTTATGGCGCCAAAATTGAAGCTTGTTAAAGAAGGCAACGCTTCCTGTTCTCTATATGTCACTTCATTAATGACGTGGCGTTGTCTATTCAATTGCCAAAGTACTTCCCGAAGTGCCACGTGTTCATGTGAAATGATTATAGGCGGCCGTGAGGGTGGGGAAAACTAAACGTCGAACTCGAAACTTCAAACATCCATATCCAACACTTAACCTTTCTTTTATCTTACTTTACTTTCATCGTCTTCAAGCTTTCATTGTATTTAGAGAGATAAAAGAAATTGTGAGAACTCCATTGTTGTTTTGAGCTCTTACCTCCCGACTTCTTTCTTCCATTGTTGTTTTGAGCTCTTACCTCTCCACTTCTTTCTTGTATTACCATCTCTATCTCCACTAGTGCTCGTGTTTCTCCATTATCGTTAACTTCCATTTCTCTTGCTTGAAGATTTTCTGCTATCTTTTCGTCGTTTGCCATGGCATCCTCCAGTAACCCCGCTATCTCTACTATCGGTGCTGCGTCTACCATCACTACTTCTGCCTCCGCCTTGGGTGTTGCCCACCAGGAACTGCTGAGGTTTTATCATCGCTCTCCTATTTTTGGAGAAGGTGATGATTTTACTGTTGCCTGCAAGACTCTGCATTTTCTTCTAAGTTTGACGCTTTACTGTTGGGTGATGAAGACGAAGATTCTTCTGAGTGGGGCTTTCTTCCTCTAGAGGGGACACTGTGATTTCGCTTGGAGCAAGGGGACTTCCCATGGTCCCATATTGATTTCGAAGCGCTCGGGGGATCTCCATCCCACTTTGCTGCCTGAAACTCCCATATGCAAAGTTTTTATGCTGATATTCCCACCAAGCTTGGGCTGTAACGGGCTAAATGGTTTGGTGAGTTCACTCTTTCGAAGAACAATGCTGCTCTTCCTATCCTAGTCTCTCGATGGAACGTTACTACTCATATGTTCATCGATGTGTGGGGCGAGTTCACCACAACTTTGGAAGACGTATGTGAGCTCCTGGGCCTCGATGTAACAGGTCATGAGCCTTATACCGATGAGGCCCTTGATGCTCAAGAGACTGCCATCGTTTGGAGTTGGATCGTATATACTGAAGCTTCATTAGTTCGTCCAACAAAGCTACTTTTTCTCCCTTGGTTAATTATTTCCGCAAGGGTTCTGGTGAAGGCAGTTCTTCAACAGATGCTCCTGGTTAAGGTATACCGTTGGAACTTCCTTCCTATATTCTTGTGGTTCTCTCCCATTTCCTTTTGACGGGAAAACCCAACGACCAGTCCCAAAGGGACCTTATCAATATGTCCCTTCATTTGGCTCGGGGCATTAAACTTCCACAGGCTGCAATTTCCTTGGGATCCCTCTACACCTGGCTGGACAGGACTTTGTTCAACATGGAACGATCACTTGGCCAATTTTGCCAATGGCGTCCTTCTAACCAGCTTCCTTTACTTTCATTTCCCTGTCGTAGCAGCCAAAACCAACAGCCATCCTTCAGGGTAGATAATTTTGCCTCCACGGTCCTTTATTTATCACCGGAGACAAAGCCAAAAGGAGTTAATATCTGTGATCGACCGTTATGAGAATTTTTTCATGAGCCCTTATCAAGAGGAAATCTTCTTTCACACTTGTGGATTTTTTCAACATGAAGCAAGAGTGGTACAGGCCCCTACCATGGATATTGAGGATCCCTCATTGGCTATGGTCCTTCTGTTCTCCCCAGGATATCTGCCTTCCTACACTGAATGGGGATATACTAGTGAGCATTATAACCCCAACCGATGCAGCCGTGAGTTTGTGTTTGACCAGGGGACTCCACGTCTAGTGTTTCAGTCGTCAAACCCTAAGGTCCCTTTTAGCGAGGCGTGTTCTCTTTTTTCTTCTACCGCTGCGTGGGGGATAAGTTCTACCATGGCTGGGCGAGTTACTATTCCCATTATTACTAGACAAGGGGATGTGACCCCTCTGTTTGCAATAAAAAACTAGTTGAAACAACAGGCTGAAATTGTTGAGTTCATTGAGGGAGATCCAGTGTATCCTCCCATTTCTTTTTTTTCTGCCTTAGAGTTGGGGCTAAAAGGAAACTCCATACTTGGGGTGGAATTCCCTCCAAGTACGACCCCCAAGGCACCTCCCACCAAGCTTCCCCCACTTTGTTCCATGATCCCTGTCTCCACGCCCAAGCCCAAAATCCCTGCAGTTCCAAAGAAGGTTGCCCCTTCAACTGAAGCTACTACCGGTGAGGGGCCTTTTTAACCACCTGCCAAGAAGGCGAAAACGGTCAAGAGTGGGACATCAAAGCCAAAATCTAAGTCCCAGAAGGCCTAGACTCCCGTAGAATCCCTCCCCATAGACTCTGTTCCACCCCCCATGTCTGCCGAAATGGTTGAGCGCATAAGGAAGGAAGCCCAGGCGGAGATAGATCAGATTCATGCTGAGTATCAACGGCACACTTTCGTTGTTCCTCCTTCAGTTGCTTTTACCACGGTGGTGGTTGATCCCACGGAGCCACTGGCAAGGAGGAGAAAGAGTTCAAGGGTTCCTCGAGATGTTGGTACTGGTGCAGCGGGGACAAGGAAGAAGACTCTGGGTACCAAGTCTCAGAAGAAGCGAACTCCTCAGGTGCATCAAACTCCTGAGGTGCATCTCACTCCTACCCCCTCTGTTATTGTTACTCCTCCTTCTTCGCTTGTGGTCATATCTTCTCGTTCCCCCTCCGAATCTGAGGTATTGACGTTTGATTTACTCATTCCCTTTTTTGCTTAAGGCATGTTGGATTTGCTTATTTATTCTTGACAACTGTGGTGTAGGGGATTTAAATGGAAAGACCAAACCCCCCTAGTTTTTCCGTGAGCCCATTTGTGGGGAGGCGCTTTGGTGTTTCTCATACCGATGTGACTCCTCCTCATTCCCCCATAACGGGGCTCACTTATTCTCACCGTTCCGGTTCCCATCGAGCTAGGGAAGTTATTGTGGGAGGTGATGCTGTTGAGCCTGCGGGTGTCTCTTCGCCACCAGAGGTAACGCAATCCGAGACAACGCTCTCAGTCCCCTCTTATTTACCTACTCCGCCTGAGGTTCCGCTGCCCATTGTTCTTGTTGAGGAAAGTGAGCCTGAGGTATGATTCCCTCTATAGTTTGTTTTTTTAATAGTGTCTTTTCGGTCCCACACCTTTTATTTATTTATCTTGCTTAACCTCGAGATGTTTAGGATGCCCCGGGTTGAAACATCCTCGTTGTTAGCTAACTTTCTTCTTCCAACGACGTTGATGAAACCTCTGACCGAGATTCCCCTTTTTAGTGCTATAACAGAGGTAAGTAACAATTAGAGATACTTCTTCATTTTCTTCTGTACTTACTCCTCTTTTCTAATACTTCCCCTCATGTCACAGTTTTCGCCTGATCTTATACCACCTACTTATCTTGGTGGTCCTCATGCAGTCAAGGCCGGGGTTGGTGCTTTTGCTCAGTGTAGTGGTGCTTCTGTGCCCCTCCATGTTGGATCTTTGTTTGGGAGCCCATCATCTTCTCCCGATGAACCCCCTATGCTGTACTTGGTGCCTTATGTTGGTGAGGGCATCTTGCCGAGCGTTGAGGCTTCTGCGACCAGGGACCCCGTTATGACTTCTCAGGCAATAATCCCATCCCCAACGGTTCCAGTCCCTGCAGCTGCCACAATGGCTCCAGTTCTTGGCTCTGTAGTGACTGGGGTATAAATATATATTTTTGTTATTTCTCATGAACTTCCACCTTATAACGGTGGCTTAACAACGATAACGCTTGTTAAGCTTTTTCATAAACTCCACCTTATAACAGTAACTTAGCAACGAAAATGCTTGTTAAGATTTTTCGTAAACTCCACCTTATAATGGTGACTTAACAACGAAAATGGTTGTTAAGATTTTCCATAAACTCCACCTTATAACGGTGACTTAACAACGAAAACGCTTGTTAAGATTTTTCATAAACTCCACCTTATAACGGTGACTTAATAATGAAAACGCTTATTCAGATTTTTCATAAACTCCACCTGATATCGGTGACTTAACAACGAAAATGCTTGTTAAGATTTTTCATAAACTCCACCTTATAACGGTGACTTAACAACGAAAACGCTTGTTTAATATTTTTCATAAACTCCACCTTATAACGGTGACTTAACAAGGAAAACGCTTCCATAGACATAATATGCCTTCTATCTCTTCTCAAGTTGCTCGGGAAAATTCTCCTCCAGCTCTTTCGACTATAGGCTCACCTCCTCAGGAACCTGCTGTTTTGGAAAACTCTGGTCATGATGATCAAGGTTCTACGACTGGTGCTGCAGCAGAGAGCGAATCTGGGTGCGAACTTCCCCTTCCTGACCTGGCTCCTCACGCCTTCTACCTGATGGTGCTTCGGCAGTCTCCTCAAATGCTTGTCAACCACCGCTTGGTGATCGAATAACTGGTGAATCGTCACCATGAGACCTCACATCGGATTGCCTACGTTCCAATATTCATGTGATGAGTCACAGACTTCAAGGCATGGCGATCGTTGTTACTGAAATTATCAGTACTCCTACTGCAAGCGTTACCAGATCCCTCCTTAACTAATTTCTGGGTTTTCTGAGGGAGCTGGGGCGTGATGGTTTCCGTTTTGACTGGCTCATAACCCATTTGAAGACTTTGAAGAACCAACAACTGATTGGCTAGAGGGAAGTGTTATGAAAGCATCAGGAGGACCAGCGAGCTGAGGAAGCTAAGTTGGTCGCATTAGAGCCCCTTTTGGAAGCAGTGGATCAAGAGGTAAAGGATGCCAAAGAAGCATTATGTCTGGTCAAATTGAAATGCGAGAGACTCCTCATCGAACGTACACAAGTGCAAACAAGGCTGGAGGTTTCTATTAACGCCCAACGGTCTTTCACAGCAGCTTCTTTGAGCCTTCTTGGGGATTTTTTCTCTTCCTCAGATTTATCGTTTCTTTTAGGCTAATTGCTTCTTGTATACATATCCTCCATCTGCTTCTATCTATGTAATTCTTGGGCGATAGCTCCCAAATTTTTTTGTAATACTCCATTGTTTATGAATGAAAAATGTATATTTTCCAATTCTTCCATGTGTTGTGACTGCTTTTATATGTTATAAATTCCTATATTTCTATAATTCTTTCATTGAGTTCAAATCGTAACTAAAACTTGTATATTCATAACAACAGCCAGTTATAACAGTGGTTCACGATTCATTGTTTACGCATGATAAGACTTCAGCCATTTATTGTTAATCTTAAATGGCCTATCTTCCTCTAACTACAAAATTAAACAATAACCTGAATCATGAGCTGCCTTCCCAACGAAAGGTCCCTCCCAGTTGGCTGCAAACTTAGGTAGAGGAAGCCCCCTGATGTGCTTCACCGTTGCTTTTAATACGAGGTCTCCCTCTACGAACTTCCTTGGTCTCACTAAGCTATCGTATGCCCTTGAGAGTTGTTTCGTATACATTTGAAAGTGTTACATTGAATTATCTCTGTGTTCATCCAACGCTTCCAACTGTATATGTCTATTTTGAGGGAGCATGCTACTTCGCAAGGCATATCGTGCAGAGGGAACTTCAAACTCCACTGGAAGGATTGCCTCAGCCCCACAAACAATAGAGAACGGCGTGTATCCTGTGGGTTTCTGCTTGGTTGTTTGATAGGACCACAAAATAACTTGTATCTTGTCATCCCACGCCCCTAGAAAGTCTTCCATCACATTGGCTAAAATGTTAACCAGTGTTTTATTAGTTGCTTCGGCCTGACCATTTCCCTTTGGGTATGCCACCGTTGAAGTGTCATGAATAATGGAATACTTGTCCTTGAGCATTGCTACTTCAGAATTGACGAAAGGAGTCCCGTTATCTAAAAGAATAACCTTTGGTATCTCAAAATGGCAAATGATTTATTCTCTGATGAAGTTTCTCACCACACCTCTCGTCACTCCGAAGACACATTTTAACGGGTTCATCCTTAATTTATACTTCCTGCATCGAACAAACACCTTCCTTAAGTCATTCAGATGGGAGTCCTCCTTCTTCAATTTGATGACCAGGTCATCCACGTAGAATTCTACAAATTTGTGGAAGAAGTCATGAAAAATGGCCATTATTGTCCTATGGTATGTAGCTCCAGCATTCTTGAGTCCAAACGGCATCACCTTGTACATGAAGTTGCCCAACGGAGTTTTGAACGCCGTTTTCTCTGCGTCGGTGGGGTCCTTCTTTATCTTGTTGTACCCCATGTATCCATCCATGAAGCTATACATCTCATGACCAGCTATGGCATCTACCAAACTGTCGATGGAGGGTAGGGGAAACTCATCCTTGGGGAAAGCCCTATTCAAGTCTCTGAAGTCCACGTAGATCCTTATTTGGTTCTTGTCTTTCTTCCCCACTGGCATAATGTTGGATAGCCAAAGGGGATGTTGTATTGGCTTGATAAATCCTGTTGTCAACAAACGTTGGACCTCCTCCTTAATCTTTAAGTCTAGTTCAGGTTTGTAAGTCCCTGTTTCCTACTTTATCGGAATAGCTGAAGGCATCACGTTCAGTTTGTGGAATCTCACTTCTTCTTCCAGCCCTTCCATTTCAGTGTACTTCCATGCGAAAACGTCTATGAATTCCCGAATCATCTTAACCAAGGCTTCTCGTTTCTCCTCACCGAGATATTTTGAGATAAAGATAGGCATTGGATCTTCCCCTTCTCTTACTAAGTTAATTTGATCCAACTCTTGTGCCTGGGGCCTTGGTTGATGTGCCATGTAGTCTGGTTCTTCAGCGACATCTTTTACGAACTCCTGTATGCTAGAGTTGTCTATCACCATACACTGCTCCCATCGATCCACCAATAAACACTCATACACCGGGTCAACCTCATCCTTAGTCTCTTCGGCCGCCCGTTCACATCGTTATAAGAGGTACACCACTTTTCCCTCTTCAGTGATAATTGTCTTGCATTGCCTGCTTGTAGCTATTTCCACGACCTTCCTCTTTTTCTCTCTGTAAGCCTCAGTGATTCTTTCCCCCGAGAAATGGCTTAACACGCTTTATCATTGGACCTCATGTTCCACCGGGTCTGTTCTAGGCCTCATCCTATCTTTGAGTTGCTTCGAGATCTTTTGAGGGCGAGGGATCACCTGATGGGCTTCTTCGGTCCTCACCCCTTCGCTACTTCCACCCTCTTTACCTTGCTCATTCAAGGGCCCCATCCTCTCTCTAATCGAGGGAACCCATTCTCCCTCCATTATCCTTATCAGGACCCGCACATTTTCCTCCAGCTCTGAATAAAATGCCGCATCCACTAAGTGTGCTTCTTTGATAGTGAAAGGCCTCTTCGTAGCCGTAACGGTCACTTCTGTTCCCATGATATTTGCCTTGGCGTATTGATGGTAAGCTGAAGGAACTAACCCTTGGTTGTGCTTCCACACTCTCCCTATTAGTAAATGATAGGAAGTTGCACTTTCTACATGGAACTTGATGTGGGAACTCAGATTTCCCATCACAATCCCAATATTCACATACCCGTTGGATTTGGAAGATTAATTGTCATAACCCGAGATTACCAAGGGCATGGGAACCAACGTTTCTTCCGGAATGTTAACAGCGTGTGGAAGGAGTTGATCGGCATAATAATGATGGAAGCACCCCCATCCATAAGAGTCCTTGCAAAGCTAACCCCGTTGACGCTAGCGGTTACATACAGAGGCCTATTATGGAGGAACCTTACAGCTCTATTTGCATCGCTGAAGGTTACTTCTGACAGAAACTTCTTCACCAGCCTAGCCATGGTCCCCCTCCACCTTAGCGAGGGAACTGCGTTTCTTCTTGTAATGTCCAAAATCGCCTGAGTTATCTCCATTCTGCTCTCCTTCGGGATCCCTACTTGATCGAAGAACCAAGTGAACTTTGGAGACTTTGAAACTGCACTATACTCTATGATTGGGTCCGTTTCCCCACCTTCAACGCTGTATACGTCTTCCACGTCTTTAGCGCTTGCTTCATCGTAGACTAAAACTATGTTATCCATTCCCGTGGTACAATGTTCCAGAGCTTCTTCGATCTCCTTCTGCTTCAATGTCAACCCTCCTCCTTCTCTTTCTTCCTCCTCATCATAGGCCATTACCAAATTGGCTCGTGTGTTGGAAGTGGGTTATTATTAATGTTCTGCGGGGGGATTTGCAATGTCCCCGCCTTCATGTACTTGTCGATGATTCTTCACAGCATGAAGCAGTTCTATGTTGGATGCTAGATCTTTCGATGAACCTGGCAGTATTTGGGGTCAGCCCTTGTCGTAGCATCGAGTTCTTTTGCCGGCACGCTTTTTGGCTCATAAACCGTTTCGCCTTGGACCATTGCGTTATTACAGCTCACAGCCTCTTCTATCGTACAAGGCAACGGTGGCGGGTCTTCTCTGTCTCTTCTAAACTTTCTCTTGTTGTCCTTCTTCGGAGCCTTGCCCCCATCCTCCCTCTCGACTTATCCTACCCGTGGGGCTGGGACCTTCCGCCCGCGGGTTGCATCGGCTGCCTGAACATCATAGGAGCCACCGCCAGGTTGGGTCTTACCACCAAAGAGATATTACTTGCGGATTTTAGGAATGCTGAAAAAGTTCCCCTGCGCTTCTCGTTGATAAGGTGGCAAATATACTCAGGAAGTAGTCCCTCAGCACAAATCTGCAACAACTTGGTTTCCTTGGCTTCTTCCCTTACATCGAGGGACCTTTCCCAGAACCTTCAAATATAGGCCGCCACCTCTTCTCCCTATCTAGAACTGAAGTTGAATCTAGTTCTTCAACGAATGATGATTAGCTTTCTAGTATACAAATCTCTAGTGATTCAAAAATTTCCAATAAAGGAAATTGCCAATGCAGTAAATTACATGATAAATGTCATCATCTTTAATCTATTTTCAACTGAATTGATAGAGCATTAATATGCTTACAAGTTAACAATAGTGTATGATTGATATTTTCACTCAAGTGACTTACACTGACAATAATTTCAAGTTAATAGAAACTTGTTATGTCATTTCTCTTAAAGAAAAGAATTATAATTCTCACATTCTAGTTCAATATTATAGTCTTAAAGAAGTACTTAACCGAATGAAGAATAAAGCATAATTTTCTAAACCTACTAGTCTCGCAAATTTAAAACATGAAGTTAATATTCTTAAGAATGAATTAAGAGAATTAAAACACTAATAACATAATATGTATATTGAGATTAACAATCTCAAGAATGAATTACATCATTCCAATCATAAAACTTCAAATAATGAAGAATAAACTGATTATCTAAGTATAATTAACCGTCTACTCAATCAAAAATGGTACATATCTATTAAGCTTATTATTTATAATGAATATACATTAAATAACATTATAGCTCTTGTTGATAGCGGTGCAGATATGAACTCCTTTCAAGAAGCACTAGTCCTTTCTCAATATTTTGAGAAAACTACTCAAACATTATTTAATGCTAGTGGTGCTAATATGCATATTCAATGTAAACTCACCAAAGTTTATATTTGTAATAATTGAATATATTTGTCCAAGACCTTCTTGCTTATAAGCAACTTATCTCATCAGGTTATTTTAGGTACTCCCTTTTATCATTGCTTATCCCTATGGATAAGATTAATTCTAGTTATATCTACACCACTATCAATGATAAAAAAAAAATTGAATTCATAACAAAGCCCTAAGATAAAAAAAAAAAAAAATTAAAAGATAATATATTTTTTGAAGATAATTAATTAAAATTTCTTCAAAAGGAAATATCATTTTTGTCCATAAAATAATAACATGAATACCCAAGTATACTACAAAAAAATTAAATCTGTTAAAAATCAATTAATAACCGAAGTCTGTAATGATATTCCTAATGTTTTTTGGAATAGGAAAAAACATGTTATTCTATTCCTTATGAAGAAGATTTTATTGAAAAATCTATCCCTACTAAGTCCAGACCAAGTCAAATGAAGACTGAATTTCCTGAATTATACAAGAAAGAAATACAAGGCCTCTTAGACAAAATCTCATAACCAAAAGATATTATCCTTGGAGTTGCAGATATTTTATGTTGACAAAGCTATTGAAAAGGATCAAGGTGTTCCTATATTTGTAATAAATTACAAAACCCTGAACAACACTTTACAAAGGATAAGATGTCCAATTCCTAATATAAAGGATTTATTTGGCAGGCTTAATTCAGCCTTAATATTTTCCAAATGTGATTTAAAATTTGGATATTGGCAAATAGAAATTGCCCCGAAGACAGATACAAGACTATTTTTTGTCACATTCGTTCTTTAACAATGGAATTTTAGGCCTCTTGAGCTTAAAAATGCCGCTTCTAAATATCAAAATCTCATGAATGAGATATTTAATCCTTACTTAGAATGTTGTATTGCGTATATCGAATAGAGGAATTCCTGAAGGAGGATCGCGCACTCACTTATATTACCTAGAGGAGGAGACCTCACAAGAAATGGTGATTCCAATACGGTCAATTCCGGTGGTGAGGGTCTTTGAGGATGTATTTCAGGACATACTGGGGTTGCCACCTAGTTGGGAGATCGAGTTTCTCATTGACCTAGTACCAGGTACTCGCTCGATAGCCCAAGCGCCTTACCGCATGGGCCCTTCTGAGATATGTGAATTGAGGGAACGGATTCAACAACTCTTGGATCAGGGATTTATTCGACAGAACACAGTACCATGGGATGCACCCGTGTTGTTTGTGAAGAAGAGTGATGGCTCATTCCGTTTATGTGTTGATTATCAGGAATTGAATAAGGTCACGATTCGAAACATGTATCCATTGCCTAGGATTGGTGACCTTTTTGACAAGTTATGAGGGTCAACATTCTTTTCCAAAATTAAACAAGGATTGGCGTACCATCAATTGAGCTTTCGATCGGAAGACGTTCTGAAAATTAATTTTCTATCGCGGTATCATTCTTATGAGTATCGGGTGATGCCATTCAGACTCACCAATGCACCGACGGTACTCATAGACCTTATGAATCGAGTTTTTAGAGATTATATCAATTAGTTTTTAATAGTGTTCATAGACGACATTTTGGTTTACCCACACACGAAGGAGGAGCATGCCAAGCATCTTTGTATGGTCTTGCAGACATTGCGGGATCACCATCTTTATGCAAAGTATGAGAAATGTTGGTTTTGTCTTCGAGAAGTGCAGTTCTTGGGCCATATTGTGTAGGAGTAGGGGAATTCTATAGACCTAAGCAAGGTTTCAGTGGTGAGGGAGTGGGGTCAGCCAAAGACACCGACTGAGATTAGGAGCCTTTTAGGACTGGCTGGGAACTATCATCATTTCATCAAAGTGTTCTCCAAAATTGTAGGGTCGTTGACCAAGTTGACTCAAAAGGGAGTGCCCTTTGTATGGAGCGATCAGTGTCATTTGGCAATCGACGAGTTGAAAGACAAGCTAACATCGGCCCCCATTTTATCACTACCGAGGGAAGGAGTGGATTATCAAGTTTATACTGATGCGTCCTTACAAGGACTAGGGGGTGTGTTACAACAAGAAGAGAGGTTTTTAGCTTATGTGTCTCGAAATCTAAATCCCCATGAGAGGAATTACCCCACCCATGATTTGGAGTTGGCCGCGATCGTCTTTGCCTTGCGGATTTGGAGGCATTACCTTTTAGGGGAGAGATTCACCTTCTTTACGGACCATAAATCACTCCAATATTTATTTACTCGAAAGGATTTGAATATAAGGCAAAGGAGGTGGTTGGAGTTCGTGAAGATTTATAAGTTTGATATTCAATCTCATCATGGTAAGGCCAATGTAGTTGCGGGTGCATTGAGCCGACGACCTAAGGGAGAATTGGCGAAAGTTTGGAAGGCAAAGTGGAGCGAACGTAGGCACGATAATGAGATCGCCAGGGCATGTATGGTGGTTTTAGCAGTCACACCCGAGATTGTTATGCGGGTTGTATAGGCTCAGGTGAATGATCCTTTGTGTTAGGATAGGGTGAAATAGTTGCTTATAGAGGTTGTGGATTCGTACATCATTAGCTCCAAAGATGGGTTATGCTTTAATGGACGATTACTCGTGCCAGAGGAGGAAGATTTGAGACTCGCCATGTTGATGGAGGCTCATGGCTCCAAGTTTGCGGTACATCCCGATGGGGACAAAATGTACCAAGAGATTGAAAGGAAATACTGGTGGATGAGGATGAAATGGGACATTGCGGAGTTTTTATCGAAGTGTGCCACATGTCAACTTATGAAGGAAGATCACTAGAAACTGTCAGGGTTGTTACCGACACTTAAGATCCCAGTGTGGAAGTGGGAGAGCATCTTTATGGATTTCACTACGGGGTTACATGTTTCAGAGAGAGGGCATGATTCTATATGGGTCATTATAGACCGTTTGACCAAGGTGGACCACTTTCTGCCAGTCTCTATGGATTTTGAGACTTTTCAGTATGTGATACTATTTATCGCGAAGATAGTCAGGTTACACGGGGTCCCAATCAATATAGTGTTCGATAGGGACAAGATCTTTCTATCGCACTTTTGGTAGAGCCTCCAGGAGGCTATGGGAACCGATTTGAGTTTGATTACCGCCTATCATCCTCAGACAGATGGGCAAACAGAGAGGGTGAATCAAATGCTCGAAGATATGCTATGGATTTGCATTCTTAATTTTGGGGGAGGGTGGGAGCAGTACCTTCCTTTGGTAGAGTTCGCGTATAACAACTCGTACCAATTTACCATAGGCATGGCTCCATTTGAGGCATTATATGGTAGGCCTTGTTGCTCACCGACTTATTTGTTGGAGGTGAGGGATAACAAACTTTTGGGGTCGGAGATGCTTCAACATACTTCCGCAAAGATTGAGTCATTCGAGAGCGTAATGCCCAAGATAGACAAAAGAGCTATGCAGATGAAAGTCAGAAGCATGTAGAGTTAGAGATCCGGGATCAGGTGTTAGTACGGTTATCCCCTATGAAAGGGGTGATGAGATTTTGCAAAAAGGGGAAGTTAGTGCCAAGGTATGTAGGCCTTTTTCCCGTCATTGAGAGAGTTGGACCGGTGGTGTACCGTTTGGGTTTTCCCGATCATTTGCAGTGTATCCACGATGTGTTTCATGTTGAATAATTCAATAAATATACGAGTAGTCCAAGGGCATTTTGGCAAGTCCCACTTGAAGAGATAGATTTACATCTTGATATTTCTTACAAATAGAGGCCAGTGGCAATTTTGGATCGCAGTGAGCGCAAATTACGATCCAAAGTAGTACCGCTTATCTGGGTTCCGTGGGGTCATCATAGTGCGTACGAGTCCACTTGAGAGCATGAGGAGGACATGCAAGAACGGTATCCAGAGCTATTTACTTCAGGTACGTTCAAATTTTGAGGAATAAATTCCTTTGTAAGGGGGAGTACGTAACACCTCGTAATTTTTGGATAATTATTTGAATCAACTAATTCGGTAATTAGTGATCCTTAATTAATGAGAATTGATTAATGGGAATAATTAAAAGTGTAAAATTAATAAAGTTAACGAGTGAAGAGTTTATTTTAGAAATATAACCCGGATAGCGATTTTAAGTGCGCGATTGAGTCCAGTAGGCTCGAAATAGTAAAAAAGAAGTGGGTACTTACATATATTGGGTATTACGGTCCAATTACACATGTGTGAACATAACGAAGAGATTTGGGGTCATTTTAATTAGAGCCCATAGGCCCAAAACGTGAATAGTGTTTTAACCTCAAGGTGTGTAAGGGGTTAGGCATCATTAAGTCATAATAGAAGAGTAAAAGGAGAAGAGAGAGGGAAAGCTAAAGCAATAGTGAAATTGGGGATCTTGAAGAGGCATTTGCAGTCCAACTTTTTCTTCCAAATCCCTAGATCATCGTGGTTAAGGCAAATCGTTTAAATTTTGAGTATTAAATTGTATCTTGTTATTCATATCATAAGAGGTGTAATCCCATTTGAAATTTTAGGGTTAGTTCTTTCATAAAATTGGAGTTTTCTCTTTATAAGGATTATAAATTTGTAGATGATTTGACAAATGATGTAATTGATGATTGAGGATTTGAAAATTGATGAGACTATTAGTGCTAGGATGGTTGTAATGTAGAAAGGCATTTAGGATAAATTGGGGAAAACGTTTCTGCATAAACCTGTTCAAAACAGGGGTTTTACATTCATCAACGGTGGACTGCTGTTTATGCAGAAGCAGGAGAGAGGAGGAATTACCACTGTCGTTCGAACGATAGGGTGATTGGTTCGAATGAGATCTACTTTCATTCGAACGATAGGGCTCTTTGTTCGAACGAGATCTGATGATTGTCAGATTTCTGAAATCCCCTGATTCATACATGCTATGTTAGCAGTTTATAGTTTCTCCCCTAACTGAAATTGTGAAATTTAATATTGAAATAGGGTTAAATTGAGATTTCTTAACCTTGGAATTATTTGACTAAATTGCATGATATTAGAGTTGGAATTTCATGATTTAGAATATTATAATCTTGTTATTTAGTGAATTAAAGGGTGGACTAGAATCACCTAATTTCGGGCCGAGAGATAGGGAGTCCAGTTATACTTAAAAAAGGGGTTACATTAAGATAAGGGAAATTAATGTGTAAATAATAATAATAAGGAAGTCGGGGCATAGAGTTAAATATTTTAGGCTTGGGTATGGGCATGATACTCCAATAGCCTGAATTTCTATATATGTCGGTGTATTACATATATGATTTATATATATATATATATATATATATATATATTTGTGTGAATTAAATATATAGTAAAGTCATACCAATATAAATGCTATCATAGGAGGTTGCGCGATGTGGGTGAGTCCACTGGCTAGCGAATGCAAGGTGAGTATATTCCCAATCCATAGTGTCCGTGACTTAGGGGTGGGACCGTTATAGTATGGAACGGACACTTTCGACGGGAACTACGGCCGCCTCTGATGCATTCGGTGATAGCATTGTATATCCGACATATATATGAATGTTGACATATGATACGTATATATAGTGCATAATTATATACGGGAATTTACATACATAGATGGCATGAAATGTATATATATTATTACTTATGGGAATGTTAAATGAACTAAAGTGAAAGATCTATTATCCATATAAGTTAATGCGAGTAATAACTTAATAAGTAAAATACTATACTTACTTGGGGTACACTAGTGGGGTAATTAGTATAGTATTTGGGAAAGGATAGTTACGAGAGAAGTGGCTAGGAACATTAGCTTTTATCCGTTAGGCGTGCACATTAGTTGAGGCGTGAGTTAAACTTAAGGGCGTGCGCAACACTAATTTAAATATGAAGATCATTGTATATTTACTTCTTGCATTAAAATTCACTTGCTAAATATTTTTAAATGTTTTGGGTACTAACCCTTGCTATAAAATATTTTCAAAAACCTTTTAGGTGTCCTACCACAAGAGCGTTAGGCTTGACCCCTTCCTAAAGGGTACGTGACTGGAACTATGTGGAGTGTTGTGGTATCTTGGATGTAGTCGTCTATCTCATTATATCTTAGATAGGGATCTTCAATTGTACTTCCGTACTTGTACTTTTATATTCGGTTTTAGCATGTATTGAGATACTTTTATACTTGCATTTGTGAATGGCTTGTTGTCAACATTGTTAGACAGACTATTGCTTTTACTCTATGGCATGTTTTAGTTGGATTTATCGTATTGGGTTGTGGTTGTCCTTTTATATTGTTTGTCTTGATTAATCAAGATAAAATTCGACATCAACTTAATGAAACACTAGGTGGCTAGTAATTAATGAATGAATGACTGTGATGCTAAGAATGAACCAGATGAGATTCTTGTTTAATTTGATATAGGACTGATCACCCGATATTTTATTAGGCGGGGTGTCATAGATGGTATCAGAGCATAAGGTTCAAGTATCCTTAGGATTTGTGCGGCTTACTTTAGTTTCAGCATTGTGTTCTTTGGCATAGATCCCTATTGTTAGGCTTGTTGACTCATATTATGTCTATTAGTTTTCGCTCTTATGATATTTTAAGATTTGTATATATTGTGAGCTAATGCAACTCATTATATGTTTCATATGCCGCCAAAGAGAGCGAGAGGTAGACCCGCGAGGGAAGCAGCCCGAGAAGGAGAGGGTGAGGCTCCCCAGGAGCCTGAGGTACCACATCCACATGGGCTTGTTTCCATCGAGCAGGTAGCGGGTAGAGTGGCGTAGGTAGTTAATGCCACCATGATAGCGATGAAAGCTCACCTTCCTCGGCATCAGACACCACAGGACATTTTCTCAGTAGGGCAGGGTCCCCCAGGGATGACGGAGTGGCAGCGAGTACGGGGGGCTTCCAAAAAGGTTATCCCCCAGAGTTCCAAGGTAACGCAAATGTGATTGCATCTTACAAGTGGAGGCGTGATATACAGAGGCACCTACGCATGGTGGAGTGTAGTGAGGTGCAGAGGCAGATGCAGATGCTTACGACATTTAGGCTGATGGGAGATGCCTTGTAGTGGTGGGAGTCAGTTACCATAGTTGCAGAGAGAGATTCCATGTCAGTTGTAGAGTTTTGGGCGCGATTCGACCGTAAGTACTTTCCCCCGGCTGTCGAGACAGAGATGAGGAGGAGGCTTAGGGAGTTGACACAGGGAGATAGATTTGTTGCTGAGTATGAGGAGAAGTTCACTCATCTGGCCACTCTCATTCCAGATGAGGTGAACAACGAGGAAAGGAAGAAATCTATGTTTGTTGATGGGTTGGCTTGGAGGATTAGGCAACATTTGATAAGGAATCCGACTTTTATGACGTATACTGATGTGGTTAATGCAGCCCTTCTTCATTGTGAGGGCCATCGCTTCTATCTTAAAGGAACAAAGAGGGGTGGGGAGCTGACCCAGCAGGGCAAGGCCAATGGAGGTCCTTCGAGTGGTGCACAGAAGGGGCAGGATACTAGTCAGGGGAATACCGCCAAGAGATTCTTATTTGGAGGTCAGGGGTTTAGGCAGGGCCCGCAGGGCCCAAATCTACAGTAGGTTCCTCAGGCCCGCTAGGGCCAAGGGAACAATGGGGGTGGCCATCAGGGTCAACATCCAGGGCAACCGGGCAGCCTCACCAGGATCGCCAGGGCCCACCTTAGGGACCGCAGCATCAGGGATAGCAGGGTCAATATCAGGGGAACGGCCAGACACTCTGCTACATTTGTGTCCAGGTAGACCACCTTAGGAGAGATTTCTTGAGGATAGATAAGGGCCAGCAGCATGGTGCCCCATAGGGACATCAGGCGTAGGGACCTATGGCGGCACCATCACTCCTAATCCAGCAACAGTTGGGACAGTTGTAGTATAGACGTGTGTACAACATTCGAGAAGTTTTGATCCCTTCCGCACCACATGCACCGCCAGCAGTTGAGGGTACATTCCCTATCCATGGTCATGATGGCAGAATTCTTTTCGATACTGGTGTATCACCTTCATTTGTTAGGAACCATTTTGGAAAAGTTGTTGGGTTACTAGACACAGATGATAGTCTACTCGTGTGTGTAGAGTCACCGATAGGGGGGGATCGCTTATTCACTCTATTTGTAGGGGTAGACATTAGGATTGGGGGTTTGAGTTTTGCGATGAATCTTTTGGTATTGGATTTGGAGGGCTATGATGTGATCATGGGTAGAGATTGGTTAGCCGGTTATAGAGCGATGGTTGATTGTTATGAGAGAGCCATAGTGTTCTGTATCCCGGGGCAAGAAATGTTTTCAGTGACGATTCCCCTTCCTGAAGGAGGATCGCACACTCACTTATATTACCTAGAGGAAGAGACCTCACAAGAAGTGGTGATTCCAATACTCTCAATTCCTGTGGTGAGGGACTTTGATGACATATTTCAGGACATATCGGGGTTGCCACCCAACCGGGAGATCAATTTTATCATTGACATAGCGTCAGGTACTCGGTCGATAGCCCGAGCGCCTTACTACATGGCCTCTTCTGAGATACGCGAATTAAGGGAACAGATTTAGCAATTCTTGGTTCAGGGATTTATTCTACAGAGCTCATCTCCATGGGGTGCACCCGTGTTGTTTGTGAAGAAGAGGCACGGCTCACTTCATTTACGTGTTGATTATCCGGAATTGAATAAGGTCACGATCCGAAATAAGTATCCACTGCCTAGGATTGATGACTTTTAAACCTATTAAGAGGGTCAGCATTCTTCTCCAAAATTGATCTAAGACCTGGGTACCATCAATTGAGGATTTGAGAGGAAGACGTTATGAAAATCGCCTTTCTATCGCGGTATGGTTCTTATGAGTTTCGATGATGCCATTCGGACTCACCAATGCATCGGCGATATTCATTGACCTTATGAATAGTATTTTTAGAGTTTATCTCGTTCATTTTTTCGTAGTGTTCATAGACGACATTTTGGTGTACTCACGCACGGAGGAGGAGCATGTCAAGCATCTTCGCATGGTCTTGCAGACATTGTGGGATCACCCACTTTACGCAAAGTATGAGAAATGTGGGTTTTGGCTTCAAGAAGTGTAATTCTTGGTCCATATTGTGCCGGAGTAAGAGATTTCTGTAGACCCAAATAAGGTATCAGTGGTGACAAAGTGGGGTCATCCCATGACACTGACTGAGATCGGGATATTTTTAGGACTAGCTGGGTACTATCACCGTTTCATCAAAGGGTTCTCCAAAATTAAAGCGACAATGGCCAATTTGACTCGAAAGGGAGTGCCCTTTGTATGGAGCGATCAGTGTCAGTTGGCATTCAACGAGTTAAAAGACTAGCTAACATTGGCCCCCATTTAGCATTACCGAGGGCAGGAGTGGATTATTGGGTTTATACCGACACATCCTTACAAGGACTAGGGGGTGTTACAACAATAAGAGAGGGATATAACTTATGCGTCCCGAAATCTAAAGCCCCATGAGAGGAATTATCCCACCCATGATTTGGAGTTGGCTGCGGCCGTCTTTGCCTTACCGATTTGGAGGCATTACCTTTTAGGGGACAGATTCACCTGTTCAAGGACCATAAATCACACCAATATTTGGTTACTCAAAAGGATTTGAATATGAGGCAAATGATGTGGTTGGGGTTCGTGAAGGATTATCAGTTTGATATTAAATATCATCCTGGTAAGGCCAATGTAGTTGAGGATGCGTTCAGATAACAACCTAAGGGAGAATTGGTGGAAGTTAGGAAGGCATAGTGGAGCGAACTTAGGCACGATGATGAGATATCTAGGGCATGTATGGAGATTTTAGCAATCACACCCGAGATTCTTATGAGGGTTGTACGGGCCCAGGCGAATGATCCTTTATGTCAGGACAGGGTGAAACAGTTGCTAGCAGAGGGTGCGAATTCCTACACCATTAGCACCGAAGGTGGGTTACGCTTTAATGGACGGTTAGTCGTGCCATAGGACGAAGATTTGAGACTCCCCGTGTTGATGGAGGCTCATGGCTCCAAGTTTTTGGTACATCCCAGTGTGGAAAAAATGTACTAAGATATGAGAAGGCAATACTGGTGGACGGGGATGAAACGGGACATTACGGAGTTTGTCTCGAAGTGTGCCACGTGTCAACTTGTGAAGGTAGAACACTAGAAACCATCGGGGATGTTGCAGCCACTTGAGATCCCGGTGTGGAAGTGGGAGAGCATCTCTATGGATTTCATTACGAGGTTACCTATTTGACAGAGAGGGCATGATTCTATATGGGTCAATGTAGACTGTTTGACTAAGGTGGCCCACTTTATGCCGGTCCGTACAGATTTTGAGACTTTGCGGTATGTAACACCTTGTAATTTTTAGGTAATTATTTAAATCAACTAATTCGGTAATGGGTGATCCTTAACTAATGAGAATTAATTAATGGGAATAATTAAAAGTCTATAATTAATAAAGTTAACGAGTGAAGAGTTAATTTTAGAAATATAACCCGGCTGGCGATTTTAAGTGCGCGATTGAGTCCGGTAGGGTCGAAATAGTCAAAAAGAAGTTGGTACTTACATATATTGGGTATTGGGGTCCAATTACCCATGTGTGAACTTAATAAAGAGAGTTTGGGTCATTTTAATTAGGGCCCATATGTAATGTCACTACTTTTATATGTTCATATATAGTTTGTTTTAAATATTTCATTATTACATATGAGATATGGAAAATGTGTTATTATGGATAATGTTAATTTATTATTTTTACTTTAATCCTCCATTCATAAATCATAAAATATCAAATTAGTTACAAACATAAAATTTTAAAGTTTTTGGTAGGAATGTTCATATTAGAGACTAGTTTTGACCATTATAATATAACAATTGACTTCAGGTAAAAACTAAAAGGTTTTAGATATATGAATTAGATTTCTAACACAATAAAAGGTTTGTTAAACGGAGGTCTGAGCAAGAAGTTATACAAAAATTATGAAATAAGGGCAAACTTGTCCATCCTTTAAGTCATATATTGTCTTATTACCACATCATGTGTTATATTTTGATTGGTTGGAAGGGGATGCTATTTCGCCCGACTTAAACAATTTGAAATAACCTCCTTCTTCACCAAAATGGATTAAATCAAAGTCTTATACCATATCCTAAGTTAAATGATAAGTTTTGGGATAGAAAATGTAATTTTAGGAAACTTTAGGGACTTGATTTTAATTAAAGAAAGCTTTAGGGACTAAAATGAAAATATAAAAAGGTCCATTTTTTAAATAAAATATTTTCAAAGTCCTCTAAGAAATATTGAAAATGTATGGTGTAAAATTACTAAAATACCCTTTACGTGTAAAATGACCCTTATACCCTTAATAACTTTACACCTCGTGCTTGACACCTCGTGTTATATTTATTCCACCAAACCTTAAACGTGTAATCCATATAAATAAGGATAAAACACATTACATGTATTTAAAAAAGGCTAAAACACATGTCGCAGTTCGGTGAATTAAGACTGCAAGACCGCTCCGTTATGCGACACGTAAAAGCTTACTTGCCATTGTAAAAGCTTTGTCGACTAGACATGTATCAACACCCTAATATTTTTGGAAACATATAAATAAGGCCTTTAGGATCATTATTACACAAAATTCATTCAAAATATCTTAGAGAAATAGTGAGAGAAAGTACGAGGAAGTTTTAGAAGAAATTCTGTCTTAGCGACCCAAGACCCGATACTTGTAATTTCGAACCTTTATTTAGGTAAGTACTCTGACATTCCTTATGTGTTTTAACAATATGATATTACGAAAACTATATATATATATATATATATTGTGAACTACTTTTATTCTCAAAATTCATCTGATACCGATGATTGATTCCTTGTGATATGTTTATATTTGTCCATATAGACATACCGATTAAAAAGAGTTTTGAAAATGATATTTAATATTAGAAATAAGATTCGGCCTAAGGGACCTCTCTTACTGACTGACCTTCCTAGTTGGGTTATCGCTGGTGTGCCCTAAATAAGGTGTTGTGACGAATAAGTTCGAGTCACCCTCAACTATCGGGGAATAATACGGTAGAAGAATACGGTATTAGAGTGTACTTGGCCATTAAAATAATATGATTGAAAGAAAAAGATATTAAAATTGATTTGTCGTATCTCTTCTATTATGTGCTATTCATTTCTATATACTGTCATCTCAAATTTTATACAGCAAATTCCTATCCATATATGTATATGCCGACTCTTTGGATTTGAATAGGTATCAATTTTCTGAACAAAACCTTGGAATATGTGGAGATTGAACCTCACTAGGCTTTTAACTGATGTTGTATAACTAACAATTTTTCAGGAAATAAGTAGGCTTGGAGGGAACAGAAAAGGACTATATGGAAGATTCAGCTTTTAGGGATTTGTTTGCTATTTTAAGTAAAAAGTTTGTTATATCATATAGAGCATGCTTGTATCTTTTGTAATAAATTTTAAATTTCGTCTTAAGTTGTAACTCGCTGTTACTTGTAATATAAATGATGTTTCCTTTTAGAAATATCCGATGGCGTAATTACATTATTTTCTGTATTTTACGATTCATAACCATGTAATTGTATTTTTGTTGCATTTAATTAAGGAAACAATTTAAGTCATAATATTTGTTGCCCTAGTGCCATGTCAAGACACTCGTTCACAAATACTATTTTGGGACCAGGTCGTGACAATGGTGGTATCAGAACATAGGTTATAAACCCGTAGACTACTGAACAAAAGTTTTGAACATTATAGATTTTAAGTTTCCATACATAGGATATAAGAGTAAATATCTGACTTATGTGATAATCCTCCATATGTCTTACAGTCTATATATAATTGTTTATATAAAATTATTCTTCTAATTTGAATACTATAATGCATCTTATATTTGGCCATGACTGTAGAAAATGACCAAGACCAGATCAACTCCGGGAGCTAGTGGTTCAATTGTGGGAGGACTAGAAGGTGCATACAAGGCCATTGAGAGTCTGGCAAAGATTGTGGAGTATCAGGTGAATAATGGAGCAACAAGGAATCCTGAACTAAGTAGATGTACTATTGAATAGTTCAAGAAGTTAAATCCTCCATCTTTTCAAGGTACTCCTAACCCCACTGAATCAAAAAGTTGGGTGATGTAGATGGAAAAGATGCTCAATGTTCTTAAATGTATCGATGAACAAAGGGTTTCATTTGCAACATTTATGTTAGAAGGTGAAGCCTAACATTGGTGGAGAATGACTAAGAGAATACACGAGGATGGGGATAATTAATAAAGGCGTAGGCCCCCAATTTCTAATTTAAAACTTTTTTACTTCAAAAAGTAATAACTTCCTTTTATGAGATGCGGAAGCGTAGATGATGGTTCAATTAAACAACCAATTTTAATTTCTTTTTCAAATAAAAATTAAACAAAGTGAAATATGATGGAACACACACATATGTTAATTTGATTTCACTTAAACACAATTAATCAACCCAAGTCCTAGAAATTTGCCTAACACAATCTTTATTTCATTTTAGTAAATTAGGCCAAACTAAATTTTAACAAATTAAATTAATTACTTGAATTAACTACACATTACTCAATATTTATTTAGCACCAAATTAAACAAGTAGTGATTAAATCAAATTTTATCTTTTTACCTAAGCATGCATTCTAGGTGAGTATTGCAAAAGATAAAACAAACAATGGATCACTACGTCGCGATCTACGAGGAAAAACCCACAAACGAGAAACAACGTCGGACGGCCCTAGCCATAAGTCCACTAAGTATGGTATTTTTCAAGTACAAGACACGAAAGACTTATAACACTCGACTCGACTCCTTTCAAGCCCCGATGCTCCTTCTCGCACCGACCTCTACTTAGTTACAATTCCGGGCAACACCAGAACCTTGGAATTCACCAATGAGGAACTAGTAAGCAACCGTCAACTATATGTGGTGCCTTTCACCATATGAGAATGCCGTAGCAAAAACCGCTACTTCTTCTTTGTGGGATTTAGAAGAAAATCCAAACTTCTCTTCAAACGGATGTAGAGATATACCGGTGCCAAATACTCCAAGCAAGATATATATATATATGAAACTTTGGGTGTAAAACAATTGTTTAAAATATATTTCTTGAAAAACAACAACACTTAAACCATGAACTTCTCTTGGAAGAATTTGCTCTCAAAAACTATCTCTAGGAGTTGTAATAGAATGAAAAGTTAAGTTAAAAAACTTGGTTCCCGCACTTACATATTCAGATATAAAGTTAGTGGGAAAGTGGATAAAAATTGCTCAAAACTGCCAATTAACTGTTCCCTCCAAAACTCGTTCGAATGAGATTTTCGTTCGAACGAAGTCTCATTCGAACGATCCTTCTAACGAAGTTTCATAGAGAACTCATTAGAAATCTCGTTGGATATCTCGTTCGAACCATCATTCTCGTTCGAACGATACTTCGAACGATATTCCAGTGGCCTTTCGTGGGAACTCGTTAGCAAACTCGTTCGAACGACATTATTGTTCGAACGACAAACTCGATCGAACGACAATTCGAAAGAACTTCCAGAAAGTTAAAAAATTTATTTTTAGCCCAGAAACTTTATATACTTTATTTTAAAATTTTAATTAAATCTTTCTGAAAATAAACAACATTTTAAACATAAAAATTCACCCAATATAAAATGTTCCAAGCTCCTATATATATATTCAAAATGCATTCATACCTTAGGAGCAATGGAACCAATGTTGTTGACGTAGAAACGAGGCACATTAAACTCATCATTTGATGAAGCTTTATACTCTTAGTCGCTACGTCTTCAACAAACACCACATAGGCTTGAATGGATACAATAACTCTATCATATGACTCAAACGTTTTTGTCCGTAATTGAGCCAAAACTATAAAGGACTCAATTGGAAATTTTTTTTCCTTACAAATCTCTCCCTTTGGCTATTCCGGGACAAATACTAAAAAAAATCCTAAAGGGTCGTGAATCTCACTAGACTCAAAAACATCCCACCCAATACTTGACACAAGACCCAAGGATCACAATCTTTGCCGGTGAAACTTGCCACTTAGAATATAATATCTACACACTTAAGCAAACACATTAAACGCATAGGTAATATCAAGAATATTAAATGCATAAATTAATTACTCCCCCTAAATTAATTCTTTCTCTCCTTTATCAACTATGATCAACCTAAGAAGATAGCGCTCTCCCCTAAGTAAAATCTCCCAAACTAAGATACGATTACAATAGGATTATATACCATTTGTCCCCCTATCATTCTTCCCCTTTTTGTTCAGGAATAGACAAAGGATTAAGAATTAAAACATTAACTTATCTCCCCTAATTAAAGCATATCCACCCTTAAACTAAACAAGGGATAAATAGAATGGGATAACAAGCTAAACATGAAATTGTTCATAAAGTGATGAGAACATTAAGGCACATAGGCATAAAAATCATAACTAATCCAACAAATAATAATGGATACCAACTAGGATGCAAGAAAATGATTCCAATATGATACATAAAGTATTAAGCTTGCGATATCAACAAAGAATGCAACAATATGGATACCAATTATGAATTAAAGCATATATGGACTAGAAAGCAAGGCAAAGACCAAATAAAACCATATTAAATATATGTATACATAATATATACCAAATAAACTCAAGTACACATATATAGATATAAACACACAAATGACACAAAATAAAGTAAGCTTTTCGCACTCGTATGGCAAAAATATGTCATATGGAAACGGAAGTGTTGGGATGTTAACCAGCAACAATTAAATTTATCCCAATCATTTAAGAACATGTTCACGGAGTTCTCAATTGATTGCAAACTTCATCACATTTGAATATGACCTCATGTGACAATATAAATTGAACTTAATGATCAAACATACACAATGCATACAGGCCTAACATGTTGATGATTCTACAAATCAATAGAGTCATGACATTGAAAAGCGCAACTAGGATAAACGGACATTGTGCAAACCGTTGATATACCATCAAATCTCCCTTAATAAGAATTTATTAATTTTGAGTGAATATAGCATTCAAACATAGGCCTTGGCAAATATTTTTCTTTTGAATCCCATATTTTCTATTTTTAGGCCTTTGAACCACGTATTTCTTTTAGGTCCAAGCAAACGGTGGCTTACTATTCACAAAGTATAATAAATCCCTTCGGATCCCTTCCCCGTGCACTTTTATATTTATCATGTTTTATATCTCACACAAATCTCACGTGCAACGGATTTTAACATGCACTAGTCCTCCTAGGTCACAAATATGTAGATGACAAGATTGGTGGGAGAACACCTCACAAAGCTCAAATATACATATAAAGTTAAAACTTCAAATGAGCTCGTGCATGTGTGAATTGAGGCATATAAAAGTTGAATTCATTTAAGCAAAACAAAATCCAACTACTCCATGTAATCATGGTAAATAACACAATAAGGATTGATAATCTAAACCAAAAGTTCTAGACACATGGGAGCGTAAAAGATGGGATTCAAACACAATTATATGCCATATAAATTGTGTCAAACTAAAATACACACAAAAAAAATCTTTTTGAGTTTTTGAAATTTTTAACCAAAAATAAAAATATATACCCAAAAGAGAAACAAAAATCATTTGTAGTTTTCATTAAGCTTAAATTACCAAAAAAAATAAAACACAAATGATAAACAAAAATCTTTTTATATTATTTCATTTAATGCAAACAAAATGAAGGAAATATAATACAAAAGATAAACAAAAATCATTATTCTAGCATGTGATTAAGCATGAAGCATAGACTAGAAAATTACTAAACAAGCATAAATTTAGCATGATAATATAGCATGAAGTACAAAAGCTAAAGTATGTAAATAAATCTAACACATTCAACCTTTAGAATTTACGAGGGAGGAAGCAGGTGAAAGCAAGTGAGAATAGAAAAACCTATCTTGTAAAGTTACCAAGTCGGATCTCCTAACCCAAAATAATGACGAATGACGATATCGGGGCGTAGGAATCTGGGCTACCATGGTTGCCTTATGTTGGGTTTTTCTAGGACCTCTCTTAAGATCAAAAGAAAATTTCCTAGGATGACCTTTTTAACCACAATGTGAGAACCTAAAGACTCGATGAAAAGACTTACCTAACGAATGATCTCTAACGTTTTTCCTAGGCGATTCTCCTAAAACATGGGTTTTGGCTTTATGAGTAGATTAATTACAAGTATCGAAGCCTAAACCACAAGTGTCATTTTTAATTTGAACCGTTCCTAAAATTTTATCTAGTTTCTCCGAACGACACTCCAAATCAAATTTGACTTTCCTAGAGTCTTTTAATTTATTTTGTAATTCTAAAATGTTAGGCTCTAAGAAAACATTTCTCTCTTCAAACTCGAGAAGCTCCTTTTTCATTGACTCCATTAAACCTATAAGCTTATCTCTCTCGCCTTCTATATATTCAAGCTTCTATCGAAGAGTTCTCTCTCGTGTCCTAAGGTCCTCCACTAACGCACTTTCATTAACGATCTTAACATGCTCTCTTAAACTCGCTTCTAACTTCAAATTAGATCTTTTTAATTTAATCGATTCTTCATATAATTCTTGAAAATCATTTTGATGTTCACTCACATTAACCTCTTCTTCATTTTCACTCTCTCTTTCTTCTTCGCTCTCACTACCATCAAAAACAACATAATCATAAACTTTGACCTTGGAAGTGTCATGTGTTAAAATTTTATCATTAGAAGAGTGTTCACTATCACTCACATGACTAGCCATAAAAGCCACAATGTTGGGCTTAGAGGAGGAATCGGGTCCCTCTTCATTATCATTATCACTATCACTATCACTAAGGGTTGGATTAAAAGACTTTGATTGCTTACCCTCTCTCCTTAGCTTAGTGGGGCACTCAAAAGACCTATGTACATACCCTTCATAACCAAAACATCTATTTGACCCGTCCCTATTTAAATTTTCAGTAATAGTTTTAGGGATTTTCTCAGCATTGTCATGCGTAGATTTTTCAAAATTCTTAAAATCATTTTTAAATTTATCTTTGTTCAATTTAAGAAATTTTAGAAACCTTCTAGCATACTAGGCCATATCTTCCGAGTCACTTTCACTCTCGCTCTCTACTACATGTTTTTCCTCTTTTCAGTCTTTTAAAGCAATGCACTTTTCAATTTTCTTTTCGTTTTTAGAGGAAAACATGTCCAGTTCATAGGTTTGTAAATCACGTACGAGCTCTTCTAATTTTGTAGAGGCTAAAGTTGGTAAAGAATTTAAAACGGTCACTTTTGGAATAAATCTATCGGGTAGGGACCTTAAAATTTTCTTTACTACAAGGTTGACAGGTATTTTCTCTACGAAATTAAAAGATGAATTAACAATATCAGAAAGTCTGGCATAAAATTCATCAAAAGTTTCTTTATCGTTCATTTTCATGGTTTCAAATTTAGTAGTGAGGTTTTGGAGTTTTGAAGCTTTTACGACACTTGTACCTTCATGAGTGAGTTGTAAAATATCCCACACTTCTTTAGCGGTCTCACACGTCATAATGCGTGGGAATTCATTCGGTGTGATAATGATAAACAAGGTGTTTAAACCTCAGAAATTATAATTTGATAATTTAAATTCACTCTCACTCCATCTTTCGGATGGTTTTGGAACACGTACTGATATACCCGTTTATATTCTAGGAGGGTCGCCTCCACAACGGACGACCCTAAGAGGGGCCGACCCTTCACCAGGCTCCACCTGGCCTTCACCAGACCCAGACGACCCTACGAGGGGCCGACCCTTCACCAGGCTCCAGACGACCCTGCGAGGGGCCGACCCTTCACCAGGCTCCAGACGACCCTGCGAGGGGCCGACCCCTCACCAGGTTCCGGCCGACCCTACGAGGATACGACAGTACGAGGACAGAATCAAGCCAGACTCACTACCAGAAGAAACTTTGCCCTCGGCCTCGGCTCATAGGCCGAGGGTGATATCATGACAGCGCGTGGTTTGGGAGACGCGTGGAACAGTGCGCGTGAGGCTCATATGACACGTGGAAGACCGTTACAACCGAATCACCCCCTCACGTGAGGGAATATCATGTCATCATTTGGCATCTACAGGTGTCAACAGGGGATTGGCTAGATCATTATTCACATGCACCATGCTTACCTGGGGGGTACACTACACCCCCCAAGACCTATATATACTTGTCACCCCCAACCCTACAGGGGATCGATCCATGAACAGTAGCCCTAGCTAAAACTCTGCTTGTACACACAGTAGAGAGAAAGAGAGGGTTATGTGCATTGTATCCAAGGCCATTAGTGCCCATACTTAGTGGATCACACACTCACAGTGGATGTAGGCCAAATTGGCTGAACCACTATACATCATTGTCTTATTTCCTCTAATACTCATCCCCTTCTGCATACTTATACACTCATACATCTCTATGGCTGCCATGGCCGCTACTGTTTGAGCTCACTATCACTTATCCGGTGGTGCTAAATCTTAGCATCATCAGTTTGGCGCCGTCTGTGGGAACGAGAAGACATCTCTTCCTTTGTACAGCTTGACCTCACTGGGCACTCTGGTGGTGAACCAACACTCCCCCTGAGAGGAGGCGTTTCACCATTGAAAGAGACCCACTAAGGTTCCCAAGCTAACCAGTATTTTCTTCAGTTTAGCTCTTCATAGCTCAAGCACATGGCACCTGATATGCCACCGCCACCACTTCCCCCGCCGGATGATGGGGGAAGACCCAGTTCCAGTCAGCCACCACCTCAGTCTGAGATGGCTGATGTGGCAGCAGCCCTAAAGTCTCTAGCAGCCAGCCAGCGGATGATGCAGGAGCAGTTTACAGCTCTAAGTCAGAATATACTGAGACCACCAGGGGTCTCACCTGAGATGATTACTCCGGCAGCAGCTCCAGGACATCATGAGGCCAGGGGACCACCCCAGGCACCACATAAAGACCTGCCACCCCCTCAGCGGCGTAGGGATGTTGCTGACCCCCGGCGTTTACGCCTGGGGAGGCAAGGAAACCCTTACCCCGAGGACAGGTATGATGATCTGGAGGAAGAAGAGGCTCCAGTAGAATGCTGGGAGCCATATGAGGTCTCCAACAATACAGTACGACCCCTCAAGGACAGTAGAGGAAAGTGCGGGAAACCAAACCCTGATGATCGCCCAAGAGGCTCTGCTTTTGACCGCCTGAGCAGGGGGTCGGCCTTCGAGAGGCTGGGCCCAGTGAATGACCTGCGAGACAAGTTGTCCAAGTCAAGAAGCGCAGCGAGATCTAGGAAAGAAGCAGAAGGCCGACCCCAAAGACGGGATGACGGCCAAAGGGAAGTGAATAGCCGACACAGGCCTGCTGTAGCGGAGCCCTCCATCCACCTCCGAGAGGCAGCAGGGGATAACATTGGCCAGGCCGACCCTGTGAGGCCCTGGAATGACTCAATCCAGAGGTTAGAGGATAAGATTAGCGACATACTGAAGAGCCGGGACCCTCTTCAGAGGGGATACACAATAGGCTCACCCTTTGTGGCAAAGATAGTCAACTTCCCCACGCCATCAAAGTTCAGGCCTCCTGTGGTCACCCCAAGATACGATGGGAGCACCAACCCTGTCCACCACGTGGAGATGTATCAATCCGCAGCAGACATATACTCTATCTCAGATGAGATGAGATGTCGTGCCTTCTCTGGTACCTTGACAGGGGCTGCGCATGTCTGGTACACATCCCTTCCAAAAAATTCTATTGGAAGCTTTAAGCAGTTGGCAGACCTGTTCATCCATAATTTCTGCTTTGGGGTGAGGCCACAGAAGAAGACCACACACCTGCTCTATGTTAAGCAGGGAAAGCACGAGACTCTGAGAGACTACATAGCCAGATTCAATAAAGAGAAGCTGGAGGTGGAAGACTATGAGGAGAGCATAGCTATGACAGCCCTGATTGGAGGGCTCCAGAAGGGGAAGCTATTATGGAAGCTGGCCGAAGACCCTCCGAGGACGATGGCTGAGCTGTTGTCAACAGCAGGGAAGGTGATGAACGCCGAAGAGGCGATGGCCGCAAAACATGAAGACGAAAAAGGAGGTGCAAGTGGGAATAAATACCCCAAGAAGAACAAAGAGGGGAAGAAGAGGACCATGGATGATAAGTTCGCGGGGTACACCCCTCTGACGGTCAGCTGTGAACAGATCCTCAATGAGATAAAGAGTGACCGGACACTGAAGTGGCCTGAGAAGCTGAGGGCAGCCCCCGGCAAGAGAAATAGGAACCTGTGGTGTGAATTTCACCAAGACCACGGCCACGTAACAGACAAATGCTTTGCTCTGAAAGATGAGATTGAGAAGATGCTGAAGGAAGGGAAGCTCAGAAAGTACGTCGACAAAGCCGACTTCAAGAGGGGCCGAGGGGACGACCCCAGAAAGAAGCGAGTCGATGCCTGCAGAGAAGGTCCTCAAAAAAGAGGGGACGACCCCTCTGATGATGAGGACGACCCCGACCTCCCGCCGAGAGACGACCACGGCCCTGTCAAGAGGCTCAATATGATCTCGCTCGGGGTGGGAATGATCTCCGGGGGACTTGCAGGAGGAGGGTCTGAGGTCGCCGATAGGAAGGCCCATGTCGCTGAGGCTAAGGCAGTGATGAAGACGGTGTACTCAACCTCCGTAGAGGTCAAGTCAGAAAAAAGGAAGAAGGTTGATATGGACACTTTGATTGTGGGATTTTCAAGAATGGACTTCAAGGGCCTATTGGCCCCGCATGATGACCCTCTCGTCATCACCACCAGGGTGCACGGGTGCGAAGTGCCGAGGATCCTGGTGGATGGGGGCTCATCCGCAGATGTGATGTTTTGGCCATGCTTCAAGGCCCTGGGCCTCAGTCGTGCCAGACTTGTCCCATACCATCATCCATTGATTGGGTTCAGTGGGGAGAAGGTTCACCCTCTAGGAATATATGAAGCTGATGTCAGGATGGGGGACGAGTGGCCGAGATGGCTCACCAAGAGGGTCAGTTTCTTTGTGCTGGATGAGCATGTGTTTTCGGCATACAACATCATACTGGGACGTGTGGCTCTCAAGGGGTTTGAAGCTGTGCCGTCCACGGTCCACCAGATGGTTAAGTTCCCTACCCCTTATGGGGTGGGGGAAGTTCAGGGAGACCAGACGACAGCGAGAGAGTGCTACTACAACTCCGCTGAAGAAAGGGAGGCACACAAGAGGGCTACAGCCACTTACAACATTGATACCCTAGACCCCAGGGACGAGACGAAGCTCAAAAAAGGAGAGGCCGCTGAGGAGGTAGAACCCATCATCCTCGATGAGGATGACCCGGGAAAAACCGTCCAAGTTGGCAAATCTCTGAAGCCCAGTATCAAGGAAGACCTCATCAAACTGTTGAGGAGAAGGCGAAGCGTCTTCGCGTGGAGTCATGTAGATATGCCAGGGATCGACCCTGAAATCATGTGCCACAAACTCAATGTGGTAGAGGGAGTGAAGCCGGTAAAGCAGAAGAGGAGGATTTACTCTAAAGAAAAGTATGAGGTCATCAGGGATGAGGTTAAAAAATTAGAAGACGCTGAATTTATCAGAGAGGTCATCTACCCTGAGTGGCTGTCCAATGCAGTCATCGTCCCAAAGGCCAACGGCAAGTGGAGAATGTGCGTGGACTTCACAGACCTCAACAAGCATTGTCCCAAAGACAGCTTCCCTCTCCCCCGCATCGACCAGATGGTAGACGCTACCGCAGGCCATGAGCTCATGAGTTTCATGGATGCCTACTCAGGGTATAACCAGATTTTCATGAACCCCGAGGACTCAGAGATGACCGCCTTCATCACTGACAAGGGGACATACTGTTACAGGGTCATGCCCTTTGGCCTAAAAAATGCGGGGGCAACGTACCAGCGCCTCGTAAACAAAATGTTCGAAGACCAAATTGGGAAGTCTATGGAGGTTTACGTAGATGACATGCTGACCAAGAGCCTGAAGGCAGAGGATCATGTGGCAGACCTGGAAAGGACCTTTAATACAATGGACAAATACAAAATGAAGCTCAATCCGGCCAAGTGTGTCTTCGGGGTCGGAGCGGGGAAGTTCTTGGGGTTCATTGTCAATCAAAGAGGCATCGAGGCCAATCCTGAAAAGATAAAGGCCCTTATTGAGATGAAGACCCCCAAGTCCATTAAAGACGTTCAGAGGCTCACAGGGAGAGTGGCTGCCTTGAATAGATTTGTGTCAAGGGCTACAGACAGGTGTCTACCATTCTTCAAAATCCTCAGGAAAGCCTTTGAATGGAGCGAAGAGTGTGATGAGGCTTTCAAGCAGCTGAAATCATACTTAGGGTCTCCCTTGCTGCTGTCACGACCCGTGCAGGGTGAACGACTGTACGTGTACCTTGCTGTCTCAGAATCCGCTATCAGTGCAGCAATCGTAAGAGACGAAGATGGGATACAGAAGCCCGTATATTTCAACAGCAAGGCACTCCAGGGGGCAGAGCAGAGATACCCGAGGATGGAGAAGTTGGCCTATGCCTTGATCCATGCCTCAAGGAAGATGAAACCGTACTTCCAGTCCCATACTATGGTCATCCTTACTGACTCTCCTCTTAGGCAGATCCTACACAAGCCTGAAAAATCAGGAAGGCTAATGACCTGGGCTATAGAGTTGGGGGAATTTGACATTGTGTATCAGCCTAAGACAGCCATTAAGGGGCAAGCCTTGGCAGACTTCGTGGCCGAGTTCACATGGGAAGAAGATGAGGCCGAGGGTGAGACCCTCGGGAAGGCAGATACAGAAGACAGACCCGCAGACACACCTGCAGAAATGGCTGAGACGAGCACCGCTAGAAGGAAAGTGACTGAAAACGAAGAGGGAAGATACATCTTTAGACAGGGGTCCCTCTCTGAGGGAAATTTTTCTGAAGGAAAGACTCCGTGGAGCCTCTTCGTTGACGGGTCCTCCTGTGATAGCGGAAGTGGTGCTGGACTGATACTATCAGCACCCGATGGCACGGACGTCGAGTACGCCCTGAGGTTCAATTTCAAAGCCTCCAACAATGAGGCTGAGTATGAGGCCTTGATAGCTGGCCTCTCCTTAGCCAAATCCCTTAGTGTCAGCCAAATTTTGGTTCACAGTGATTCAAGGCTGGTGGTGAATCAGATATTAGGAGCCTATGAGGCCAAAGACGAGAGGATGGCTAGGTATCTTGATAAGGTGAGGTCATTGCTGAAAAACTTCAAAGAAGTGAAATTCAAGAGGATACCTAGGCTCGACAATGGCCGTGCTGACGCCCTTGCAAGGTTGGCCTCAGCTACTAGGACAGACATAAGGAGGACAGTCCCGGTAGAAATTTTGCTTCGACCAACTATCGAAGACGACGAGGGAACACTTGGCATTTGCATGAATGTTTCTCAAGAACCTTCATGGATGGACCCTCTGATCAGATACATTAAAGGGGGAGAGATGCCAGAAGCGAGCCAAGAGAGGAAGAAGCTGAGATACAGGGCTGCAAAGTTCGCTGTCATCGGAGACACGCTGTACAAAAAGGGGTTTCTGCTCCCCTTACTTAGGTGTGTGCATCCCTCAGAGGTCCCTTCCATTTTGCAAGACGTGCATGAAGGGTCGTGCTCAAGCCATATTGGGGGTAGATCCTTGGCAAAGAGGGTGATCACCCAAGGCTACTGGTGGCCGACCTTGGGGAAAGATGCTGCCGCATACGTTAAAAAGTGTGATAAATGCCAAAGATTTGCTACCATCCCTCACCAACCTCATCAGCCTCTTACCTCTGTTACATCCCCATGGCCATTCGCAGTATGGGGTATTGATCTGGTAGGACCCTTACCAAGAGCAGTCAATAACTATCGGTTCCTCATCGTAGCAATTGACTACTTTTCAAAGTGGGTAGAGGCCGAGCCGATGGTCATGATCACGGAGCAGAAGACCTTCCAGTTCATCTGGAAAAATGTGATATGCAGATATGGTCTACCCAACACCCTCATCTCGGATAACGGGACCCAGTTCAAGAATGCCTCTTTACAGAAGTACTGTGAGAGGGTAAGTATCAAACAATTTTTCTCCACCCCAGGCCGACCTCAGGCCAATGGGCAAACCGAAGTTACGAACAGGACAATCCTAGATGGGATTAAGAAGAGGCTTGAGGAGGCAAAAGGAAGATGGGTCGAGGAGTTATATGCAGTGTTGTGGGCATACAGGACGACAGTAAGGACCCCTACCGGGGAGACCCCATTCATGTTAGCTTATGGATCAGAAGCAGTCATCCCCACCAAAGTGGAGTTTCCTACTCATAGGGTCCAAATGTATGACCCCCAGGGGAATACGGAAGAGAGAAGACTTGACCTAGACCTGATTGAGGAAAGAAGGGAGGATGCTGAGATAAGGCAAGCTTCCTACCAGCAGAGGACCGCAAAGTTTTACAACCAAAGGGTGAAACAGAGGCCTATCGCAGTGGGAGACTTTGTTCTTAAAAAGACTTGGCAGAAACCCAACAAGCTCCATCCTAATTGGCATGGCCCATATAGGGTCATCGATGAAGTTGTCCCGGGGACCTACAGGCTAGAGAACCTGGAGGGGGAACCTTTCTCAAACCCCTGGAATGCAGATCATTTGAAAAAATACTACCAGTAGTGTTGTAAGGTCTTGATAAGCCATAGTTGTAATAAGCATTGTTTCGACAGAACACATTGAAGATTAATGAGAAGTATCAGTGTTTCCCTCATCCAGTGGTTATCAGTTCTAGTATACATGCGAGGAAGTTGATCCCTCGGCTATAATGAGGATCAGTGGAGGGGACGACCCCACCACAGTCCTCAAGAAAGACGAGGGAAGATTTCATATATATCATTAATTTTATAAGTTGATCCCTCGGCTATAATGAGGACCAGTGGAGGGGACGACCCCACCACTGATCCTCAAGAAAGACGAGGGAAGACTTCAAAATCCATTAAATTGGAAAGTTGATCCCTCGGCTATAATGGGGACCAGTGGAGGGGACGACCCCACCACAGTCCTCAAGAAAGACGAGGGAAGACTTCAAAATCCATTAAATTGGAAAGTTGATCCCTCGGCTATAATGGGGACCAGTGGAGGGGACGACCCCACCACAGTCCTCAAGAAAGACGAGGGAAGACTTCAAAATCCATTAAATTGGAAAGTTGATCCCTCGGCTATAATGGGGACCAGTGGAGGGGACGACCCCACCACAGTCCTCAAGAAAGACGAGGGAAGACTTCAAAATCCATTAAATTGGAAAGTTGATCCCTCGGCTATAATGGGGACCAGTGGAGGGGACGACCCCACCACAGTCCTCAAGAAAGACGAGGGAAGACTTCAAAATCCATTAAATTGGAAAGTTGATCCCTCGGCTATAATGGGGACCAGTGGAGGGGACGACCCCACCACAGTCCTCAAGAAAGACGAGGGAAGACTTCAAAATCCATTAAATTGGAAAGTTGATCCCTCGGCTATAATGGGGACCAGTGGAGGGGACGACCCCACCACAGTCCTCAAGAAAGACGAGGGAAGACTTCAAAATCCATTAAATTGGAAAGTTGATCCCTCGGCTATAATGGGGACCAGTGGAGGGGACGACCCCACCACAGTCCTCAAGAAAGACGAGGGAAGACTTCAAAATCCATTAAATTGGAAAGTTGATCCCTCGGCTATAATGGGGACCAGTGGAGGGGACGACCCCACCACAGTCCTCAAGAAAGACGAGGGAAGACTTCAAAATCCATTAAATTGGAAAGTTGATCCCTCGGCTATAATGGGGACCAGTGGAGGGGACGACCCCACCACTGTCCTCAAGAAAGACGAGGGAAGACTTTAAAATCCATTAAATTGGAAAGTTGATCCCTCGGCTATAATGGGGACCAGTGGAGGGGACGACCCCACCACTGTCCTCAAGAAAGACGAGGGAAGACTTCAAAATCCATTAAATTGGAAAGTTGATCCCTCGGCTATAATGGGGACCAGTGGAGGGGACGACCCCACCACTGTCCTCAAGAAAGACGAGGGAAGACTTTAAAATCCATTAAATTGGAAAGTTGATCCCTCGGCTATAATGGGGACCAGTGGAGGGGACGACCCCACCACTGTCCTCAAGAAAGACGAGGGAAGACTTTAAAAACCATTAAATTGGAAAGTTGATCCCTCGGCTATAATGGGAACCAGTGGAGGGGACGACCCCACCACTGTCCTCAAGAAAGACGAGGGAAGACTTTAAAATCCATTAAATTGGAAAGTTGATCCCTCGGCTATAATGAGGACCAGTGGAGGGGAAGACCCCACCACTGTTCTCAAGAAAGACGAGGGAAGACTACATAAAAATCATTAATTTGGTTCATTGAACCCTCGGCTATAATGAGGACCAGTGGAGGGGACGACCCCACCACTGTTCTCAAGAAAGATGAGGGTAGACTTTATTTAAAAATCATTAATTTGATCATTTGAACCCTCGGCTATAATGAGGCCTGATGAGGGGACGACCCCACATTGGTCCTCAAAAAGACGAGGGAAGGGTTAGTATCATCATCATCAACGAAGAAGCAAATTTGCAAGGAACAAACCATAACAGAATTAAATATGGGAGACAGTTGTGAAAGGAAGAGACGATGGTATTAATATAAAGCATCAAGTGTTTTACAATATACAGAACAAAAATACAAAAACAAGGGTATGGGCTACAGGCAGCCACCCTAGGGGACGACATCAGAGGGCAGGGCCTCAACATCAATGGGAATGGTCTCCTCAGTTACCAGCACCGGATCATCTTCAGATGTGCCAACCCCCTCGATCTGGGCTTGGGCCTCCACCTGATTGAGGGCCTCGGCAATTAGGGGGTCGTCCAGTTGAACACCCTCCAATGATGGGCGAACAGAGGAGACGACATCGCCAAATCTGAGGACTACCCACCGACAGGCCGTCCTAATCCCCCTTTCAAGATATTCAAGGCCGAAGCCCTGAAATTCGTCTGAAATCTTGTATGCCTCCACAGCGTCAGTCTCAGCTTTCTTGATGGCTGCCTCCAGATCAGTCTTATGACGGGCCTCCAGGTTGATCAGAGCCTCATCCTTGTCCTTGATCAACAAGTCCTTGTCTTTGAGCAACAAGTCCTTGGCCTGCATATCGGCATCATGCTGCCTCGTCAGCTCATCAAGGACTCTAGCATGCTCAGTCCTTGTGCTCTCCAGCTCGGCCCTAGCAGTGTCCAACTCTGTCCGTAGGTCAGCCTCTTGTTGAATGGCCCTCTCAGCTTCATGGAATTTCTGTTGGTTCTCAGCCATCCACTTGGTGGCAGAGGTGAAGGCACAGACAGACTGCAAGAAAAATGAAGATGCGTCAAGGGGAGCCGAGGGAACACAATGAAATTAAAGGTCAGGACCAATACCTGAGCAAGGGAGTGCAGACCGTAGTCATACACTTTGGCCGGAGGCATCTGCGCCAAGAACTCGAAGTCGGAGGCCGATGGTGCAGAGAACATAGAGGCCTTTGCTGCCCTCAGGTTGGCGATAAGAGATGAGGGGTCGGCCCTCAGATGGGACAGATTTTGAGACCAGAAGGCCCCCATGCTTGGTGAAGAGGTTGCTCCTTCAGAGGCCTCAGCCCTGGCCCTCGTCTTAGGGTCAGGACGAGGCTCGACAAGAGCCTCAGGCTCCTTCCTTTTGTGACTAACAGCTGTCGGCTCAACAACTGTCGGCCCTGAGGCCCTTGTCTTCTTAGGAGCTTGCTGAGGCTCCTTCCCCTTCTTCTTTGACAGACCAGCAAGAAGGCTTGGAGCAGTCATATCCCAGAGATAATCTGACACGCCTGCAGGACGACCTGAAAAGGATGCGATGAATCAGAAAAGTTCAGAGATAAAGAGAGAACACTTCAAAAATAAGTAAAGATGGGAAAATGTTCAGTATAACTCACATAGTTCTGTCAGAGGGCCGACCCTCAGACCAGCTTCTTTAAGGAAGCGTGGGGTCATCAAATCTTCGAACTTTGGGATCTCACCCTCTCTCCCTCGTCCCCTCAGATACTCAACAATATCCCTCTCCTCCAAGCTAAGTCCGGGGTCTGACCTAGCTTTCATGGAAGGGTTAGACCATCTGTTAGGAACCCTCGGAGCATCGGCAGAAGGGGACGCCTCGGTGGAGCTCTCCCATGCCCCAGATATGAAGAAGAACCTTTTTTTCCAATCATGATTGGAAGTTTGAGCCACGTGGAGCAGCTTCTTCTCAGACCTTCTCGCTCCCAGATGATAGTATCCGGGCTGTTTAGATGAAGAGGTGATATTGTAGCAGGCCAAGAACACGTCGGACGAGGGCTCGTCAGTGAAAGCATTTTTCCACAGAGAGATGTACCCCAGAATCGTCCTCCAAGAATTGGGTGGAAGTTGCGAGGGGGAGACGCCCAGAGCCGACAGAATATCTATAATGGCAGGGTGAAAGGGAAGTCTGACACCTACTTTGAACATTTGCTCGTAGACTGCAACTTCTCCCTCTTCACCCTCAAAGACCCTCTCGTCCTCGGAGGGAACCCTCATAGTCACCCCAGGTGGCACTCCGTAAATATGCCTCCATATCAGAAGATCCCTATCCCTGACAGAGGAGATAAAAGACGAGGCATGGGAGGTATCAACCTCATCATCTGTATCATCGTCCTCATCCCCCTCATCACCTGCAGGAGGACCCTGAGGAAATGCTACTTGGAAGGCGTTGGGGGATAGGGTTGTCACAGGGACAGCCTCAGAGGGGATCGTACCCTCGGCCTCTCGGGGAGGGCTAAGGTCAGGAGAGTCCCTTCTACCAGAAGTTCCAGCACCAGTTGGAGAGGAGGTTCTCTCGTCCATCTCACTTAGGTTGGGTGTCTCGGCCGGACGAGACGACGACCCACAAGACTCAGAGGGTTCAGATGGTCTAATGGTGGCAAGAGGAATGGGAAAAATGGGTCGTACCCAATTAGGGTCGGTCCCTCGTCTCCCCTCTTCCTCTTCCTCTATTCGTCTGATCTCGGTAAATAGTTTCTCTCTCAGGGACGGGAATTCAGACACCAGGTTGTAAAGCCTCCTAAGCATTAAGGGGAAGACCCAACACTTAAAGAAATTATACTAGACTTGGGTAATTTAGCTACAAACAAGTGGGGAGTGGACCAGATTTGACTTTTGGATTAAACAAGGAACTCAAAGGTTTTCACTCAAGAACACTCAAGAACATCCAAGAGCCAGTTACCGGAGAAGACACCGGAAAATACACCGGAAAAGGTTATGGCACAACTTAAGGAAAATGGCTGCCTACGAGCCTAAAAAACGAACGAAAATGAAAGAAAAAGAGAGCACTGGATGAAAGAGGTTACCTGAGAAGGAGAGAACAAGAACGCTGCTAGGCCTGGAAGAATCGAAGGCTGCAAATGGCGATGTAGGCTGAAAATTCTAGAGAGAGAGAATGCTTAGGCGCGAAGAAGAAGAAGGAAGAGAGAGGGTTTGAAAATACCTTAAATACCTTAGCAATGAGTGGGCCCATTGACCAAGGCAGGACACGGCCCACGAGGAAGGCATCATTAGGGTGCAAGGACCCAAGCGCAGTGTGCAGCCGTCATGCCTTGGAAATTGGAACAACTAACCAGGTGTCACTCACCTAACTGATCATACCAGCATCTCATTTAAAACACTATCCCTCAGCCATCTCAACGGCACCTATGGCTAAGGGCTGGGGGGTGATTGATATACCCGTTTATATTCTAGGAGGGTCGCCTCCACAACGGACGACCCTAAGAGGGGCCGACCCTTCACCAGGCTCCAACTGGCCTTCACCAGACCCAGACGACCCTACGAGGGGCCGACCCTTCACCAGGCTCCAGACGACCCTGCGAGGGGCCGACCCTTCACCAGGCTCCAGACGACCCTGCGAGGGGCCGACCCCTCACCAGGTTCCGGCCGACCCTATGAGGATACGACAGTACGAGGACAGAATCAAGCCAGACTCACTACCGGAAGAAACTTTGCCCTCGGCCTCGGCTCATAGGCCGAGGGTGATATCATGACAGCGCGTGGTTTGGGAGACGCGTGGAACAGTGCGCGTGAGACTCATATGACACGTGGAAGACCGTTACAACCGAATCACCCCCTCACGTGAGGGAATATCATGTCATCATTTGGCATCTACAGGTGTCAACAGGGGATTGGCTAGATCATTATTCACATGCACCATGCTTACCTGGGGGGTACACTACACCCCCCAAGACCTATATATACTTGTCACCCCCAACCCTACAGGGGATCGATCCATGAACAGTAGCCCTAGCTAAAACTCTGCTTGTACACACAGTAGAGAGAAAGAGAGGGTTATGTGCATTGTATCCAAGGCCATTAGTGCCCATACTTAGTGGATCACACACTCACAGTGGATGTAGGCCAAATTGGCTGAACCACTATACATCATTGTCTTATTTCCTCTTATACTCATCCCCTTCTACATACTTATACACTCATACATCTCTATGGCTGCCATGGCCGCTACTGTTTGAGCTCACTATCACTTATCCGGTGGTGCTAAATCTTAGCATCATCACGTACATTATCTACTAAATGAGGTGGTGGAGAAAACTCGTTAACTACAGATAACCAAACCCTCTCATCGATAGATTTAAGTGCCGATTTCATACACGCTTTCCAGTACGCGTAATTAGAACCATCGAAAATAGGAAATTTTGATAATGGGGAAAATTCCATTTTAGCCAAAAAAAATCAAAGGATCTTAATGAAGTAATTTATCGTTTTTGGCTCTGATACCAATTTGTAAAGGCGTAGTACCCCAATTTTTAATTTAAAACCTTTTTATTCAAAAAGTAATAATTTCCTTTTATGAGATGCGGAAGCATAGATGATGGTTCAATTAAACAACCAATTTTAATTTCCTTTTCAAATTAAAATTAAACAAAGTGAAATATGATGGAACACACACATATGTTAATTTGATTTCACTTAAACACAATTAATTAACCCAATTCCTATAAATTTGCCTAACACAATATTTAATTCATTTTAGTAAATTAGGCCAAACTACATTTTAACAAATTAAATTAATGACTTGAATTAACTACACATTACTCAATATTTATTTAGCACCAAATTAAACAAGTAGTGATTAAATCAAATTTTATCTTTTTACCTAAGCATGCATTCTAGGTGAGTATTGCAAAAGATAAAACAAAAGATGGATCACTATGCCGCGATGTACGAGGAAGAACCCACAAACGGGAAACAACCTTGGACGACCCCAGCTATAATTCCACTAAGTATGGTATTTTACAAGTACAAGACACGAAATACTTACAACACTTGACTCGACTCCTTTCAAGCCCCGATGCTCCTTCTTGTACCGACCTCCGCTTAGTTTACAATCACGGACTCCACCGGAACCTTGGACTTCACCAATAAGGAACTAGGAAGCAATCGTCAACTACATATGGTGCCTTTCACCATATGAGAATGCCGCAGTAAAAACAGTTTCTTCTTTTTTGTGGGATTTAGAAGAAAAACCAAACTTCTCTTCAAACGGATGTAGAGAGAAACCGGTGTCAAACATTCCAAGCAAGATGTATATATATATATATGAAACTTGGATAAACTAAACTTTGGGTGTAAAACAAGTGTTTAAAAGATTTTTCTTGAAAAACAACAACACTTAAACCATGAACTTTTCTGGGAAGAATTTTCTCTCAAAAACTCTTTCTAGGGATTAGAATAGAAGGAAACGTTAAGTTAAAAAACTTTGTTCCCGCACTTACATATTCTGGTAAAAAGTTAGTGGGAAAAGAAGTGGGAAAATGGGAAAAACTGCACAAAACTACCAATTAACTGTTCCAGTCAAAACTCGTTCGAACAAGATTTTCGTTCAAATGAAGTCTCATTCGAATGACCCTTCTAACGAAGTTCCAGAGAGAAATCGTTAGAAATATCGTTGGATATCTCATTTGAACCATCATTCTCGTTCGAACGATACTTCGAACGACATTCCAGTGGCCTTTTGTGGGAACTCCTTGGCAAACTCGTTCGAACGATAATTCGAACGAACTTCCAGAAAGTGGAAAATTTTAGTTTTATCCCATAACTCTATATACTTTATTTTAAAGTTTTAATTAAATCTTTCTAAAAATAAACAACAGTTTAAACATAAAAATTCACCCAATATAAAATGTTCCAAGCTCCTATATATATATTCAAAATGCATCCATACCTTAGGATCAATGGAACCAAAGTTGTTGACGTAGAAACGAGGCGCATTAAACTCGGCATTTGATGAAGATTTATACTCTTGACTACGTCTTCAATAAACACGTCATAGTCTTGAATGGATACAATAACTCTATCCTATGACTCAAACATTTTTGTCCGAAATTGAGACAAAACTACAAAGGACTAAATTGGAAATTTGTGTACATAATTACATAGGTTGGAATGACTTCTTGGTGATGTTTTATTAGAAATATTTCCCTGAAACGGTGAAGGATGAAATGGAAGATGAGTTCACGAGTCTAGTGCAAGGGAATATGACTGTTAGTTAATACGAGGCCAAGTTTACTGAGTTATCCCATTTTGCACCTTATGTTGTTGTAACTGATGTTTTAAAAGACAAAAGGTTTGAACATGGGTTAAGGTTGAGTATTCGTAGTCGAATTATATCCTGAAGTTTACATCATATAGTGACGTCGTGGCTAGGGCTACGATAACTAAAAGGGATGGAGAGGAGTACAATGCAATTAGAAATAATTTCTACTCGCATATATAGGGGAAGACTTATTTACTAAAGTTCCTGTCAATAACTCACCTGAAGGAGTAGAAACGTGTGTGCTATGACCTTATTACATGGATACGGGACATTATTTTAGATGTGGATAGAAAGGACATCAGATAAAAGACTGCCCAACCCCGACAATAATTTTCGATACAACCTTTAGGTGAAAAGAAGGACCAAGGCAGATAGGGTAGACTTTTTGCACTTTCTGATACCCAAGATTCTAATGCAATAGTGTCAGGTACACTTTTTATATATGCACAACCTTTTCAAGTTTTAATAGATCCCGGTTCTACCCATTCATCAGTGTCTATGGGTTTCGTTAAGCACTTTCCTAATATGCTCGAACCCTTGAATCATAACATACACGTTTCTACTCCTTCAGGTGAGTTATTGAAAGGAACATTAGTAAATAAGTCTTGCCCTATAGATGCCAGTAGTCATAAACTATTCACTGATTTGATTATTTTAGACCTAAGATATTCTGAAGTCATTTTGCGGATGGATTGGTTTGTGTCATATCATGCTAAGGTAGATTGTTTTGAGAAGAGAGTAACTTTACAAATCCCTAACCAACCAGAATTCAGTTTTGAAGGAATTGGCCTCCTATTTCCTATGTGTATTATCTCTACAGTGAAAGCTTGTAGTTTTCTTAAGAAGGGATGTCAAGGATTTCTTGCAAGTGTTATTGATTTGCAAACAAAAGAGCCTAGTTTAGAAAATATTCCCATGGATAAATATTTTCCCGATGCTTTACCCAGTCTTCCTCCTAGTAGAGAAATCGGGTTTACGATTAACCTTATTCCAGGAACTATACCAATCTCAAAACCACCTTATCGCATGGCACCATTATAACTAAGGGAATTAAAAGTTCAATTACAAGATATTTTAGATAAGGGTTTTATTAGACCATGTGTATCCCCTTGGGGTGCTCCGGTGTAATTTGTTAAAAAGAAGGATGGGGAGATGAGGTTATGTATAGATTATCGTGAACTAAATATGGTGACCATTAAGAATAAATACCCCTTACCCCGTAGAGATGATTTGTTTAACCAACTGCAAGGTGTGAAAGTATTTTTAAAGATTGACCTTAGATCAGGCTATCACCAATTAAAGATTAAGGAAGGTGATATTTCAAAATCGGATTTTTGTATAAGATATGGTCACTATGAATCTCTTGTAATGCCATTTGGACTAATTAATGCACCAATCTCTTTTATGGATATGATGAATAGCGTGTTTAGGAAATATTTATATCAGTGTGTGGCTGTTTTCATTGATGACATCCTTATTTATTCAAAAAGTATTAAAGAACATGAAAAGCATTTAGAGATAGTATTGCAAATCCTTAGGAAGGAGAAATTATATGCAAAATTAAAGAAGTGTGAGTATTGGTTGCCTAGCATCTCTTTTCTAGGGCATGTCATTTCCAAGGAAGGAGTGTCGGTTGACCCTCAAAAGATCAAGGCTGTACTAGATTGGCCTAGACTAACGAATGTGATGGAGATTCGTAGTTTCCTTGGATTAGCCTGTTATTATAGAAGATTTGTTGAAGGATTTTCCAGTATTACCAAACCTCTATCTAGGTTAACACAAAAGAATGTGAAATATGAATGGTCTAAGGAAGTTGAGAATAGTTTTTAAAAACTTAAGAAAAGATTAGTAACTGCCCCAATTTTGACTATTCCTTTCGGGACCGGGGGATTTGTGAATTATAGTGATGCTTCTAAAAATAGTTTGGTATTTGTGGTAATGCAAAATGTAAAAGTAGTAGCTTATTCCTTGAGATAATTAAAACCACATGAGCAAAATTATCAAACTCATGACCTAGAATTAGTAGCTGTAATTTTTTCTCTTAAGTTTCGGAGACATTATTTGTATGGTGAGACATGTGAGATTTATACCGATCACAAGAGTTTGAAATATATCTTTACTCCCCGAGAAAGCTAATATAGTAGCTGATGCTTTATGTAGGAATTCTACACCAAATTTAGCATATCTTATTACCAGCCAGGCAGGCCTATTAAAGGAATTGAGAAGTATGGAAATAGATGTACATATTTATAGTAAAGGAGGAATAATCGCAAACTTACAAGTACAAACCATGTTGATGGAAAGGATAAAAATTGCACAAGTAAATGACCCACAACTGAAAAATATTAGAGAAGAAGTTATTGAAGGGGAGAGAATTGAATTTGGAATACGAGATGATATATTGAGGTTCGAAAATAGAGTGTGTGTGACATGTGATGCCCAACTAAAGAGGAAAATTTGGGAGGAAAGTCATTACTAAAGATTCACATTTCATCCCGGATGTACAAAGATATATAGGGATATTCGAGAAGTATTTTGGTGGGATAACATGAAAAGGGAGATAGTCGAATTTGTATCTCAATGTTTGGTTTGTCAACAAGTAAAAGCTGAACATCAGAAACCATCAGGATTACGACAACCCCTACCTATCCCTGAGTGGAAATAGGAACATATTACTATGGATTTTGTGATAGGTTTACCAAGAAGTTCAAATGGGAATGATTCTATTTGGGTAATTATTAATATGTTAACTAAATCTGCTCATTTTCTTTCCATTAAGGTTGACCATTCTTTAGAAAAGTTAGCTAAATTGTACGTGCGGGAAATTATTAGGCTTTATGGAACAACAGTATCAATTGTTGTTTTATCGTGACCCTATATTTGTGTCTCGATTTTGGAAAATTCTACAAGCATCCATGGAAACAAATTGAATTTTAGCACCTCTTTTCACCCTTAAATGGATGGACAATTTGATAGAACCATTCAAACCTTAGAGGATACGCTTAGGGCATGTGTACTTGATTTAAAAGGTAATTGGGATGATCATTTACCATTAGTGGAATTTGCGTATAATAATAGTTATCAAACAAGTATTCAAATGGCTTCGTATGAGCCACTTTATGGTAGAAGTTGGAGTAAGAAAATTATTGGGCCCAAAATTGATCCAGATCACAATAAAGAAGGTAAAATTGATACAAGATCGACTTTGAATCGTTCAAAGTCGTCAAAAGAGTTATGTTCACAATCGACACCGCCAAACAGAATTCTAAATAGGAGATCATGTGTTCTTATGAGTATCACCAGCAAAGGGAGTAATCCTATTTGGAAAGGAAAGGAAATTGAGTCAAAGATACATTGGACCTTTTGAAATCCTTGAAAGGATAGGATCTGTTGTGTATAGAATAGCCTTACCCCCTGAACTCTCTAGTGTGCATAATGTGTTCCACGTGTAAATGATGAAGAAATACGTCCCAAATTCAACGCATATCCTAAGTCACAAATGTCTTCAATTTAGAGAAGATTCATCATACATTGAGCATCCGATGGAAATTTTGGACCATAAAGATCAAATATTACGAAACAAGGTAATTCCATGGGTGAAAGTGTTATGGCATAATCATTCCATTAAAGAAGCAACATGGGAGAGGGACGATGACATAGAGGACAAATATCCATACTTGTTTGGAAATAAATGTAAGCTAACTTTGGGGACTAAACTTTTTACAAGGAGGGCAGGATGTAATGGCCCCACTTTAATCTTTTATGATTATATATGAGATATGAACAATGTGTTATTACGGATAATGTTAATTTATTATTTTTAGTCTAATTCTCCATTCATAAATCATGAAATATCAAATTAGTTACAAACATAAAATTTTAAAGTTTTTGGTAGGAATGTTCATATTAGAGACTAGTTTTGACTATTATAATATAACAATTGAGTTGAGGTAAAAATTAAAAAGTTTTCTATATATGAATTAGGTTTTTAACACAACAAATGGTGTGTTAAACCTAGGTCCAATCAAGAAGTTATACCGAAATTACGAAATAAGGTCAAATTCGTCCATCCTTTAAGTCATATTTTGTCTTATTACCACACCATGTGTTATACTTTGATTAGTTGGAAGGGGAGGCTCATTTGGACGACTTAAAAACTTTGAAATAACCTCCTTCTTCACCAAATGGATTAAATCAAAGTCTTATATCATATCCTAAGCTAAATGATAAGTTTTGTGGTAGAAAATGTAATTCTATGAAACTTTAAGGACTTAATTTTACATAAAGAAAGTTTTAGGGACTAAAATGAAAATATAAAAGGACCATTTTTTAAATAAAATATTTTCAAGGACCTCTAATAAATATTGAAAATGTATGGTGTAAAATTACTAAAAAACCCTTCATCTATAAAATGACCCTTATACCCTTAATAACTTTACACCTCGTGCTGTATTTTTGCCACCACACCTTACATGTGGAATCCATATAAATAAGAATAAAACACATCTCATGCATTTAAATAAGACCAAAACACATGTCGCAGTTCGCTGTATTAAGACTGCAAGACCGCTCCATTATGCGACACGTAAAAGCTGACTCACCATTGTAAAAGCTTGGTCGGCTAGACATGTGTCAACACCCTAGTATCTTTGGGAAACTATAAATAAGGCACTTAGAATTATTATTACATGAAATTCATTCAAAATATCCGAGATAAATAGTGAGAGAAAGTACGGGGAAGTTTAAGAAGAAATTTTATCTTAGTGATCCAAGACCCGATACCAGTAACTTCGAACCTCTTTTTAGGTGAGTACTCTGACATTCCTTCTGCATTTTAATAATATGATATTATGAAAACTATATATATATATATATATTGTGAACTACTTTTATTCCTAAAAATTCATCTCATACCGATGATTGATTCCTTGTGATATGTTTATATTTGTCCATATAGACATACCGATTAAAAAGAGTTTTGAAAATGATATTGAATAATGGAAATAAGATTCGGCCTAAGGGACCTCTCTTACTGACTGACCTCCCTAGGTTGGTTATCGCTGGTGTGCCCTAAATAAGGCGTTGTGATGAACAAGTTCGATTGACCCTCAATTACCGAGGAATAATACGGTAGAAGAATACGGTATTAAAGTGTACTTGGCCATTAAAATGATATGATTGAAAGAAAAAGATATTGCAATTGATTTCTCGTATCTATTCTATTTTGTGCTATTCATTTCAATATATTGTCATCAAAAATTTTATACAGCAAATTCTTATCCATATATGTATATGTCTACTCTTTGGATTTGAATAGGTATCAATTTTCTGAACAAAACCTTGGAATGTGTGTAGATTGAACCTCACTTGGCTTTTAGCTGATGTTGTATAACTAACCATTTTTTAGGAAATATGTAGGCTTGGAGGGAACGAAAAAGGACTATATGGAAGATTCAGCTTTTATAGATCTCTTAGATATTTTAAGTAATAAGTTTGTTATATCATATAGAGCATGTTTGGATCTTTTGTAATAAGTTTTAAATTTTGTCTTAAGTTGTAACTCGTTGTTACTTGTAATATAAATGAATTTTCCTTTTAGAAAACTCTGATGGCGTAAGTCCATTAATTTCAGTATTTATAATTCATAGACATGTAATTGTGTTTCTGTTGCATTTAATTAAGGAAATAATTTAAGTCAAAATATTTGTTCCCTTGGTGACATATCAAGACACTCGTTCCCCACTAGTATTTTGGGACTGTGACGTGACACCATAGGCCCAAAATGTGAATAGTGTTATAACATCAAGGTGTGTAGGGGGTTAGGCATCATTAAGTCATAATAGAAGACTAAAAGGAGAAGAGAGAGGGAAAGCCAAAAGAAAAAGTAAAATGGGGGATCTTGAAGAGGCATTTGCAATCCAACTTCATCTTCGAAAGCCCTAGATCATCTTGGTTAATGCTAGTGGTACAAATTTTGAGTATTAAATTGTATCTTGTTACATATCATAAGAGGTGTAATCCTAGTTGAAATTCTAGGGTCAGTTCTTGCATAAGATTGGAGTTTTCTCTTTATAAGGATTATAAATTTGTAGATGATTTGATAAATGATGTAATTGATGATTGGGGATTTGAAAATTGATGAGACTATTAAGGTTAGGATGATTATAATGGAGAAATGGGTTTAGTATGAATTGGGGAAAACGTTTTTGCATAAACCTATTCAAAACAGGGGTTTTAAATTCATCCATATCGCGGACTGGGTTTATGCAGAAGCAGGAGAGAGGAGGAATTACCACTGTCGTTCGAACGACAGGGTGATTCGTTCAAACGAGATCCACTATCGTTCGAATGACATGGCTCTTCGTTCGAACGAGATCTAATGATTGTCAAATTTCTAAAATCCCCTGATTCAGACCTGCTATGTTAGAAGTTTATAGTTTCTGCCCTAACTGAAATTGTCAATTTAATATTGAAACAGGGTTAAATTGAGATTTTTTAAACTTGGAATTTTTGGCTAAATTGCATGATATTAGATATGGAAGTTCATGATTTAGTATAATATAATCTTATTATTTAGTGAATTAAAGCGTGGATTAGAATCACCTAATTTTGGGACGAGAGATAGGAGTTCGGTTATACTTAAAAAGGGTTTACATTAGGATAAGGGAAATTAATGTGTAAATAATAATAATAAGGAAGTCAGGGCATAGACTTAAATTTTTTAGGATTGGGTGTGGGCATGATACTTCAATAGCCTGGATTTCTATATATGTCGGTGTAGTACATATATGATTTATATATATATAGTAAAGTCGTACCAATATTAATGCTATCATAGGAGTTTGCGCGATGTGGGTGAGTCCCTGGCTAGCGAATGCAGGGTGAGTATATTCCCGAGGCCATAGCGTCTGTGACTTAGGGGTGGGACCGTTATTGTATGGAACGGACACTTTCGACAGGAACTATGGATGCCTCCTATGCGTTCGATGATAGCATTGTATATTCTACATATGTGTGAAGATTGAGATATGATACATATATATATATATATATATATAGTGCAGAATTATTTACGGGAATTTACATACATACATGGTGTAAAATGTATAGATATTATAACTTTTAGGAATGTTACATGAACGATCTATTATCCATATAAGTTAATGCGAGTAATAACTTAATAAGTAAAATACTATACTTACTTGGGGCACACTTGTGGGGTAATTAGTATAGTATTTGGGAAAAGTTTAGTTTCGAGAGAAGTGGCTTGGAATATTAGGTTTAATCCGTTAGGCGTGAACATTTGTTGAGGGGTGAGGTAAACTCAAGGGAGTGTACGACACTAATTTAAATATGAAGAGCATTTCATATTTACTTCTTTAATTTAAATTCACTTGCTAAATATTTTCAAATGTTTTGGGTACTAACCCTTGCTATAAAATATTTTTAAAAACCTTTTAGGTGTCCTCCCACAAGGGGGCCAGGCTTGACTCCTTCCTACAGGGTATGTGACTACAGTTATGTGGAGTGCTGCGGTTTCTTGGATGTTGTCATTTAGCTCATTCTATATTAGATAAGGATCTTCAGTTGTACTTCCGGACTTGTACTTTTATATTCAGTTTTATCATTTATTGAAATACTTTTATATTTGCATTGGTGGATGGCTTGTAGTTGACGTTGTTCGACTTACTATTGTTTTTACTTTGTGTAATGTTTTAGTTGGATATCTCGTATTGGTTTGTGGTTGTCCTATTATATTGTTTGTTTGGATTAATCATGATAAAATTCGACATCAACTGAATGACACACTAGGTGGTTAGTAATTAACGAATGAACGATATTGATGCTAAGAAAGAACCAGATGAGATTCCTGTTTCATTTAATATAGGATTGATCACCCATTATTTTATTAGGTGGGGTATCACACCCCGGCTCAGATTTATGAGTTACCCGTGGTCAACCCGATCAAACCCGAGCATGTGTGAAGTGTAATGAAACAACCTATTTAAGGTTTCCAATACAATTTTAGTTTAATTAACTTTTCACTTGTTTAGCATGCGATTATTATTTTAACATAAACTACATGAGGGACCCATAGGAAGCACCCCGAAGTCCAATCATATAGAGCTACTAACATAAAATAAAGAAATTACTTACCTGTGTAATGCTCTCAAAAAATGAAACCGCTCCTAATGTGTCGTAACAAAGTGATGGCGTGAGCCAATTCTCGGTGGAAAACATACAAATGCACTATAGAATCGAACGGTGGGAAGGAGACTTCTGCAGGTTATGCCTATGTTCATATGCAACTACACCAAATACGTATATATATACATACATATACATATACTCAATACATAAAACAATTTTACTTTCAAAAATCTGATTTACACAGATTAATTTACCATTATCTTATAAAAGACTTCCATTTTCCCATTTTAGCATTTCTCGCTTTATTTAACACACACGGTTCAATACCTGAAAACACTACACTTGATTTAACCGAAATCACCTTTTTCATTTTATCTAACACATATTAGTATTTTCATTGAAACTCACCCTTTCAACATATGCGAACACCGTGTTAAAAAATACTCATTCAATCTCTGAGAACCTTTTTCAACACATTCTTACATTAATTAAAGGTTGAATCTCTTAGATGGTTTAATCACCTATTTACCCACTTACTTTAACTTTTTCCTTGACCTATGGACATTAATCAATTACTCATTTACTTTTCCATTTTAACGTTCATCGAAACATTTATTAATTCATTCAAGTTAGGTTATATTAATACATTTCACCACGCAACACATTTCTTGACTTGTTCCTTATTCCTTTATCTTTTCCCAGAACTTTCTAAATACCGCATACTTCAGTGGGCTCCGCGCCGTCGGATATACGCACCATATTCTATGGACATTTCTTTTGGGCCTTTCAGCCTAGGGCTCCGCGACCTCCTTAATTATCGCGGTGTCATTCGAGTTTCTTTTAATGTGTTTTAAAATTTTACAAATATCGACATTATTCCACTTTTCTCTTTTTACCCGGCTGAAGCCAAACTAGAGGTTATGCCCGAACTTGTGTTACACTATGAAATTTTATCATTTCATGTCCTTTAAACTTTAACCTTGATTTTATTCCAGAAATCATATTTATTTAGGACTCATTTGTATAACACCTTATCCAAAAAATTTATTTCATAAAAATGTTTCACTTTAAGTAAAATTACAATTTTACCATTTGTTTCCAAACTCATCTTTTACTCCATTTTCACAAGTGTTAATTTTTCCAAAAACACTATTAAGTTATCCACATTAACTCCTTAATTTCTTTAACACGTTAACACACTTTTAACCTTGGAGTAATGTTCTTCTTAATTGAAAACATGTTTATTCCATTATTTCCTTTCCAATTTCTTAAGTGTTAATCTTTTATAGCACTACTAAGTTATGCACACTAACTTTCCCATATATATCCATTAACACTTATTCAATACACGCATTTCTTTACTTTCTTCATTCAAGAAATCCATTTACACTTAAGGCTACTTTTATAACAAAATATCATTTCCTTTATTTTACATGTACTCTTATAACTTTGTACGAATCACATTTTCAGCCTCTTTTATCACAATTTAAAGACAAAAATTTCTACTTTTTATTATCTCATGTTTGAACCCAACAAAATCTATTTTAAATATGCTTATACACTTGGTGCCAAAATACTATAAGTTTATATGCATGAGAAGATGGCTTTTAAACTTTAAAATCCTATTAAATGGGTTAAATATATTTTTCATTCTAGAAATTCATCATACTTGAAAAATACATTTTCAAGGTATAAAAGACATTTAATTTCTTCAAACTCAACAAAATGTTCATTTTTCATGAAATCTTCATTTTTACAAGAAACTTTCAAACATTATTTCTCTAATGTTTAACGAAGAAAATACATCATTATCATAAAATACCAACTTTTAATATTTCAAAACTATGAAATATTTATTCATTTTCTATTTTTAACAAAAATAATATTTTTTCCAACATTTTTATTTCATAAAAATGTTAATTAATTACACACATTAGTTTAAGCATTTATTCAAATGCACCCTACTTATGTAATCTAATTACAGGACTACGAATATGTAAAATAGAGTCTTAATACTAAGAGTAACGGTTTCCCACCTCTAATAGCATCAATGCTTGTAGAAATGTTAGTGTAAGAGGCGTAACCCCCACCTACAAAGGTGGCCTCAAGGGGTTACCAAATGCATCCTCCAAAATGGTCAAAAATGTGCTCATTCCAAGCTTCCAAGAAAAGACCCACTTTAAAGTCCATGGAATCCCTCATCATCTTCTCCAAACCTCCCCCAATACTTCTCCCAAATTCGTATCTATTCATCAACAATAGTGGAAATGGTTGTAAACACTCCCAACATGTTTGGATACATAATGGAAGTGTTGTTTCGTTATGGTAGGATGGTGGAAGAATGGTGAATGAGTGGTGGGAGAATCCCTCCTACAGTGGAAGACCACCCTATTCCATCTCTCTCTCTTTCTCTTCTTGCATTTTTATCCCAATAAAATGGCTAAACAAGCCTTAATAAAACACCCCAAAATCTTAAATCACCGTTTGGCTAATCTGGGCTGATCTGGGCTTGAAACCACACAAAATCAGTGGCCAGAAATGTGACAGCACACAAGGGCAATCTAATTAAAAAATGATTTACGTCATTCGAATGATAATCCCATGTCATTTGAATGACTTCTCCACCTTGTTCGATTCTTGCTTCGCGCTACCCTTCCCGCACCATGCCACTGTAAAACAGTGGAATGTCGTTTGAAGACCTACTTATTGCGACATCCATGTCGCTTCTAACGACGTAGGGATGTCGTTAGAACGACCCTTATAGTTATTCAAATTACCCTTATTCCATAATTTATTCAATTTTTGACCCACAATTATATCATATCATTAACTCCTCTTCGGAATAATTCATATATAATTTAATTGAATTTTTGTAACAAGGTCTTACATACTTGCCTCCTTTGGGAATTTCATCCCCAAAACTATTAATCCATTAATCCTCAAGCTTATGGGGTTCACTAATTTCTACTCTAATTCCTAGAAATCCTCCAAGACAAATCATCAAAGTCCTCAGCACTAAAGTCACCAAATACTCAATATGTGACATGCTCTAATGCTCACCATTTCGCTAACCATGACATTAAAAATTGACTCTGAGTCTCTACTCGACTTATGATCAAGTCCAAACCATTTCGAACACCACCTATACTAGTACCTAACGCGTACTGGAGCCTATACGGGAAAACCCTTCTCTAGCGGTCGACATTCACCAACATGAATCATAATACAACCAACTGTCACATTCATCATCAAAATCAATTTTAACTTAGGACCGTACATCTTATGTTACACAAATTTTTAGGTTATCCAAACTACACGACTCGTATGAGCTTGCCGATGACCATCTTATGCTATTCTCTCACTGTAAGGAGGAATATTCTCATCAAGTTATCACCATACGCTTGGTTTACCCCTTCCGCTGCATCACTATAATGAAATTAATACTACTCTAGGCGACTCCCCTATGAGTACGTGCTAGGGTCGCACTCTAATCCACTCACCGTGGCAAAGAAATAATAAATGCTAAATTTTTGCGATTTTAACACTATACTGCATCCTCAATTCACCATCCCTCTCTTTGCAAATCGAGCCACTGATTTTCTTACCGGCTCCTGAAAAATATCAATACTACTAGCAAACCATATGTCCGAGAGTGTAGCCACTCGTACACAAAACTTTATGCCATAATAATAATACCTCATATCAGTGCACCCAGTTATCGAGCTTCTTTAACCATACCCAGACCGCCGCGCTCTCCCAAACCCAATCGCATCGTACCATGACATGGAACGAATCTGATTCACCACATAAGTGAGAATATCGATCCTCGATTTTTGAAACCGAAAGGGGATATAAGAGAGTCTGGAGGAATAAACAACCGTGATAAGAAATCCCACCCATAAGTGTTCGACTCAGACTTACGGAAGTGAACCTATACTATATACTTGAAGTCATGCCACTCATGCCTAATTTTCTCACCGAGCATGAAGCCTAGTCACATAACCCGTCTTGGGTCACTAGCGGTGGCAAATTGAATTATAACCATTCATTCTCACAATACAAAAGCACTTTATGAATCGATAGTCATTTAGGAAGTTAATTCCCGACTTCCATCCTTAAGAGAAAGGCCCTACCTTTCACATCCTTGGCATACATGAACTATCCTGCTTGGTAGACGCCACCCACTCTAGTCAACATTGACCTTGTCCAATTACTAGTGACGATATCACCAACCTACTATACCTAGGTTATCACCTGCCTTATCATATCGTCATCAAAATCCCAAACCTCTATAGTCATTACTTAGTTTAAGCTAGACACTCACCTTGTCATGTCTTTTCACCACAAGAAATTTCCACAAACTTACCTTTGATTTATACCCTCACAGAATTTGTGTGACAACCATACCCGTCGCCATTGGCATTCTAAGGGTAGTAAATACCATACTCGACTACATATTTTAATACATTCCATATTGGCAAGATGTACCAAGAACTAAACCTTACATCGCTAAGTCTACCCAAGCATATGCCGCCGACACATCGACAAAATAATCATGTTTCGATGTTACCCTACCTTGGTTGCCATTTTCAAGTCTCAACATGTTGTCACCATTATAAGTTTTGAATAAATATCCTAGTACATCGCAAAACTGAGTATCACCACACCCGTGCTAGTCATTCCATGACATCCGAGCATCACTCTTATAGCGACGCAACTATTACCCTACTGTGACACCCTGCTTAATAAAATAAGATGCGGCGAACCCGCTATTCCAATAAAACTGGAATCTTAAATGGTCCAGTCTTGGCATCACTGTCACATAAAAGATAATATGATACGACCACCCAAAATTTTGAAAGCGGATATCAAAAATATTTTCCAATTCTAAAATGAACTATTTTAAGCAAATACTTTCGTAACAAAAGGATTTATATACAAGTGACAATTTGGTAGCATTTGCAAAACATAACCGAATAAGTTGTTGGTTAACAGACTTATAAAAAAAGGTCACACCAAATATAACAATAGCTATGAGATGTAAATTTGGGCAACACGCCCAAATATAACTGACGAATGATATCTAGAATGACCAAAAAGAATTTGATGTGTCTAATACAAAAATCCTACAACATCCATAATATGTCGTAGCTCCTTATCACTAGAAGTGAAGGTCATAACGGGCGCCCTTGCGGAGGGACACCTGAACATAAATAATAACCACACCAAGAGACAAAATATACATGGGTTAGGGCCCGGTTTGATATCATTTACAAGTGAATAAAATGTATAACAATTATGAATGCCAAATATCATAAACAGGTTAAGTTCTCTCTTCGCCTAAGGAATTATCCTCACCTCTCTTCTAGGTGCACATCCTAGCGCATGCATTTCATTTTAAGTTAGACTACCCATTTACTCAAGAGAAGTAACCTAACTCTATTCAACATACCTAATTCGCCAAATTCATAAAATATATCCTCACAAATAAATTAATAAATAAGGATCAAATGAAATTAAAGTTGGTCCATAGTTTCATTAATTCAATCATATGAAATACAATTTTTATGAGAACAAATTACAATCATAATATAATGGTTCTAAGACCATCCTTACGGGAGTCACCCCACTGGATGCGCCCCCATTTTCTATCATCTTCCAAGGCCTATAATCAAGACCACCTGGGTACCTTAAATCACAATGCATGGAAAGTGGTCATACACATTCGATAGTGAGATATAACCATACCCAAAATTACTTCACCTCGAATAAAACAATCATATAATGTAACAACTGGTACATGGGCCGAGAACTATGTTAATGCAAAAATTCTCCATCTACGAGGACCAATTAGAAAAGGACACATGTCATCCTACGTGGCAAAATTCGACATCCGAGGAGAGTTGGTCGGCACCCGAGGAGTATTAGTCGGCACCCGAGGAGTATTGGTCGGCACCCGAGGAGAGTTGGTCAGCACCCGAGGAGAGTTAGTCGGCACCCGAGGAGAGTTGGTCGGCATACCAACCAGGAAGATCAAAGGATAACTATGCATTTAATGTGCATTAATGAATATGACCACACATTTAATGAGCCTTAATGTACATTTATATTGTATTAATAGATGACAACACATAGCATACCAAGCAATTCAACAATTAGATTCGTTGAATGTAGACATAAATGTCTACATACAATGAATCTCTTTATCTCCCATCACTATAAATACATGTATCCCCTTAGCCAAAAAAAGAGATCCGGGAGAACCTAGAAACACCATACACAAGATACACGTCCTTTCTCTCTCTACACCTTATGGTGCTATTGTAAACCCCTGGGAATAAAATAACAGTGGACGTAGGCTTTATTCATAGTCAAACCACTTTAAAAATCTTTGTCTCTCATGTGCTTGATTGGATTGCTTTCATCTATTTATCTGTGATCATAAAAATGGGATTCGGTCCAGTTTTTTGCATCAACAGATTGGCTCCGTCTGTGGGAAACGTGTTACAAGCATCGTTCTCCATCAAAAGCTGAGTTTTAATTTTCTCTACGTACAATCAATTATATATTCTACATACATCTTTTGATTCAATCATGATTTTTATGTTTATATACATAAATTAATTATCCAATTTTTATCTGCAAAATATTGCATATCATGATTTTAAAATCATGACTGTTAGATTAATTCTTATTTAGAAATATTGAAAAATAATGGATTTCATAAATCATAACTTTTTGCTTGATTCTCAAGTTTCAATTTTATCTCATGAAATCAATATTTTAAATGATTACATATACCAATATATACGACGATGATAAGATTTGATAATTTTCATTGTTGATTTTGAAATAATTTCTGTAAGATCTTTGATATCTATTCAAATTCCCATCATATTTTTAATCAAAGAATGGGAAAAGGTTAAAGACAATAAAAAATTTTCTCATGAAATCATGACCCATATCAATTTTCTCTCTCTTCAATTTTGAGTCTCTTTGCATTCATTTTTATGAACTATATACTTAATTTGGTTCATCTTCCATCTATGTAAAAAGAGTCAAATTGGTTGATTTTTGATATAAATTTGGTAATAACTTCGATCATTCAACATATTTTTATCTCTCCAAATAGGGAATAGGAGAGGATCAATATAAAAAATAATTTTCTCTCACCTGAAAAATCATTACCCACCTCTTGTAAAAGAGGATCAGTGAAACAATCATGATCATGTCAAGACTCTGGGCACAAATTTGATATGTTGGCCCCTTGTTCATCACATCACAGGGTTTCTTTGTCGAAATCACACGATCTAGTGGATTAGATAATTATTCATTTAATTAACATTCTTAAATTTTACATCGAATGTTATTTTTCTGATCTAAGGATTCGAGATATTCTGGTCAGCCATCTATATTGCTGGTCAGCATCATCTTGGGCCATCTTTTATTAAAGGGAAGCTTAACCAGACCATTTTTGTTTGTCGAAGAAAAAATTTGAAGAACCATCAGCAACGTTGAAAAAATTTTATCCAACTACGAGGTATCTTATTATTAGTCAGAGACTCTTATTGTAGCTCGATGGAACCAATTGCAGGTCGACGATCATCTACTTCTTGATCGGCGACATCTCAGTCTTGTTCGGAGGGTTCAATTTACTGGTCGGCAACTATCCAACCATCCACTTTTTGGTCGGTGACATCTAATGTTGTTCGGTGCTGTCAATGCACCATTTTTGTTGATCGGCGAAATTGCTCAGCTGGTCGGGGACCATTTTCTTCTTGGTCGACACCATGTATTATATAACTTGAGAAATCCTTAAATGTTGGTCGGCAACATCCATGCCGTTTGTCGGCAGCAGTAGAATCTTGGGGTATTAAAAAAATGCGAAGCACCCCAGATATTTCTTTAAACACGAGTTCAGCTCGAGGACAAACAGGGGATTAAGTCTTTTTTAACTTGTGATCACCCCAAAAATATTTTTAAAACCAAGTGATAAATAATTTTCAAACAGCAACTTATACCTAATTAGTTGTTGGAGATTACATAACTTTACAAAAAACTCTATGTCTTATTTATGATGCATATTTGATAAAAAATTGTCCATCTCACGCACATTTGGCATAAAAATATTATTTCATATTTTGAATTTTTTATTATTTTATGGTGATACACATCACATATTGTTTGGCTGAATAATTATTCTCATGATAATAATTATTTTCTCTAGTCTCGACAGGTGCTCGGGCAGCCTATTAAAATTTCATAGGGACGAGATTCAATCCCGATGAAAGCTCTCGTAAACCTTTGGAAAAGTAATATTGCTCGACATCAGGAGATTGTGCCTCGACATATCAGCCAACATATATTATTTCTTTTTTTGAAATTAATATTTTTATTTCTCAAACATATACCTATCATATATTTATTGAATGATTAAATTATTTTCATGACTGAACAATTCAGCCTACACAAATGGTAGAGCAAGATATTAATTTTTACAGGTACAAGACTCAACGTCGACGAATGCTCGAAAACAATCTGGAAACTATTATCATTGCTCAGCATTATGAAATTTCACCTCAGCAAGGAACTATATATTTTATTATTTCTTTGATTTGTGCTCAAGCACAAATTATTCCATATATCCGTTCGGATTCATATTCTATATTCATCTCTTCATGGAGCTCGGCGAAATATTTATTATCATATTCAGCTCCGAGGAAAAGCTACAATAGTTATTATATTTCACCCCCAACGGATAGTTGGTCGGGGCAATTCTTATTTATATTCAGGCCCTGATATCAGCTCAAGCACAAATTATTCTATATATCCCTTGGGATTCATATTATATATTCATCTCAACATGGAACTCGATGAGATACTTATTATCATATTCAGCTCCGAGGAGAACTATAACATTTATTATATGTCACCCCCAACGGATAGTTGGTCGGGGTAATTCTTATTTATATGCAGGCCCAGCAAAGTTCTCGGTCATATTCTTATGTTCTGGAAAATATTATTCTTATTCGGCATTATGCAATTATGCCTCGACAAGATACTTATTCATCTTTAAGGAGAAATACAACATTCGTTGTATTTCACCCCCAACGGATAGTTGGTCGGATAATTCTTATTTACATTCAGGCCTGACAACGTTCTCGACCATATTCTTATGTTCTGGAAGATCTTATTCTTGTTCGGCATTATATAATTCTACCTCGACAGATCAACGAGGCAGTTTATTATTTTTAATTATTCTTAATATCTATTTGGATGCATATTCTATTCTTATTTCAGCAAGGAGGCCTCCAACATTTATATTATCTTATTCCCAACAATCTGTTGGTCAGCTCCAAGGAGGTCTCCAACATTTATATTATCTTATTCCCAATAATCTGTTGGTCAGTGCCGAGGAGGTCTCCAGCATTTATTATATTTTATTCCCAACAATATGTTGGTCAGCGCCGAGGAGGTCTCCAGCATTTATTATATCTTATTCTATTCCCAACAATCCATTGGTCAGCTCCGAGGAAGTCTCTATCATTTATTATCAAACTTGTATTCCTCCGGGAAGTAAAGCTACTTGTATTCCTCCGGGAAGTAAAACTTGTATTCCTCCGGGAAGTAAAGCTACGTGTATTCCTCCGGGAAGTAAAGCTACTTTTATTCCTACGGGAAGCAAAACTTGTATTCCTCCGAGAAGTAAAGCTACTTGTATTCCTCCAGGAAGTAAAACTTGTATTCCTCCGGGAAGTAAAGCTACTTGTATTCCTCCGGGAAGTAGAACTTGTATTCCTCCGGGAAGTAAAACTTGTATTCCTCCGGGAAGTAAAGCTACTTTTACTCCTCCGGGAAGTAAAACTTGTATTCCTCTGGGAAGTAAAACTTGTATTCCTCCGGGAAGTAAAACTATATATTCCTAAAAATGCCAACTTATGTTGGTTAGGAAGTAAATCTACTACCAAAAATGTCAACTCAGGTTGGTCGAAAATAAGAAGTTGTCAACTACAGTTGGTCGGAAACATTTTATGAGTATGTGAAAGCGATCAAGCAAAAACCATTCAAAGTTCACATTCCACAGTTGGGGGCTCTATTAAAAATCCAGTTGTTTATTCGGTGGCATATTCTCATAACATCGTGCAGTCGAGCATCAGATTCAGCCCCAACTAATTATTATTCGGAAGTTATTTTTCTTCCTCACGAGGCCATTGAAGTTCAGGAGGCATACTCAGGAGTTATTATGCACATGCTATTGAAGTTCAGGAGGCATTCAGAAGTTCAGGAGGCATATTCAGGATTTATTATGCATATACTATTGAAGTTCAGAAGTCAAATTCAGCATCTACAGCACTGAGATCTTTACTACTACTGCCCGACCAACATTGAAGAAGAAGTTGTATGAAAATGTTTCGAAGTCCACCACTAGCTTGGTACTAATCAGATTGAAGAGTTGGGTTCAAAAGCTAGTATGTTACTCGACAAAGTATTCAGAGGAGTATAAATCAGAAGAATCAAGCACGTGAAGTTAGCACTCAGTTGCTCGTCACAGGAGGCAGTTGGTCGGCTAGCACACCAATCAACATACTTGAAGATTATCACAAGCTACAAGCTGCATACTATGGCATGGCTGCATCCAAATTCCCAGGGGTAAAACATAGCACACGGAGTTCCTCTAAAGAAAGATTAGCAACCATTGATTATCCTGCATCATATATCGTCCAGGAGATAATGCACTTTATGTTGAACAAATCAAGAAGGTAGATCAAGAATTTCACGAGCACCGAGAAACACTACAGAATAAATACTCAATCCTTTTAAGTAAACCATCAAGCATGGAGCATTGGGGCCTTCTGTTAACGCAAAAATTCTCCATCTACGAGGACCAATTAGAAAAGGACACATGTCATCCTACGTGGAAATATTTGACATCCGAGGAGAGTTGGCCGGCACCCGAGGAGTATTAGTCGGCACCCGAGGAGTATTGGTCGGCACCCGAGGAGAGTTGGTCGGCACCCGAGGAGAGTTAGTCGGCACCCGAGGAGAGTTGGTCGGCATACCAACCAGGAAGATCAAAGGATAACTATGCATTTAATGTGAATTAATGAATATGACCACACATTTAATGAGCCTTAATGTACATTTATACTGTATTAATAGATGACAACACATAGCATACCAAGCAATTCAACAATTAGATTCGTTGAATGTAAACATAAATGTCTATATACAATGAATCTCTTTATCTCCCATCATTATAAATACATGTATCCCCTTAGCCAAAAAAAGAGATTCGGGAGAACCTAGAAACACCATGCACAAGATACACATCCTTTCTCTCTCTACACCTTATGGTGCTATTGTAAACCCCTGGGAATAAAATAACAGTGGACGTAGGCTTTACTCATAGCCGAACCACTTTAAAAATATTTGTCTCTCATGTGCTTGATTGGATTGCTTTCATCTATTTATCTGTGATCATAAAAATGGGATTCGGTCCAGGTTTTTGCATCAACAGACTATATTATCCCTGCGTCATTAGCCAAGGGATTTACCTCATTCGTGTAACTTCCCTTATGATAGCATTTAGAGAGGTATATCTGTATGTGCCATAATCACAAGATATATCAATTAAACATATACTACTTATTTTTTAAACCATATATGCATAACAATTTAGGCTACAAAGTATAAATACTCTCATACTAGCCCCTGAAAGTCCAAAATGATACTACCCGACTCTACCTAGTCCTACACTCGGTTACTAAATGAAATGAGACATTAAGTTCCCCTAAATAGTCCCCAAAATAAGCCCAGATACCCCCTTACTGGCCTAGGTCATAAATCCCCTCATGTGAGACCCCAATACTCTTTAATAAATCATATGAGAAGTTTCCTAAGATTCAAACCTTAAAGAAAGGAAGTAGAAACAAATTCGGAAAATATCTTAAAATAAAAATATTTTCGAATCAATTCGCCTAGGGCCGAATCGATTTGCCCTTGGTAGAGAACCGATTCGCCCAAGAATCGAATCGATTTGACTGAGAAAACCAACATTCTGTCTAAGCCCGAATCGATTCGGCCTAAATTCGAATCGATTCGGTTCCTCGGACCATTAGCCTACATTTTAGCGAATCGATTCGCTAAGAAGGACGAATCAATTTGCCCTGGTCGAGATGCCCAGTTATGGCTACGAGTTGATATAAACCCTAAATCCCCAAATCTGTTTCGTCTTCCATCTAAAATCCAACATCGTCAACTCATAACTTCTCTAAATCACTTAACCAAGTTAACTTACTAGAATATACCACTTAAAACAAGTCTAGATTATACACTTTAGGATTTAAACAACAAAATCATCAATATCCATTTTTGGTTCAGACTCAAGAACACTAACTATATATACAAATTATTCACACCCAATCATACATTTATGCAAGTTAGAAACTTGTCTCAAGAGTGTAGCCTCGGATTATCTTCTCGCTACAACGATTTCAAGCCTAAATCACCAAACTCTCTCTTTTCTCTTCTTTCTCTCAAGCTCTCCCTTCTCTCTAACTTTCTAGGTTTAACACATAAATGAGCTTTAATTGCTCTTGCAAGAGTTAATACCCAAAATAGCTCAAATACACTAAGTCCAATATTAAATGCTACTACATACTTAAAAGGACTCGTAACCTCATATTTAAGTTATAACTAGGCAAAAGTACCCCGGAACCCAAAAACACACCTCGCACTTATTTTGACTATCTCAATCATTCTCGGACCAACCGTTCCCTCTAAACTAACATCTGAGGTATCGTTTATAATTTCCTATACCAACGTTATAGGACTTTACTTAAAAAGTCCGATTGGGATATAAGCCATAACCGTCGCTTTCAAGCACAACGACGCAACATAAAATAATATTACACAATTTACATTCATGTAACCTTAAATATGAAATACTCATAAATATTAACTCTTAAACCTTAGAAATTAATATTTAATTTAATTTCCTTTACTTCATATATCTAACCCACATGGAAATTTAATATAAAAATAATTACTCAAAAGTAAGGGGTATTACACCTACCTTAGGGATCATACCACCCGTTTGTGCCGATTTGAGATGCCATACTCGACACGTACACTATACGACCAGCAAACTAGGATCATCACCCGACCCTTAACAAAATGGTTACAAAAATGCTAAAGCCCTTTAATACCGGACTAAGTAGTCTCCTAAGGACACTAAAGACATTTCATGTAACTGTCCTCAAGACCCGACAAGATTTTATCATCCATAACTTTATAATCATAGGTGTGCTCTACAAACCCTTCAATACCCACATCATGATTACTCGATGCTCCAAAAGGCACCAGTCTACGAGCTTCCATCTATGGTGCACCTTAACTAATAAACACCTCAAGGCGTCACAATGTTCGATATTTATCCTAAATGACGCCACAAATAATTTATCTTATGGGCACATCAAAGAACCTATGAACTACTCTCACACTAGTATTACCTTGCACCTAACCATTACCTTGGCGGCAAAAGTAATTTTTGACACCTATATAATCATATCATCTTTCTTTGAAGTGGCCATGGCTATAAGAAAGGGACAAACCACAACCAACGATACTATGGGTTATGGTAGGGTAAAGGATATTTTTTGTAACCTATAAACCTCAAGTCTTGACTCACCCAATCCTCAATAAATGTTCGACTAGAGCAACTAAATTTCTTCACTATGTGTTGAAGACAGAAAATGGCCACTATGTAAACTTCACACCATGGTTTAACCACCAAGTTAACACAACTATACATATGTTGTTAGGATATGGGATGTTGGGTATTGCCTATAAATACTAAGGCCAACACCATAGACTCCACACCGAATCCTATTTCTCAATACCACATTAGAATCAAATATATTAAACCTAAGTTCTCGACCAAAGATCTCAAATATTTTCTCACTGCAGGATCAATACTTAAGAACTCCACTTAGTTATCTTGTATCCACGCATGAAATACACAACCATTACATCTAGGTCGCAAAGAACACTACTCACCACCTCCACTGCCAAAGGCTACTCCCATCATAAAGGTTATCATGCAATACCTCTGGGAAAAAAAATAGAAAGCCCCCAATTTTTACAAAAATTCTTTTATACTTCACGAAAGTAATAATTTCCTTTTAGATATGCGGAAGTGTAGATGATGGTTCAATTAAAAAACTAATTACACAAATTTTAATTTCTTTCCAAATTAAAATTAAACCAAGTGAAATTAACTTAAACACACACACAACTTAAATTTCACTTATACCAAACTAATTAACCCAAGTCCTAGAAATTTTCCTAACTCATATTTGTCAATTTTACCAAATTAGGCCAAACCAAATTTTAACAAATTAAAGTAAAGACTTGACTTAACTACACATTACCCAATATTTAATTTAGCACCAAATTAAACATGTAGTGATTAAAACCAAATTTTATCTTGAATTACCTAAGAATGCGTTCTAGGTGAGTTTGCACAAGATAAAATAAACAATGAAACCACTACGCCGCGATGTACGAGCAAAAATCCACAACGGGAAAAAACCTCGAATGGCCCTAGCCTCAAATCCACTAAGTATGGTTTTACAAATACAAGATAGTAGACTTATAACACTTGACTCGATCCCTCTCAAGACGCGACACTCCTTCTTGTATCCACCTCTACCTAGCGAATAACCACGGAGCTCCACCGTGGTCTCGGAATCTACTGATCGGAATTTATATGGTCACTGTCACCCAAACTAGGATTCTTTCTCCAAATGGGTAAATCAACGCAAACTTCTTCTTCTTCTTTGTGGGATTTTGAAGAAAACCCAAACGTCTTTTCAAAATGGTAGAGATGAAAAATCGGTACCAAACTCCAAGCAATGTGTATATATATATATATATATATATATATATATATATATATATATATATATATATATATATATATATAACTTGGATTAAACAAACTTTGGGTGTAAACAAGTGTTTAAAAAGATTTTGTCTTGAAGAATTAAACACTCAAACAAAGAACTTTTTCTACTTTGTATCTCTCTCTCAAACACTCTCTTATAGGTTATAGGATAAGAAAAGGTTCAGTTTAAAAACTTTATTCCCGTACTTAGATATTCAGGAAAAGAGTTAGGGGGAAAAGTAGTGGGAATGAGGGAAAAACGGCTCAAAACTTCCAAATACCTGTTCCCGCCAAAACTCGTTCGAACGAGATTTTCGTTCGAACGAGGTTTCTAACGACGCTCCATTGTGAACTAGTTAGAAATATCGTTGGAAATCTCGTTCGAACATCAAGTTCATTCAAATGACATTCCAGTGGCCTTATATGGGAACTCATTGGCAAACTCATTCGAATGACAATGTGGTTCGAACGACAAAACTTCCAGAAAGTTTGAAATTTTTGTTTTTAGCCCAGAAACTTTATATACTTTGTTTTTTAAAGTTTTAATAAAATCTTTCTGAAATTAAAAAATAGTTTTAAATTAACGTACCCCCATTATAAAATGTTCCAAGCTCCTATATATATATATATATATATATATATATATATATATTAAAATGCATTCATACCTTAGGAGCAATGGAACCTTGTTGATGACGTAGAAATGAGGTACAAACAAACTCGGCAATGTGATAAAGCTTTAAACTTGGTCTCTACGTCTTCAAAAAACACGTCATAGGCTTCAAGGATGATCAATTAACTCTATCCTATAACTCAAACGTTTTGTCCGGAATTGTGCCAAAACTACAAAAGACTCAATTGGAAATTTAAAATCTTTCTGAAATTAAACAACAGTTTTAAATAAACATACACCCAATATAAATGTTCTAAACTCCAATATATATATATATATATATATATATATATATATATATATATTAAAATGAATTCATACCTTAGGAGCAATGGAACAATGTTGATGACGTAGAAACGAGGCACAAACAAACTCGGCAATGTGATGAAGCTTTAAACTTGGCCGCTACGTCTTCAACAAACACGTCATAGGCTTGAAGGATGATTAATTAACTCAATCCTATGACTCAAACATTTTTGTCCGAAATTGAGCCAAAACTACAAAGGACTCAATTGGAAATTTGTGTCCTTACAAATCTCCCCCTTTGTCTATTCCGGGACAAAAACCAAACCAAAAATCCTAAAGGGCCATCAAGCTCTACTAGACTGATAAAAAGTCCCACCCAAAATAAAAGTACAATGCTTGACTCAAACAACCCAAAGGATCACAATCTTTGCCGGTGAAAGTTGTCACTTATAATGTAATTCCTGCACACTTAAACAAACACATTACACGCATAGGGGATATCAAATCAAAATATTTAATCCAACGTACTCCCCTTAAATTAATTCTCTCCCTTTTATCAACTATGATCAACTTAGAAATACGTCTCCCCCTAAGATAAATGCCCCCAAACTAAGATACGATTACAATAGGATTAGATACAATTTCTCCCCCTATCATTCTCCCCCTTTTTGTTTAGGAATAGACAAAGGCTAAAGAATAAAAACATTAACTTGTCTTCCCCAATTAAAGCATATACACCCTCTAAACTAAGCCAGGGATAAATAAAATGGGATAACAAGCTAAAAACATGCAATTGCACATAAAGTGATGAGAACATCAAACCACATAGGCAACAAAGTCATAACTAATCCAACAAATACTAATGGATACGAATTCAGATGCATGAAACAGATACAAATATGATACATAAGTATTTAGTATTTGATATCAACAAAAAATGCAACAGGATGGATATCAGTTACGAATTAAAGCATATATGGACTAGAAAGCAAGTCAACGACAGACAAAAGTATCAAATATATGTATACATAAGATATACCTAATAGACGCAAGTACACGTATATAGATATAAACACACAAATGACATAAAATAAGATAAGCTTTTCACACTCATATGGAAAAAATGTGTCATATGGAAACGGAAGCGTTGGGGTGTGAACTAGTAACAATTAAATTTAGACTCAATCACTTATAACATGTTCACAGAATTCTCAATTGATTTCAAACTTCATCACATTTGAAGATAACCTCATGTGACAATATTGATTGAACTCAATGAACAAACACACACAATGCATACAATCCTAGCATGTTGATTATTCTACAAAACAATAGAGTCATGACATTGAAAATGCAACTAGGATAAACGGGCATTGTACAAACTGTTGATATACCATCGAATCTCCCTTAATAAGAATTTATTAATTTTGAATGAATATAGCAATCAAACATAGGCCTTGGCAAATATTTTTCTTTTGCATCCCATATTTTCTATTTTTAGGCCTTTGAATCACGTATTTCTTTTAGGTCCAAACAAACGGTGGCTTACTATTCGCAAAGGATAATAAATCCTTTCGGAGACCTTCCCCGTGGACATTTATATTTATCATTTTTTATTTTTCACACAAATCTTACGTCCAACGGATTTTGACATGCACTAGTTCTCCTAGGTCACAAATATGTAGATGACAAGATTGGTAGGAGAACACCTCACAAAGCTCAAATATGCATATGAAGTTATAATTTCAAATGAGCTAGTATGTGTGTGAATTGAGGCATATAAAAATAGAATCTATTTAATCGACACAAAATCCAACTACTCCATGTAAGATGGTAAAGAACATAATAAGGATTGACAATCTAGACCAAAAGTTCTAGCCACGTGGGAGCGTAAAAGATGTGATTCAAACACAAGTATATGCCACAAAAAGTGTGTCAAACTAAAATACACACAAAAAAATATTTTTGAGTTTTTGAAATTTTTTAACCAAAATTAAAAATATATACTCAAAAGACAAAAAAAAATCATTTGAATTTTTCATTAAGCTTAAATTATCAAGAGATAAAAACCAAATGATAAACAAAAATATTTTTGTATTTTTCGTTTAATGCAAACAAAAATGAAAGAAATATAATACAAAAGATAAACAAGAATCATAATTCTAGCATGTGATTAAGCATGGAGCATAGACTAGAAAATGATTAAACAAGCATATATTTAGCATGAGAATATATCATGAAGCACAAAAGCTAATGTATGTAAACAAACTAACACATTCAACCTTTAGATTTTACAAGGGAGGAAGCATGTGAATGTAAATGAGAATCAAATACCCTATCTTGTAAAGCTACCAAGTTGGATCTCCTAACCCAAACTAATGATGAGTGACTATATCGGGGTGTAGGAATCTTGGCTACCTCGGTTGCCTTACGTTAGGTTTTTCTAGGACCTCGTTTAAGATCAAAACAAAATTTTCTAAGATGACCTTTCGATCACAATGTGAACACTTAAACTCGCGGTGAAAATATTTACCTAAGGAGTGATATCTAAAGGCTTTCCTAGGCGATTCTCCTAAAACGTTGATTTTGACTTTTTGAGTTGATTCATTACAAGTATCGAAGCCTAAACCACAAGTGTCATTTTTAATTTGGACCATTCCTAATATTTTATCTAATTTTTGCGAACGACACTCCAAATTAAATTTGACATTACTAGCGTCTTTTAATTTATTTTCTAATTCTAGAATGTTAGAATCTAACAACACATTCCTCTCTTTTAACTCGAGAAGTTACTTTTTCAAGGATTCCATTAAACCTCTAAGGCTATCTAACTCGCCTTCTAGATATTCTAGCTTCTTTCGAAGAGATCTCACTCGTGTCCTAAGGTCTTCAACCAACACAGTATTATCAATGACCTCAACACGTTCTCTCAAACTAGCTTCTAACTTCAAATTATCTTTTTTTAATTTAATTGATTCTTCATATAATTCTTGAAAAGCATTTTGAAGTTCACTCACACTAACCTCTTCTTCATTTTCACTCTATATTTCTTCTTTACACTCACTGCCATAAAAAATAAGGGAATCATAAACTATGACCTTGGAAGTGTCATGTGTTGAAATCTCATCAATAGAGGAATGCTCACTATCACTCACATGACTAGACATAAAAGCCACAAAATTTGGCTTAGTAGGGGAATCAGGTCCTTCTTCATTATCACTTCATTAAAAGAAATTGGTCGCTTACCCTCTCTCCTTAGTTTAGTGGGGCACTCAAATGCCCTATGGCCATACCCCTCACAACCAAAACATTTTTCTGACCCGTCCCTATTTACATTTTCATTAGAAGTTTTAGGGAGCTTCTCGGCTTTGTCATGCCTAGATTTGTCAAATTTCTTAAAATCATTTTTAAATTTTTCTTTGTTAAATTTAAGAAATTTTTGAAATTTCCTAGCAAACATAGCCATATCCTCCGAGTCACTATCACTCTCGCTCTCTACTACTTCTTTTCCTTTTTTGGGCTTGTAAAGTAATGCCCTTTTCAATTTTCTTTTCGGTTTTAGAGGAAAACATGTCTAGTTCATAGGTTTGTAACCTATGAGCTCTTATAATTTCATAGAGACTAAAGTTGGTAAAGAATTTAAAACGGTCACTTTTGGAATAAATCTATCGGGTAGGGACCTTAAAATTTTCTTTACAAATCGGTTGTCGGGTATTTTCTCTCCCAAGTTAAAAGATGAATTAAAAATATCGGAAAGTCTAGCATAAAGTTCATCAAAAGTTTCTTTGTGGTTCATTTTGATTGTTTCAAATTGAGTGGTGAGGTTTTGGAGTTTCGAAGCTTTTACGACACTTGTACCTTCGTGAGTGAGTTATAAAATATCCCACGCTTCTTTAGTGGTCTCACACGTCATAATGCGATGGAATTCATCCGGTGTGACAGCGCTAAACAAGGCATTTAAACCTCAAGAATTAAAATTTAACAATTTAAATTCATTCTCACTCCATCTGTCGGTCGGTTTGGGAACACGTTAATTATTTACTAAATGAGTTGGTGGAGACCACCCATTAACTACCGATAACCAAACCCTCTCGTCGATAGATTTAAGTGCCGATTTCATACGCGTTTTCCACTACGCGTAATTAGAACCATCGAAAATTGGAAATTTTGAAAATGTGGAAAATTCCATTTTAGCCAAAAATAATTAAAGGATCTTAACGAAATAATTTATTGCTCTGGCTCTAATACCAATTTGAAAAAAAAAACAGAAAGCCCCCAATTTTTACAAAAATTCTTTTATACTTCACGAAAGTAATAATTTCCTTTTAGATATGTGGAAGCGTAGATGATGGTTCAATTAAAACACCAATTACACAAATTTTAATTTCTTTCCAAATTAAAATTAAACCAGGTGAAATTAACTTAAACACACACACAACTTAAATTTCACTTAAACCAAATTAATTAACCCAAGTCCTAGAAATTTGCCTAACTCGTATTTGTCAATTTTACCAAATTAGGCCAAACCAAATTTTAACAAATTAAAGTAAAGACTTCAATTAAGTACACATAACCCAATATTTAATTTAGCACCAAATTAAACATGTAGTGATTAAAATGAAATTTTATCTTGAATTACCTAAGCATGCGTTCTAGGTGAGTTTGCACAAGATAAAATAAACAATGAAACCACTACGCAGCGATGTACGAGCAAAACCCCACAACGGGAAAAAACCTCGGACGGCCCTAGCCTCAAATCCACTAAGTATGGTTTTACAAATACAAGACAGTAGACTTACAACACTCGACTCGATCCCTCTCAAGCCCCGATGCTCCTTCTTGTAACCACCTCTGCCTAGCTAATAACCACGGAGCTCCACCGTGATCTCAAAATCTACTGATCGAACTTTATATGGTCACCGTCACCCAAACTAGGAGCCTTTCTCCAAGTGGGTAAATCAACGCAAACTTCTTCTTCTTTATGGGATTTAGAAGCAAACCCAAACGTCTCTTCAAAACGGTAGAGATGAAAAAATGGTACCAAACTCCAAGCAACGTATTGTAACACCCCAAGACTTTTGAGACTGAGAAATTTAATTTTGGGAAATTAAATTTAATTAAATTGGAGAATTTTAAAATTTGGGAATTTAAGTCCAAAAATAGAGGATGTTTTAAAGTATTCCGGATGATGATTTTGAGTGTGCCATCGATCCCGGAAGGGTCGAGATAGTCAAAATGACTTTCATTGGGTTTTATTTCGGCTCCGGAATATTTTTAAGTCAGTTTGACTCGAATTAGAGTAAACGAGTCATTTAAAGTGTGTATTAACATTTAAAACTGGGATTTTGTTTTAAAAGGTTGGAGGCTTACGGATGAAGCCATTTCTCATTTGAGAGAAAGAGAGAAGAGCCCTAGAGAGAGAAGAAGAAAGGAAGAAGGAAAAGAGAGAGAGAGAGAGAGAGAGAGAGAGAGGAAGAAAAGCTTGGAGATTTTCGGCCCTACCGTGACATCGAGGACGATCCAACCTCTACAAATCTGAGGCAAGTGTTTAATCTTGCTAAATAGCTATTTGTGTATTTCATTTCATAAATTGTGGGGTAAAGAAATGGTTTTTGGGTATTAATATCAAAACCTAGATTTTTAGGTTTAATCTTGAAATCAATGATTAAATTGAGAATTAATGACATAGAAATGATTGGGATCAACTTTGGGTTGGTTAATGGGCTTAAAATCATGATTTGATGAAGGATTGGGGATTGGAATGAGAAATTTAGGGTTTAGAATTCGTAGGTTTTGAAGAAACAGATGAAACCTTCAAAAATTGCCGGTCCGAATCGATTCGCCCCCTCAAGCGAATCGATTCGGTTTGGTAAAATTAGCAGGTCTGCATTGACCGAATCGATTCGGCCTATTGCAGAAGCCCAGGTCTTTGAACCCGAATCGATTCGCCTGGGAGGCCGAATCGATTCGGAAACAGGGCATTTTGAGATTTTTTTCCATAGTGTATTCAAACCCTTTTTGGTTGGGTTTATTGATTCGGGGCCTTATCTTATGATGTAAGAGATATGTTTTTGGAGACACATAAGGAGTTTCTCACACATTAGAGTTTTGGGGACTCCTTAGGGTCATTTGGGAGAGATGTATCCATGTATGTATTTGGAGTTATGTATAGAGATTTTGGAGAAACCCTTTGGGATTGAGAATCCTAATTGTAGATTAAAAGTAAGTGTAGATGTGATGGGAGGCTAAGAACTCTTAGAGGGATCTTAGATTAGGGTATTCACAAAAGTGATCGAACCATAGTCGAAACCGAGAGAAATGAGATTATTTGATGATTGAAAGAATGAGCTTGAGGACGATAGACTATTAGTTATATGTATACCGATAGTCAAAATGATTACTAGATTCTTTAATGTACTCGGAGATATAGATGTTATGTGTAGTGAAAGATCCCTACACAAACTTTTGAGTGATAGCCCTAATGTTGAATATATATAGGTATAGATATATACATATGGTTTTGGGAGGCTATTCATCATAGGAAAATGATTGAATATGTTTAAAGTATGGAATTATATTCACATATCAAGGTAAATTTAATGGAAATGGTAGTGACGGCTTGTATATCGAGGACTATGTATACTTATAGCCAGTTATATATATCTTATACATATGAACGAGGATTAGTTTATATATATAGATAAGGATATGTGAATATGTGTTGATATATATATATATATATATATTTGTATGTATATAGATATATGGATATCTTTATGTTGTGGACATACATGGTATGGATATTTAAACCGTATATTATGGTTTATTACTTGATCATATGATTGGATCATATGGATTATATATTATGCATGTAAATGATATATACTTAATTGGTTAAGCATACCCCGCTCATGCTATCATTGGGAAGTTGCGCGCGTAGAGGGTGAGCATCCTGGCTAGAAAAGCAGGGTGTGGATATTCCCCAGGTCATAGTCGTCCCTTGTGTTACTATATGATATATATATTTATTTTGGGATGAGACGTGATGGGTATGTTTCGTCTCATTGCCGGTTTGGAGCTATGACCGCTTCCCGGGACGTCGTGTGCGTGAGTTTACCACGAGATGGGTGTCGTTTAGTCCCACCATGGTGGCCCCAGTTTTGCTACGTGAGCCGGGCACTGGGAAGATGATAGCATTGATGCAGTTTATCGGCGATATATATATAGCCGGGTATATTATGTGCATGGCTTTGTACATCATATGTAGTATGTACACTTGGCTATTGGATTGATGATGATATATATATACGGTTAGAAATAAATACCTATATATATATATATATATTTATATATATATCCTATAGACGAAAGGATATGGACTTTTATGAAGTACATCTTAGGTGATAATGGTGTACTAGACTGATGGGGGTTGATGTATCGCACATAAGGTATTATTTCGGTTACATCATCCCAAGGATATTATTGGAGGTTCTTTTATTTTATCTTATTTGTTTTCTTTCTTTTCTTTCTTTCTTTCTTTAGGAGTTATAGTTAGTAGTAATGGTAGTATTAACTTGTATGTTGAGGATTATGGATCTCTAGGATCGACATTGCCCAGGAGTAGTGTAACGAGGTGGTTCCTTGTTTGGATTTCGCTTTGCGAGACACCTCACGCACGAAACGTAGTGCCATGTCGAGATTTGAGAGAAGTAATTCCATAGGTGGCATCACGGATCTCTGGTCTTGACCTTGTCAGGAGTAGTGTAACGGGGCGGTTCCTTGTTTGGATTTCGCTTTGCGAGACTCCCCACGCACGAAACGTAGTACAATTTTGGGATTAGAGAGAAGTCTTGCCAATATTCCATGTGCATATTATTAAGTATATTAATTCTTGCGTTTTTAGCCTATATATATATATACATATACATATATATATATATATATATATATATATATATATATATATATATGTATATGTATAGGGGTAATGTTTTAGGAACTATGATAATTATATTCATGAGATTATTAATCGGAATTCATTTAAGCCTTTTATGGCATAATTGTTGTAATCATAATCTAATAGGATTAGAAATGGGTGGATCCTTAGATTATGACGGGAAGGTAGCTCTCGTAGATATAGGCTAGGCCTGATAAGTTAGGTTATTCTAAAATCAATGGGGGTAATTTAACTAAAATTTGAGGACGCGAATAGGTGCGCGCCTTTAGATGAGAGGTGAGTTGGGGTTCCATGAGAGTGCGGTCTCACTTATTTATGAAATTAAGTACACCGGTATTTATTATGCACGGTTAACACACTTGCTAAATATTTTACACATTCAGGGCTCTGACCCATTTACTTCTCCCCCCTTCTTGTATATATATATATTTCCACAGGTATCCTACCGCATGGATGCCGGATGACCTTCTATCCAGAGTCTTGGGAGCCGTGACAGGTGCGAACTGTTGCGGGATGTTTCATGTAGCCGCTTCCTACTTCTTTAAAATTCTAGGTAGGATTCATATTGTATATCGGGTTTGTATCATAGGGATATTTATATACATGTTTATATTTATTCCATTTCAGCTATTGTATTTGCTGTGACCCGACAGCTTATTCGGGTTTATTTATTTATGGCATATTCATGTTAGTGATTTCTTTCATTTCTTATAGTTCTTTCTTGCATCTCTCTTATTTATTAGAACTTTTGTAGTGTTGGGTCGTGTTATGTTGAATGTTTTAATTTATTTAACATCTCGCTTATATGATATCGGGTAGTTAGTCCTATATTATATAGTACCAACAGTTGATGTTGAGACTGGACCATCTGGAATTCCTGATTTAATATAGTATAGGGTTGGCCACCCGTTATTATTTTAAGCGGGGTGTTACACGTATATATATATATATATATATATATATTATATATGTAACTTGGATTAAACAAACTTTGGGTGTAAACAAGTGCTTAAAAAGATTTTGTCTTGAAGAATTAAACACTCAAACAAAGAACTTTTTCTACTTTGTATCTCTCTATCAAACACTCACTTAGAGGTTATAGGATATGAAAAGGTTCGGTTAGAAAACTTGATTCCCGTACTTAGATATTCCGGAAAAGAATTAGTGGAAAAAGTAGTGGGAATGAGGGAAAAAGCTGCTCAAAACTGTCAAATACCTGTTCCCGCCAAAACTCATTCGAACGATATTTTCATTCGAACGAAGTCTCGTTCGAACGAGGTTTCTAAAGAGGTTCCAGTGTGAACTCGTTAGAAATCTCGTTCGAACATCAAGTTTGTTCTAACGACACTTCGAATGACATTCCATTGGCCATATATGGGAACTCGTTGGCAAGGTCATTCACTCGTTTGAACAACATTTCAAACGAACTTCCAGAAAGTTTGAAAATTTTATTTTTTGCCCAGAAACTTTATATACCTTGTTTTTTAAATTTTAATAAAATCTATCTGAAATTAAACAACAGTTTTAAATAAATGTACACCCAATATAAAATGTTCCAAGCTCCTATATATATATATATATATATATATATATATATATATATATATATATATATATATATTAAAATGCATTCATACCTTAGGAGAAATGGAACCATGTTGATGACATAAAAATGAGGCACAAACAAACTCGACAATGTGATGAAGCTTTAAACTTGGCCACTAAGTCTTCAAAAAACACGTCATAGGCTTGAAGGATGATCAATTAACTCTATCCTATGAGTCAAATATTTTTGTCCAGAATTGAGCTAAAACTACAAAGGACTCAATTGGAAATTTTTGTCCTTACAACCTTTCACACAAAAGATCATGGCATTGCCACTATTCACCTACCCAAATTCATATGTTCATTAGACTACCATCACTTTCGATACCACCCCAAGGATCGAATTTGCCTAATTACACCACTGGCATTAACTACCCGTAAACGCCACACCTAAGGGTTATATACCTTTTAATCACCAATCACCAGTGCCTATTCATGACACCCACACAATCAACCTCTATCGTTGACTATATGCGGCTCGTGCCTCTTGCCCAATGGGCATCATTTCACTCTATCGACACCTCAAATGATTTTAGGTCACCGAGAATTTTACACAAGCACCTCACACTAACAACCATGGTATCACCACTATTGGCTTAAATGGACCCCAAAAAATTACTTCAATTATAATAAGAAATGCAAAAATGATTAATAACTATCAACTTGATTGCATGCCACTTGCAACTAGCTCACTTATCGTGCTAAACTCCTTAACTTTTCCGTTGAGGACATGAACTAAACCATCATTGAATTAGTATAATGATCCTAACCAACACCGACATCGAAATATCCAATACCAACCACACCACGACACTACCGAAGGAACCTTAAACCTAGAGCTCTGATACCATTTGTAACTCTTCGGACCGAATTTATGGGTTACCCGTGGTTAACCCATTCCAACCTGAGCGTCAGTTCTGAAGTGTAATGAAAAAACCTATTTTATGTTTCTAGTCCAATTTTATATTAATTAACATTTGACTTGTTCATTATGAGATTCTAGTTTCAAAATAAAATACATGAGGGACCCATAGGTAGCACATCGAATTCCAAGCATACATAGCTACTAACATAAAATCAAGAAAGTACTTACCTGTATAACACTTTAAAAATACAAAATCGCCCACAACCTACAATAACAAAGGAAGAATCTGAGCCAATGCTCAGTGGGAAATATACAAATACAGTATAGAATCGAACGGCGGGAAGGAGACACTAACACGTTGTGCCTACGTGCATATGAAATAACATTGTATATATATTTATACATACATATACATATACTCAATTCTTGAAACAGTTTTTCTTCTAAAAAATTTACTTATCCAGATTAATTTACCTTAATCTTATAAAAGACTTTACTTTTCCCACTTTAGCATTTCTCACTTTATTTAATCGACATAGTTTAATACTTGAAACCACTACACTTTATTTAACTGAAAACATTTCTTTACCAAAATTACCATTTTTATTTTATCCAACACATATTAGAATTTTTTTTGAAACCCCCCTTTTAATGCATGCGAACACCGTGTTAGAAAATACTCATTTAATCTTTGAGAACCTTTTTCAACACATTCTTATGTTAATTATGTGTTTAACTGCTTGGGTTGCGTAATCACCCATTTACCCACTTACTTTAACTTTTTCCTTACCTTATGGAAATTAATCAATTACACATTTACTTGTCCATTTTAACATTTGTCGGAACATTTATTAATTCATTCAAGTTAGGTTATATTAAGACATTTCACCACACAGCCTATTTCTTGACATGTTCCTTCTTTCGTTATCTTTTCTCGAAATCTTCCAAATACCACATACTTCAATGGAATCCACACCACCAGCTATGTGTACCATATGCTTTGGCCAATTATTTTGGGCCTTTCAGTCCAGGGCTTCGTGCCCTCCTTAATTATCCCAGTGTCATTCGAGTTCCTTTTATTGTGTTTTAACATTTTACAAATATCCATATTATTTCACTTTTTCCTTTTTACCCGGCCAAAGCCAAAACTCGAGGTTATGCCCCAACTTTTGTTACACTTTATTTCATAAAAATGCTTCACATTAAGTAAAATTACCATTTTAACATTTGTTTGCAAACTCATCTTTTACTCCATTTTCACAAGTGTTAATTTTCCCAAGAATACTATTAAATTACCCACACTAACTCTTTTGGTGTTGTAACACCTTAACACCCTTTTTAACTTTATAATAATATTCTTCTTAAATGGAAATATCTTCATTCAATTATTTTCTTTCCAATTTCATAAGTGCTAATCTTTTACAATATTACTAAGTTATGCACGCTAACTTTCCAATGTCTACCCATTAACACATATTCAATAACATTACTAACCATTTTTCAATTCGCAAATTTCTTTACTTTCTTCCTTCAAAAAATTCACTTACACTCAAGATTACTTTTATAAGAAAATATCATTTTCTTTATTTTACATGTAGTCTTACAACCTTGCATTTATCACACTTTTAACCCATTTTCTCACACTTTAAAGACGAAAATTTCTACTTTTTATTATTTCATGTTTGAACCCAACAAAATCTCTTTTAAACTTTTTTACACACTTAGTGCCAAAATACTACAAGTTTATATGCATGAAAAGAGGGATTTTTTACCTTCAAATCTTATTAAATGGGTTAAATATATTTTTCATTCTAGAAATTCATCATACTTGCAAAAATGCACTTTCAAGGCATATGAGACATTTAATTTCTCCAAACCCAACAAAATGCCCAATTTTCATGAAATCTTCATTTTTACAAGAAACTTAAAAACATTATTTCTCTAATGTTTAACAAAGCAAAGAATCATTTGCAAACACTTTATTCCATAAAATGTTTAACATCAATCTATCTAGAAAATACACCATTTTCATAAAATACCACCTTTTAATACTTCAAATTTTTGAAATATTTATCAACTCTCTATTTTTAACAAAAATAACATGGTTCCAAACATTTTTATTTCATAAAAATGTTTATTAATTCCACACATCAATTTAATCATTTATTCAAATGCACCTTACTCATGTAATCTAGTTACAAGACTACAAATATGCAAAATGGTGTCTTAATACTAAGAGTAAGGGTTTCCCACCTCTAAATACTAACATGTATCAGAGCATGGTCTTAGGTCTCTTAGGTTATGAGTCCATTTATCTTTTGCGTTATCGATCTTTGATTTACTTTATTGATTCGTACTCCTTAAGGTAGAGGGTATAGCATACGTGTTAGATGTGTTTCTGGGAGATATATAATTTCGTGCCAAGGATGTTGTAGGTATTGAGTTTAGAATTAATAAGCTTGATGTGAGGATCCTTAGAGTTAATTTTGAAGACGTTAATTATTTTGAAGATCATTAGTATAAATTTGGGGTATGCCCCTTATATCGATGCAGCGATGTGATTTGATTTGAGGATTTGTGTGTTACGAAGATTGTCGGAGATAGAATCGAGTGGTGATTTGGTAGAGAGTGTGGTACGCCGTTACTTTTATAGTTATGTATATACTAGCGGAATGCTCGTGCCTAAAGGCACGTCAAAAATTCCCAAAGTGCGTAATCGTAAAACGGAAAAAAAATTCAAAATACATAATTGCAAAATGACAAAAATATCGTTCCCCAATAAAAGAAAGTGTAATTTTAAAAAAAATTATTCACAATCTCCTTTGTTTATAGGACTACCCACCCTACTTAGCAAATAATAAATAGCCCAACAACATTCTTTCAAATAGTCTAAATTCATCAAATTTGGACAAAATTCCCTTTATTTATAGGACTCTCCACCACTCTTTAAGAAATAAAAAATAGTACAACAACAATATTCAAATATACCTGATTTATTAATCAAAATAAAATATTATTACACTCTCTAAAAGGGAAAATCAAACATTGACAAAATGTTATACACACAAATGACTATAATACATAAACAAATAATTAAATCTGGATCGACATAACTAATTCTGCAATCATCTCGTTAAATTGTTCAACCGCCAATATACACCTGTGACAAAATTGAATTAGAAAATGATGACAAAACTTCCCGGATCAAAAACCACACACAACTTCCCCGCTTGCCATAATATAGATCCCAATATGAATTTTGACACCCATCACAGGTGTAATGCTGGGATTGTTCAAGATTCTGTAATGCTGAGATGACCACGAGTCCTTAAGCCGTGTCCAGCTCGTTATACTGACTTCACACCCCATCAAGATCAAAGACGCACAAACTTTTGAATGTCATTTGGAATTGCACGAACTTTTGAACTTAACAGAATCCCATTTCAACCTTCTATCAACTATAAATATTGATTGCCATACAAACTACATAAATAAGGTTGAACCTTAAAATAAGTTAGAGAGAGATGTTTTTGAAACTGAGTTTGAACCAAAATAACAAAAAAATGATTTACATTTCACAAAATAAAAATTGGACAATGAGAGGAGAGCGAGTGTACCTTCGAATCCATGTTGAAACCGAATCAATGGGTGAGATGCCTGAAATCAAAGAATGAAAAAAAAATCATTTGAGATATCTAGAAATTAGTTTATAAAACCCCTAATTTCAAAAAACCAACCACTAAACACTAATGCAGAAACCTGATTTAAAAAAAATATTCTGGAACCACATAATACACAAAAGTAGATAAAAAAAAAATATTTGGTGGTGTGATTATATCTGAGTATGGTTTAAGTAGAGAAACAACAAAACAAAAACCAAAAAATTAACATAAAATAAAAATTGAACACAAAAATGGACAAAAAACTACCAATACTCTAAAATGAAGGAGTGCATTATCACTGTGATTCTATATGGCTGCTACATCACTTTTTGTAACTTGTACAAATGAGGATGGTTGGGTCTACTGCTATGAGGATTCCATATGGCTTCTACAACACTTTGAAATCTTCTACATGATCTCTTGGGCTGCCATTTACCTATCCATGTTGATAGTATACATTCATACCATATATGAACTAATCTCACTGATCAGCAGTTCTTGAGCCAACAACATTTGAGTTCTTCCCATCTTTATTTAGCTTCTCACCACTTCAACTTTGTTGTTAGTTGTAGACTTTGTTGTAGATTTTGATTGAGATTGAGTTTTGGTTCGATCATCTCTGTTGATTTTGTAACGGGGCTTGATTAATAACATTGGACTGCTAGATACTGCCTGTCTTCCATGAGTCTAGACTGATTTTCAAGATTAACATTCTCCAAAAATACTCTGCCACACTCGGGACACTGCACAAAAAATTAAATGGATATGTTATAGGTATGGTAGAGATCATCCACAATTGTTTACTAGAAATAAAAGTAATGCAATTCATAAAAAAATGAAACCTTACTATTTTAGCTGAAAATCAAAACAAAAAACACCCTATTTGAAACAATGAGTGAGGCATATCTACTGTGCTCTTGCTTATCCACAACCTTCTTTTTACTTGACTTCAAGGAAGACTTTCTTTTGCATTGAATTTCAAGAATATATTCTGCCACCATGACATGGAATTTGGGAGCAAGCTTACATGATGAGGAGACATTAAAACCTGCTTTCTTCAAAGCCCGTGTAATATGCTTCTGAGCCTTCTTAAAGTGAACATTGCGTAGAAAAGGAACACTTGATCGCAGTATTGGTTTCCCACAGGTTATAGACTCTGCATGCGCACTACATATGATGAAAGTCATCAATAAAAAAATAGTCATCTAGTAGAAATCTACGGTTGTCATTTACATTCTCCAAAAATACTCTGCCACACTCAGGACACTACACAAAAAATTAAATGGATATGTTATAGGTATGGTAGAGATCATCCACAATGGTTTAGTAGAAACAAAAGTAATGCAATTCATAAAAAAATGAAACCTTACAATTTTAGTGGAAATCAAAACAAAAAAAACCCTATTTGAAACAATGAGTGAGGCATATCTACTGTGATCTTGCTTATCCACAACCTTCTTTTTACTTGACTTCAAGGAAGACTTTCTTTCCCATTGAATTTCACGAATATATTCTGGCACCATGACATGGAATTTGGGAGCAAGCTTACTTGATGAGGAGAAATTAAAACCGGCTTTCTTCAAAGCCCATGTAACATACTTATGAGCCTTCTTAAAGTTAACATTACGTAGAAAAGGAACACTTGATCGCAGTATTGTCTTTCCACAGGTTATAGGCACTGCCTACGCACTATATATAACGAAATTTATCAATAAACAAATAGTCATTTAGTATAAATCAACAGTTGCCATTTATAACAGAAAATACCAGAAACAATAAAGGTTAATCTCTGATGTTGAACTTACTTTATGGATAACAAAGATGAGCATGAACTTTTGGATTGTCATAGAGAGTGATGTTTGTCTACTAAATTCAAACATCGTAGTAATATTGAAACCCTTGATGAGGAGATAACAAAATACCAGGAACTTTTGGAATGGCATTGTGTTTTTACCAGTATTGTGAATCGAAGTCATAGTTGATTGTAATTTATTTATTTTAGCATCGAAGTGTTGTGCTACATCATATATATTAACACTACTGTTCAGCATCTGATGGGGGCATAAATTCAAGCTCATGAGTACGATGATACATATTCAAATTCAATGACCAATTGGTTCTAAATAATAGTATATAAATCTATTGAAAAAAACATTGTTGAAAAAAGAACAAAATTAAGAAAAAGGAAGTGGTAAATGAAACTCAAGTTGTGAATTGTGAATTATAGTACAAACAATATTTGGGTAACTAATAATTGTGAATCATGTACATATCACAAAAAGCAATTAAATAAGATTGCAAATATGCAGTTGCATATATGCCATATGCATATACGCCATATGAATATATGCAGAAGATTTGTCTGAAACTCGATGAAAGAATGTACCAAATATATGTACATTCATTGGGTCCAAATCAGTTCCTGCACCTGCCAGTTCTCGCACCTGCTGAGTTTGCAACCAATCCAACTACAACATCAAACCTTAACCCTAATAGCATCCCCCGACAGCTATGGAACACCAACTTCACCACTGAAATTTTCATCATCAACGACGCCATTTCTTCTCGCTACCACACAACTCTCCTATCAGAAGATGAAGAATTAGAAGAAGAGAAATACAGTAAGATCAGAAAAATGCAAGAAATAAATGCTAATGAAACCTCAAATAACAAAAACTTTGATGGATAGTCAACATAAACGAACCACTGGAATACTGAAGAACTACCTAAACAGGAACCCGATCTGAATCGGCACCTCCTCTCTAATATGTATGTCCTTTCTATTGCATATATGCAATGCATATAGTTTGGGGTGTGCTCCTTCTTTGGTTTCTAAAGATGAAAGAAATTACACAATTTTATTAGAATCAATCAAGTAAACAAATAAATAAAATGGGATAACTAATGGTGTATGAGATGAAAACAATTCTATAATAGGGAAATATTTGTTTACTTGATGAAAACAATTTCATTACACAATTTTGTTTATGAGATGAAACCTTTAACTAGAATATGAAATAAAAAAGGTAAATATTCAACATGAGGAAATAGGAATACATATTGGCAACATGAGAAAATAGGTAGTTATCCGAAGGTCGGGTCTGCTGCCTAGGTGGTTCAGGTTGTGGCAGTTGGTGGTTGGTTTTCAATTGTGGAGTCGAGGTAGTTATCCAAACGTTTGCTGATGGTGGTCGGTAGCTTGGTGAGGATAGTAGGCTTCTGGTGACTGGAAGCTTGGTGACATAATTATCCGGAGGTTTGCAAACGAAAATAAATATTGAAATCGAATATAAAAAATAAATAAATACCTTCTTCTAAAATATGCCCTCGAAATTATTTGTGTAGGTATAATGTGTGGCTGTTGTGAAGTTTGATTTTGTATCCATATGTTGACTATGGAACCATATCTGTCATAATACCTTTGTCATTATAGTTCTAGGTGTTAATAGTAAAAAATTCTAAGTAAACAATCTGCAGTAACAAAAAAATTACCCATATCTCTCATAATACCATCTAAGTTTGCAACATGTCCACACATTGTATAGTTAAGATACCAATCTTAACTATGCCAATATAGCTGAAGATTAACAAAATAGAGAACTTGATTGGTGCAATCGTGGCAAGGCTTTTCTGCAGATGCATCATCTGTGAGAGGTCTGGTTGGGGACACACGTGCGTTGCTGGTTCAGAACACTGCAACAACTTTTATTGGTTTAGTCGTTGCTTTTGAAGCAAGCTGGGAATTGTCTCTCATTGTTCTTGTCATGATGCCTATAATAGGAATAAATGGTTATCTTCAAATGAAATTCATAAGTGAATTTACTGCTGATACAACAGTAAGACCCGAACTTCATCTGTGGAAAAAAATAATAAGAATTGTAGTTCAGGGGTAATGCAAAACGGATAATTTACTGAGCAAACTGATCATTTACTGAGCAATTGGCAACTGATATTTGGCAACAGGTCATTTACTGAGAAAACTGATCAACTGAGGAAGCATATTGCTCACACCAACAGATAAAATTGATAAAGTTTATCTAGGCAGTTCAAACCAATTTTCAAAAAAACAAACTAAGAACTACAACCACATTCACATCATATTACACATAGAACCAAGCTATCACTTGGCACTTATTTGTTAAGTGATGTAACCACCAATTAACTTAAACAACGGATTAACTTTTAGGCAGTCGTGGAATGTAATAAAGGCTCGTTGGGAACCATATCCAGTTGTTGGATGGCTCGCTGGAATGTAACAAATGCATTAGAAAATGATGGAACATGTTTTTTGTGTTTTTGCATTCATTATAGGCAATTGCTCAAATCCACATAACACAACGCGAAAAAATAGAAACTATAGATTCTCATTCCTTATCTTCAAAAGTAGACCTTAAAGAAATTACTCCAAATAGTAGCACCTCTTATCTTGGAATAAAGACCAACCCAAAGGCATATATAAAACAAAAAAAAAATCATCAAAATAAATTGTTTAGAGATAATGAATTCTCGGCCTTATTTATTCTATTACACACCAAAATAAACATATAAGTTCCCTCCTTTTATAGTCAACAGTCAGGTGGATACCTTAACATCATGAAAATTAGAAGTTGAAGCATAACAACATTCCATCATGAATTCAACATTCATCATATTCATTTACCTCCAAACTAAATTAAACATTCCCCATATTTCACCTCTAAGCTTTGTTCCTACACATGGTCGGAGCATCACAAACCTGAAACATTAAAGATTCAACAACAAAAACATCATAACTGTTGGGCATATGAGTGTGTTTCTTAATAAACAGAGCATACAGAAAAATATAACTAAAAATGTGATGGACTAAATAAGTAAATGGCATTCCCCACCCATAAAATGTTGTAGGCTTATGGAAATCAGATAAAAAACCTCAGTTATTGAATGAACCCTAAAAAAATTAACCAAGCATGTCACTGTAAAGCACAAAAAAACATCAATATTCATAATAGAGATTATTTAAAGCAAATCGAATATAACAAACTTACAATCTTAATAATAGACATGCGCAGGAAATATTTCTCTTCATTCCGGCAGCCTTTTTTCGTGCTTAAATCATGAAAACCGATACCCTAGAGGAAATGAGGATCTGGCACAAAGCAGTAGGGAGTAACTCGTGCACTCTTTAGCAATGAATACGTAAAATAATATCACTGTAACAATATAATAGCAAGAACCATTATTTGAATTAGTTAAATCTTAATATTGATCATTTTTCCCAAAACAGAGCAACAAATTAAACCAAAAAAAAAAATTAAAACCCTAAAACTCAAATTCAAACACAAAAATAACCCTAGAAAAAGAAATGTTTATACCGTGATGATGGTTTTAGCAGTGGAAGAGAAGAGAGAGTATCAGCAAAAAACTAGACACATAACAACATTAGGCACATAAAATCCCCAAAAGATTTTACCCTTAAAATTCATCCAAATTCAAAAAAAGGAATATCCTATAAAGAATATTGAAGGGAACACATGAATCACAAATATAACCTAATACTTTAGGCACCTAAAAACAATTTACAAAAAACCCAAGCCAACATACAATATTCATACATGCAAAATGATGGAGAAATGATTAAACAGAGAAACACATGTATAGAGATGGTGGCAGTATTACCATTGTTCTTGGTTGTGATTTCGAGGAGTACGATCGACATCTAAGTGGTGCCATAGATTCTAGGTAGCAAAGATGAAGAGGAGAGAGAAATGAGTGTTTGAAAAGGGGGAGTTCAGTTTAGGCGTGTAGAGTGAGAAGATGAAAACTTCAAAAAGGTTTTCAAATTAAAGTAGGAGAGAGACTAAAACTTGTCCCGCCCAAGTGGTTGAGTGCGTGTCTTTCCCATCCCCACGTGGGTTTGTTTAGTAAATGCTTTGTTTATAGAGTTCAATTACCAAAGTGCCATTCCATTTTGAACTGTTAGATCTTAACACGTGGCTCAATCAGAACCTCTAATTAAGTTATCAGCTTATGGAATAGTGAAAGCCTTCTACTGCTTATTATATATATATATATATATATATATATATTATTTTGTTATTCGTGGGGTATGTGCGTGTAGGATTGAGTGTATGGGCGCCCGATTATGGCATTCAATGTGTTGGCATATGTGAGCCTTCTTTTATGTTTCGCGATTTATGTTTGATGTTTATGCTTTGTCTAACTTCGAGGACGAAATTCTTTTGCTAGTGGGGAAGTATGTAACACCCCGTGTTTTTATTAATTAATTATTTAATTAATTAAAAAATTAGAGCAAAAATAAAATTTTAGATTTAATTATTTTTGTAATTAAATATGTTGTTTTTTATAATCAAAATTCAAAAATCTAGATTACAAGACTCCTAATATGAGTCTATAAAAGTCTTCGGGCGTTTAGAAGAGTCCTGAAAACATAAAACTCTGTAGAAAAAAATATATATAAAAATATTCAACTGTCGACCGGGTTGAAATTTTTTATGCCACTTCCTCTCGTCTTCAGCTACTACGTCCCAAATTTCAGGTAACTCCAATGGTCCGATCATCCGGACTGTTTTTTTTAGTGTTTGTATCTGATTAGGACTCTAATTATTTTTTGGCATATAAATATAAAGTGACGGGTTTAGGACTTTTAAAACACACTTTAGCCTTCTAAAAAATCGAAAACCTGTCATCTTCTTTATCTTCTTTAACCTCCAAACCCTATCCCCATTCTACATAACTTTCAACTCAATTTTTGTCAAGATTAATAGGATTTTCTCAAGACACGTCAAGAAAAAAATTTTGTCATTTTTTTTAGAGGAATACACATTCAAGATGAAATTTCAAAAGCAACTTTTATTCAGGAATGAATAGTCTATTCCTTTCATTTAGTATTAATGCGTTTCAAGTGTCGCCTCAACCCTTAATCATGTGTTTTTTATTAAAAAAAATTAGTAACTTAATTAGAGAAAGTGGACACTTAAATTTTTGGATGGTTTTTTGTGAAAAGTTTAAATATTATTTAATCTTTGAAACCCTTGGGTGCGTAGGTTAGATTTTTGGGTTTTTATGATTTTGGGTGTAGATTCTCATGTAGAAATTATAGAGGTCATTTATATGGTTATTGGGACGCGCTCACATTTATAAAAAAGTAGATAATTTATAAAAAGAAAACGGTTATTTTTTATTGAAATTAATGCATATTTTTAACATTTTTTAATGGAATTAATGGTGTAGAAATAAATGATGGTGTTATTAATGGATTTAAATTAAATTAGGACCCTTATGATTAAATTGTTATGTCGTGCATATTGAATTTTTCTTTGTGTGAATTTTTTTAGTCACTTTTGTCATCGCGGGGACGAGGGGCTTTTGGGTGGTATATTTCTCAATCCTATTTTATGATGTTTACAATGTATGGGACTAGTGGGTAGGCCTTGGTTAAAATTTATACTTGCTAGGCATGGGACTAGTTAGTGTAAATTCGTTGAGATTTTATATTTCAGGGTGGGGCTGATTTTTACATTACATTGTCATTTCCTTAGCCTAGGCATGATACTATGATGTGTTTTATATTGGTGATTCATCCTATGTGTAGGATGGGATTTATGTGTACTTAGGGACCCTTAGGTATGGGATTAAGGGGTATTTTGAGGATCTCACATCGATAATAAGGGTGGGGTAATTTGATAAATGAGAAATTGAGAATATGAGAATTAATACTTAAGATAATAAGACGAGTATTAAAATATGGGCGACATAAATAGCGAGGACCGACTGTTTAAACGGGCCAACCGGCATTTATGGCGTGTCGTGTGTGGAACCTCGTCAAATTATCGGATCGACAATTTAAACGGATCAACGGTCATTTTGACAAGGGAAAGTGTTAAACTTTGGTGGAAATTTTCACCCGGGGCGGGAGAACCGCCATAATAAAAAGTGAGAAGAATGATAATTTGGGTTAATTTAATTAACAATTTGAGGACTGTGGGATATTTAAAATGATAGTGATATCCGTTTATAAGAACCTTTGGGGTGGTTAGTAATTTATCTTTCTTGCGTTTAATTATCTCGTATTAATTAAAATATTCTATTGTTATATTTATCATGTATAATGCTACTGTCTGATTTAACGGGGCCTATTTGAGGGGAGTAGTGTGTATTCATGCTCGGGGCTCTGACCATGGGGGTAGAAATATTTGTGTAGGAGGAGAAACCCCACCTCCAAAGGTGGCCTCAAGATGTTACCAAATGCATCATCCAAAATTCTCCAAATTGTTCTCCTTCCAAGCTTCCAAGGAAGACTCACTTCAAAATCCATGAAATACCTCATCATCTTCTCCAAAAATCTCCCGATACTTCTCCAAAATCTGTAGCTCTTCATCACCAATGGTGGAAATGGGTGTAAACACACCAAACATGGTGGGATATATAATGGAAATGATGTTTTATTGTGGTAGGGTGATGGAATAATGGTGGAGGAGTGGTGGGAGAAGCCCTCCATTGGTAGAAGACCATAATATCCTCCTTTCCCCTCTCTTTTTCCATTTTTCTCCCATTAAAATGGCCAAACAAGCCTTAATAAAACACTCCAAAACCTTAAATCCCTATTTTGCCCAATCTGGTTTGATCTGGGCTTGACGACACATCAAATCAATTGCTAGAAATATAATGGTGCACAAGGGCAATATGATTAAAAAAAATTCTATTTAAGTCATTCGAACGATAAGCCCATGTAATTTGAACGAACTCTCCATCTTCTCCGATGGTTGCTTTGTGCAACCCTCCGCGCGACATACCACCGTAAATAAGTGGCATGTTGTTTGCAGCCCTGCTTCTCGTGACATCCATATCACTTTTAACGACACAGGGATGTCGTTAGAACAACCCCTTATCCAAGTTAGAACGACCCTTATTCCATAATTTATTCAATTTTTGACCCATAATTCTCTCATAATCGACATTAATTCCTTTTCAGGATAATTCATATATAATTTAGTTGAATTGATGGAACAAGGCATTAAAATATTGGAGAATATTATTGTAAGGACATTTTTGTCCAACATACTTGTATATGTCATTAGCCGTAACACCGTTGCAAAGATTCAAAGTCCATTCATCATCAACGGAATCCGAAGATCAAAAGAAAGGAAGAATTCAGAAATCCAGTTAGCCGGACCGGTCCGCCTGAAATTAAAACGAACCGATCCGCCTCTGACTACCCCGGACCGATCCGAAACCGCCCCGGACCGATCCGCCGTGCCTTTGAAGCCAGTGAGCCCCGAACCGAATGTGAACCGAATCAGCTTCAAATTAAAAGAACCGGTCCGCTATCGGACCGATCCGCCTAAGGCCCGGACCGGTCCGCCCTGGATAAACTTTGCCAGATCGTGTATCAGATTTTCTCGGCCAAAGAGTTCCTATTTAATCCCACTACGGGGAAGTGGTTTGATAAGACTTACACACAATTTTCTGAGTTCCATAACTCTTAAGTCTTCATGGTATTTGAGTCCATTGATTCATACCCTCGATTAACACAAATTCCATACATTTGTGAGTCACTTTTGGTAACCCTAGAACACCATTGATGTTGTTCAACCCATGTGAAGTGGACCACTTCTTCCTCTTCATTGTTGCCCTACTGGAAAGGGATATTCCATCCTCGACTACAGAATCCGATGCCTGCGGGTAATTCTTAGTCAAAAACTTGTATTTCAGTGTAATCCGATTGTAAGCCACTTCTCTTACAAATTATAGTGATATACAAATGGTTTTGCCCCTGTGGGGGATTTTTCCTTAACTTTGTGTGTTGAATAATTCTTGCATGATTTCATATTGTTTCAATCACACCTAGTTGCATGCTTAGGGTTAATTTGGGTTAAAAATGGTGTTTATTATATTATTTCTTAATTGAACTCAAGCGCCAACTCTTTCAATTATAAAGATCTCGCACAAGATTTTGATATCTTATATACTAGGTTAAAGAAGAATCCTTCTCCCTACAATAATGAATGTACTAAAGCAGCTAAGAAAATTAAACTTAAAATTTAGCAATTGCCTTATCTTGCATTAGTCAATCCTTCTTATTCAAAAATTGTTGAAATCGATGCCTAAGATATTGGTTATGGAGGTATTACTAAACAATTTAATTCTTTGAATAAAAAAGAAGAATTAGTTCGTTTTACATCTCGCACTTGGAAAGATGCCTAGAAAAATTACTCTACTATTGTTAAATGTATTAAAAAATTTGAGGATGATTTATTAAATAAGAATTTTTTACTATGAGTTGACTGGATTGCTGCAAAAGTGGTTTTGCAAAAAGAAGTTAAAAATAATGTTTCGAAGAAAATCTTTGTTAGATGACAGGCAATCTCTCCTCTTTCGATTCTGAAATCGAACATATTAAGGTGAAAATAATTCACTTCTTGATTTTCTAACTAGATAATTTTTACAAAACCAATGAGTGGCCCCTATAAAGGGTGTGGCAAAGGTCATGGAAAATCCCACCGAAGACCTGGAAAAGAAATAATGATCATTGAAAATCAATATCCACCTCTATAGTATTATACATAATTTCTCCGCCTAAATGCAGAGAACAATGAAAAATTGAGTTTTCGAGCTCCTAGCAAAAATAAAACAACTAAGGAAGTATTACAAACTATTGCACGTGAATTAATTCCTAATGAAAGGACATCTGAATTAGTTCTTGTTATCAATGAAGAGGACAAAGACCATATGGCTACTCCCTGGAAAATTAAGTCCCTATATATTGACACACATAATTATGCTGTGGAAGAAGGAAAATATCGGACGTTATATGAGGCAATTCTCACTGATCCTGAATCAGTCATATTTTCTAACAGAAATAAAAATAACAGAAATTCAAAATATCATATTGCTTATATCAAGGTTATTTTGAAAAAAATTACTTTTGTTCATGAGTGGGTAATCCACCCCTTAAAATTGAGAAAATTAAGTTCTCAAGTTGGTACATGTAATTATTAGGGCTATCTCCAAGCTTGGTCTTAAGTTTTTTATTATCAATGCTTTAACCACAAGAAAAATTAGTTTTTTAAACTTTGCACTGAATCTTATAGGGATGAATAGACAAGATGGGGTTTTCAATGGTGGGACAAATTTGGTCCTAATATTAATACTTTACCTAAAGATATTTCTGAGGAAAAACTTCTTCTACCTTGGACACAATTTCATCCAATCCTCAGGGAAAAAATCATTTACCCATAAGATTACTACCCTCTTATTTTTATTGTAATTAGTATCTCATGGATTTGGATGTGCAATTTGTAATGCATAGTGAATCAATTAAGGCTTCCTCTTCTTGAAAGAATATTTTTCTATTATTGATGAATCGGTATCAATAATTCTTAGACCATGTATTCAATTAAGGATAGATTTAAAACTTATATGTCTCATTATGGAGAATATTCTCCTCATTTGGAGAAAATGTCTCAAAGTGTTAATCCAATTAAGGATTTAAATTTTTTGATAAAGAAACAATTTCCATAAGCTTCAGAACAACAGTTGCTTCAGAAAGTTATGGAGCATATGAAAAGCCAATTTTCTATTGTTTTTACTACTCCTATTTTGGCTAAATATATGAAATCCATTCCATGAACTTAGGATGATGATGCATCCATGGTATCTATTAAAAATATGGAAGATAATCCATTCTTTTGCCTTGCGGGTGACTCGAAAAATTCCGATGATGAAATTACAAGTGATATGTTCAATATCGAGGCCCCCACTGAACTTATTATGGAGGCCTTTTTTGTTTCACTTTTTAAGATCATGATTTACATATCTTGCTTATAGTTTACTCTACATTTAGTTTTTGGCATATCTCGCTCCAATTGTGTCCCATCGCAAAGAATCGAGTTTCATCATCTCCAAATTCAGGAAGATCTTCACAAAACAAATGTTTAAATAATTTAGGATCTAAATTTATTCATGTTTATATCTCAGAGTTTATTTTATTTTTCTCCAGACATTTTTTCTAAACATTTTCCTGTCTTTAAAAATTTTCAAAAAGCGTGCAAGTCTTTCTAATGAGATGCACATCTCATTCCAATGAGGTTTCCATCTCATTTGATATAGGTTGTTAAATGGTTTCATCATTCAAACGTTTAACCAATGCTTACTATTTTATCATGTTTGAATCTCATTCAAATGAGATTAGGTTATCATCTAAACGACCTCAGTATTGTTCAAACGAGAGTCTATTCTCATTTAAACGTGGTCAAGATTTCGTTCGAACGACATTAACCGCCTCGAAATTTGAGCCACCTTATAAATACCTATTTTAGACAAAAAATCGGAGAGACTTTTATGATTTCAAATTTTGCAAACCCAGTACAAAATTAATCATGCTTTTAGGTCAAAAACCTACTTTGATTCACCTTTATCACTCCCAATATATTTATGTGAATCGGTTTAAAAGCGTAGATTTCTATATGAGAATTATTCTTGTTGGGAGATTCTCTTCATTGTTGAGCCATTGTGGTTCACAAGGGGATCACTGCTGAAAGGAATACCAAGGCTGATCGGTGGATACCGAGGGTGAACCATCACCTGTGAACGACTCTAGACTTAGTTGTATTCTGCAAACAATTTGTAAGTTGCGGCTTGTAAAACTCACTACACCAAATCTTCCTAATTGTCACGGTCATTGACCTTGACAAGTTCAACTTGTCAAGGTCAATTACCGTGACAATTCGGGGTAAGACAACTTTTTTTGTCACGGACTTGTCACGATCATTGACCGTGACAACTTCGTTAGAATTGTCATGATCGTGTCACGGTCCCTGACCGTGACAAGTTTAGTCACGGTTAATAACCGTGACAAAGTCTTGACCCTTTTTTAAAAAATTGTCACGGTCATTGATCGTGACAAGTCCATCACAACTTTTGTCACGGCCTTGTCACGATCATTGACCGTGATAATTCTGGGCAGAATTTAAAAAAAAATCTGCTAGGGAGTATGGCCACTACCACTGCCCAGTAGTATATTTGTACCTGTTATAGCAACGTTGTACCTATTCAAATATCATATATCCAAATAAACTAAAGATAATGCAAATAGACATTCAAAATAGAAACTATTTAAGAAGAAACAACATCACCATCAATTATCTCAAATCTACAAACTATTTAGCTGGAAAAGAGATTTTGTACCGCGATGCTCGGGGACACCTCCTTATCCTTCCCTTCTCGTCCGAAGAGACACATAAGTATCGAGCCTATGTGGCCTACCTCTAGGGCCACTCCCTATCCCCTAAAATAAAATAAATTAAAATTAGTATTCACCCCGCAAATATAGATAAATATTAATATAAATCGAAATCGAAATCGAAATTGAAATTGAAATTGACATATAAATATAAATATAAATACATTACCTGTCGTGCCACCCAAAAAGCTAACTTGAGCTCATATGGAACCTCCTTCCAACTAATGTACCCCGGGCAATCGTGTCAAATATAATTCCCTTTATATCTGAACACTAAGAAATTCCATAATCCTATGGAGTTATGCTCTTCAAATTCCTTCCAACCATTGTGTAGCCAAAAATCACTAGTTGAAGTTGTCAATTCCACGTTTTAATGGTCTCCAATGTTTTGCTATAGGTTCCAAATGGAGGGGTATGGAAAGTGGAATTGACAACTTCAACTGGTGATGTTTGGCTACACAACAGTTGGGAGGAATTTGCAGAACATCACTCCATAGGATTATAGCATTTCTTAGTGTTCGGATAGACGAAGAAATTCAATCTCCTCTCCACAAATAGGACACCCCAAATAACTATGTTTTAATCACCTATTAAAGGTAAGAAGCGTATATTCATGGATTAATATAAACAAAACTTAGATGTAGTTGGAATATTTATGTATTAATATCCTCTCCACACATGCACACTACACAAGAGTGAAAATGATAAAGTGAAAATCAATTAAATGCATTAAAAATGAATGTTTCGGTACAAAATTGGAATATTTATTACATATTGAAAAATTGTTTCAAATTTGGGTTATCATCAAAAATGGATTGATATTCGGTAGGAGCAGCCAAGTCATCCACACTACTATTTAGATGCCTTGGCGCATGTTGGACAATTGAACACGGCTTGTTGTTGATATACGCCAAGTAAAACATTTTCTTAACCTTTTGAAATGCACAAACAAATGGCTCATCGCACATGTGGTCGTTGCTCTTCAACTTGGACAAGTCAACCATGATCAAATTGGTGACAGGATCAACTTTACAAGCATTTTTATCCTCAACTCTTACCCAGTTACGGTAAAATACATCCTCTTTGAAGCTTATATAATCCAATTCAAATATATTTTGGATTACACCATAGTAAGTCATTTCATCTTCAACGAGGTTTTTATCTTTTGCGCTCGCTCGAAAGAAAGTAAGAGCCTTGTACGAAATTCTCGAGTTTTGTACATTTGTACTTTCCTCGTACACTTTAGCGCCAAAAATGTAACCGTTCAATCGATACTTTTTGTACTCTTGTGCCACGAACAAGGGTCCAGTGGCTAGACGAGCAAGCCTT